>JBAMBS010001269.1:0-440000 GCA_037044455.1 Zygothrica quintamaculata
TTGCAATTGTCTGCTTATCGTTTTTGTTGTTGATCGATTTCGGCTGCAAACATTAATTGCTTATGAATATATATGTATTGATGTGCGTGTGTGTGCATGCAAAAATACGAGAAGACAACGGAAATTAAATGAAAAAAATAAATTAAATAAAAAATATATATATACCTATATATATTTATATAATAAAATTAATAAAGCAATTGAGTAAGGTGCAAAGTAATATCACCTATAACAAGAAACTCAGGCGATAACAAGGGCATTAAAACCTTTATAAATAACTGCAACAAATAATAAAAAAAACAAATAAACAAACAAACAGAAACACACACACAAACAAACACAAAGTAAAGAAATACATATACAAAGACACATTAACGGATTGTTTATTTAAGCGGTAAGTGGAAACTGTCAAATGAACAATTTGCATGCAAAACTAGATGTAAGCTAATTGTTTATGTAATATGAATGCATGTCAAACTGTGCCGTCACAAACAGCCTTGGCACAGTTTGAGAGTCCTGGCCACAGTTTGGTAAGCCAGACTTGAACTTGAAAATTGTATAAATTTGACTTAATTTCATTTCAAAATAAAAATGTTTATTTTTTTATATATATTGAATTATAATTTTTGTCACGTTGCGTCTGACGCATTCCAACAGAAGTTTTTTTGTTCAGGTAAAAAATACTATATATAATATGTTATCTGGATCCGTTAAAGATCTAAATTGTGACTTGTGTATACATATGTTACCCCTCTCTGCTGCCACCCCTTTATTACGAGCCAACTGAAGCTGTTTTATCGTTTAACAAAACAAAACGATCGCCTTTAATTATATATATATATATAATGCTATATAGATGTTATATGATCTATAAAGAGTTATAATTTTAATAATTTAAATAAAATTGTGTATAGTTAATAAAAGTTTGTGTATAATAAAATTACTTAATTGCATATAAACTAAATGCAGTAAATTCAATTGAAAAAAGAGAGAAAAAAAGAATAAAATAAAAATGGCAATTTTCAATAACTAAAAAAAATTATATTTATTATTATAAATTTGGTATTGCTCTCACGCAAAGTAAATTTAGTTATAGAGTTTGTGAGCGATCAACCTTAAAAAAAAGCCACACGCTAAATAAATCCAATAATAAGCATTAAAGACTCTAAGCCAAAGCAAAATGTGTTGGCCGTTAACAGCAGTTAACGGCCAACACATTTTGCTTTGGCTAAGAGTCTTTAATGCTTATTATTGGATTTATTTAGCGTGTGGCTTTTTTTTAAGGTTGATCGCTCACAAACTCTATAACTAAATTTACTTTGCGTGAGAGCAATACCAAATTTATAATAATAAATATAATTTTTTTTAGTTATTGAAAATTGCCATTTTTATTTTATTCTTTTTTTCTCTCTTTTTTCAATTGAATTTACTGCATTTAGTTTATATGCAATTAAGTAATTTTATTATACACAAACTTTTATTAACTATACACAATTTTATTTAAATTATTAAAATTATAACTCTTTATAGATCATATAACATCTATATAGCATTATATATATATATATAATTAAAGGCGATCGTTTTGTTTTGTTAAACGATAAAACAGCTTCAGTTGGCTCGTAATAAAGGGGTGGCAGCAGAGAGGGGTAACATATGTATACACAAGTCACAATTTAGATCTTTAACGGATCCAGATAACATATTATATATAGTATTTTTTACCTGAACAAAAAAACTTCTGTTGGAATGCGTCAGACGCAACGTGACAAAAATTATAATTCAATATATATAAAAAAATAAACATTTTTATTTTGAAATGAAATTAAGTCAAATTTATACAATTTTCAAGTTCAAGTCTGGCTTACCAAACTGTGGCCAGGACTCTCAAACTGTGCCAAGGCTGTTTGTGACGGCACAGTTTGACATGCATTCATATTACATAAACAATTAGCTTACATCTAGTTTTGCATGCAAATTGTTCATTTGACAGTTTCCACTTACCGCTTAAATAAACAATCCGTTAATGTGTCTTTGTATATGTATTTCTTTACTTTGTGTTTGTTTGTGTGTGTGTTTCTGTTTGTTTGTTTATTTGTTTTTTTTATTATTTGTTGCAGTTATTTATAAAGGTTTTAATGCCCTTGTTATCGCCTGAGTTTCTTGTTATAGGTGATATTACTTTGCACCTTACTCAATTGCTTTATTAATTTTATTATATAAATATATATAGGTATATATATATTTTTTATTTAATTTATTTTTTTCATTTAATTTCCGTTGTCTTCTCGTATTTTTGCATGCACACACACGCACATCAATACATATATATTCATAAGCAATTAATGTTTGCAGCCGAAATCGATCAACAACAAAAACGATAAGCAGACAATTGCAAATGCAAGAGAGAAGGCGTTGAGGAAGAAGACGACGACAACGACGACGGCGAAGCGACAGAGAATTGCGAAGAAAAAGTGTGAGGCGCAGGCGCACGTAAAATAATTTGCTAGTATTGCTGCTGCTCTTGTTGTGAGCGTTTGTGTTAGTGTTAGTACTGGTGTTTTTTTAACTTCCACTTCTATTTTTTATATATATATATATATATGTGTATATATATATATATACTCGTAAATACACTCACATTTACGTAACGCAATCAAAGTTCTCGCGCTACAACGTTTTAACCGTTTTCGCGGGCAAATTGTTACTGATTGTGACCAGGCTAGCCGCGCAACTTCAACAGGGCCACACCGAAAAGCCACAGGTGAGCTTTAAAATAATTAGAGATGTGTTAACACTATCGCTAGATGCGTGTCTCGTGATTGAATATCGATTATCAATGAACTATGAGACAAACGTGATCAGCTAAATTCACATTGACTACTAATAAGAAACAAATTGAATTTGTGAACTTAATACAAAAGTCTATATAAGACTTTATCTTAATAATAATAATAAAAAAAAAAATAAATAAATAAATAAAAGACTTTATATAACCCTATAGTAGAATTTGTATTAATATGTGTGAAAGCTAATTTTTTTCTCCTAATCTTATCTGATTTAACTATTTTCTCATTTACATTGCAAATGCTTATTTTATATTTGCTTGCTTGAAATTATTATTTTAATTTGAACTTATAATATGTAAAGCTACTGCTCACCTCTAGCTTAAAACTTGAAATGAGAGTCTGACATAGGTAAGTAGTGGAATATGAGAGGGAAAGCGAGAGCTGGGTATCAGCTGATTGCATATGCAGATTTGTGTAGCATACTTTTAGGTGGTATTTGTATTATAAACTCATATATATATATATATGTACATAAGTAATGGAGTACTCATGTTGTGCTCGGTAAATTTTGATAATTCATTCCATTGCTTTACGTTAATCTCATTGTCTGTGCACAACTGAGAGGCGCTTATCAGCTGTAGCCACGGTTGTTTCCAACTGACTGAATCAACTGTATGGAATATCAATTTGTTTGAAGGATGTGTGAAAGGATGAATGCATGCGAGTTGTGCGAATTTGTGCACAATGTATACATGGGGTACGTCCAACTTGATGAGCATATGTTGACAATTTTTCGGACCAATTCTATAGATGTTATAAACAAAAAGCTCACTCATACATGTAGCCATATCAATTAAACTGAAAGTCCGAAATTGTCAGGCGACAAAAATAAAATATTGATTTTATGTTTGGTTTTTGATACCATAAATTTACATATAAAGTTTCAATCAAAAACTTTGTTTCAGTTCTTGTGGTTTTAATACATTTTTATTTTTAATTTGATTTAAAATTAAAAATTGATAAACTGTTGCAATGTTTTAATGAATATTGTTACTGCAAATACATATCAATAGAGTTCAATTTTCTGAACTACATTTAAATACTTCTTCGTGGTCAATCACATGAGCCTTTTGTTGGCAACTGTACTTTACTGTGTACTTGTATAAATGTGTGTGTGTTGACAGTTGACAGGTGACTTTTCAGTGGTTGCTGACGTGTGCCATGGCAATGATTGATCGAGTTGCCGAGAAGCTCATGGCATTTATTTAATTTCCGCATAGGCATTGAAGCAGCTGCGAATAATAAGTCCGAGTCCGAACCTGAACCCGCATACCTCTAACCAAAGTTAAATCCCTAAAATTGTCTGTTTTGTAGGCTATTGAAATTGCAGAACAACAAAAGGAAGTCAAAGACTGCAATCCCAAAATTAAGCCTGATGTAGGATAGATAAACATCTAACTGTAAAACGAAATACAAGTTTGTACTCGAAACTTGGTTATGGCAAGACAGTCGCGCGGGTAACATCTTTGGTAACATCTCTGCGAGTTGGTCGCGTTGTTCTCTTATCGTTTTAATTAGTTTTGTAAAAGTTGGCTAACAAACAAACCAACCAACCAACCAACTAACTAACCAAACAACCTAATATACAAGAGAAAGATAAAATGGAAAGGGTTTTTTGGTGGACTGAGCAGCATATTTGCTTATAGCGTAATTAAAATTTGCAAAAATTTTGTTGCAGGACACACATATGTGGAGTGTTGTATATTTGTGTGGGTGTGAATGTTGGAGACAAATTAAGTTATGAAATTTTTTGTAATTAGCAAAACAGAGAGACAGTTTCAGGTTCAATTTAAACACTTTCATTCAGCAAAATGCATTTAAAGTTTACACTTTACATTTAATTAGACTTAAAATTTTCTAGAGGGCTGAAGTTGGAGCACACCTGGCTCGTAGCCCTATTTATCTTAACTAGAGAAGACAGCTGGCACCGAAATTTCCTTAGCCCCTTTTTATACATTTTATTTGCATGCATATTTATAAGAAATTGCACGAAATTAAATGCAACTCCCTGATGCAAGTTGAAAAGTAACGAAAATGGTAGAGATTAAGCAAAATACCTTAGCATTTTCTTTGAAATTTATATGCGGCAGCAGCAACAACAACTGTTGCAACTATGCGAGGGGCAAGTATAACGTTGGCCATCATGAGATTTACCCAGCAGCGAATGCCTGATAAAAGCAGCTGTAAAAAAAAAGAGAAAAACTTTTTAATCCTTTAGTTTAGCGAGAAAGCGATGGCGAGTTTCTAATAAACTAAAGTGAATTTAAGATGAGCAGAAGAAAAATGAAAAAAAAATAAATAAAATAGATTACATTGAAAACTCAACCCCAATTCTAGTACTAAATATACATATAAATAAATTTACCTCCACATGTTAGTTTCTTTCAACGTAAAACGAAATACGAAAATATTCTCAACAAATTTAATCAAGAGAATGAGAATTGCTTCAGTGTATATAGGCATCTAGCCAATGGTCGACAGTCATAAGAGATTCAAATTTTCTATAGCCGTTTCGATTTCCCTGGGCATAGCCTGGTGGAAAAGGGAACGAGGAATGGAACCGAAATGAACTTGATTTCAAAAACCGTGCAAAAATCGTTCAATCATTTAAGTAAAACGCCAGGCGTTCAGCATTTGTAGGTAGTGAAACGGAGGCATTCAATTCAATGGCTAGCAACAATACTCGCAGATGTTGAAAAAACATGCGCCGTCATAAGAGAGCAGTCGACAACCCTCACACTCGCACTCACACACAAACACACACACACTCTCTCGCACATATAGGCGTATACATTTTGAGTTGGTTCGTTAGCTATAGTTCTGTGTTTTGTTATGTGTCTCGCTTTGACTTGTTATTTGCCGCTCTTTTGCTACCTGTCTCCCTTCGATACATAGCGTGCATTTTACTGTTTTATATTTTGAAACGATCATGCGGGCGTAAGAAAACAACGACAACAATGAATATGAATACGAACAACAGTGGAAGTCTGAATCGTTTGCTTTCTCTTCATTGCTGTGTGCCTGTTGCGTGCATGGATCACTTTATCGATTTTACGAATGAAGAAGCAAAAATGCGATCGATTGTGATCTCCAAATCGGAGCAATTTGTACTCGAAATTATAATGATCGTGCACGGGTACAGCTAAAAATACATTCAAACAACTAAAAATAACAACAACAACGCAGAGAACAGCAACATATTCATATAGACACCACAAAAACGATCGCCAACTGAACAACATTCAACCACATTCATTCACACTATGAATTTCACTGTTTAAAAAAAAAATAAAATACAAAAAAAATTTGACTGGAGATGCCGGGGATTGAACCCGGGGCCTCTCACATGCAAAGCGAGCGCTCTACCACTGAGCTACATCCCCATTGAATAGTTGATATCATAACGACCACGCCAATGGCAATGGCAACGGAAGCGACAAAGCAAGCATATGAGAATCAAGTTATCGATCGTTAACATGAGATCTACGTTTTTTTTTCTTTCCATTTTTAAATTTACGATCTAAGTTGGTTGCTTTTTATTTTATTTTTTTTTCTATTTTCCATTTATTAGTTATATATTTGTTTATCTGATATTATTATTTACATATTAGATTTTTTATTTAGATATTTTATTGGATAGATATTTATTATTGATAATAATTATTTAATGTTTATTATTATTTCTATTTTATTATATATATATTTTTTTGAGTGTGGGATTATGGAAAACAGTATAATGAAAAAAAGTCTTTATTCGATAAAAAAAAAACAAGTAAATTAATCAAAAAATTGAATTGGAGATGCCGGGGATTGAACCCGGGGCCTCTCACATGCAAAGCGAGCGCTCTACCACTGAGCTACATCCCCACGATGAAATGAGTGTGACAAATCTCAATAAATAAGAAATTCCAACAATGTTTGTGCAATCAAACGTTTAAATTGTTACGCATAAATGTTTTAATAAATGTATAGTAAAAACAATAATTTTATATACTATAAAGTATTAATTCTTAGATAAGCAAAGATTTTGCATTATTTATGTGGGATATAAAACTTATAATGAATTTTAGTGAAAAAAATTACATTATCGAAAAAAAAAAATAAAAACTATTTAAAATATATATTTTATTTTATAAAAGTAATACAATTTTCATTTGATTTCCAAAATAGTTACAATTATTATCAAAACAGTAAAATTGAACTGCGTAAGTGCTGCTTTGCTTACAATGCTGTTTGTGTCACCCAACATCAAATGGGGATGTAGCTCAGTGGTAGAGCGCTCGCTTTGCATGTGAGAGGCCCCGGGTTCAATCCCCGGCATCTCCAGTCTAAATTTTTTTTGCATATCATTTATTTTTTTTTTTTTTTTTTGACATTTTCTATATGTTCTGTTTTGGTTTGTGGTTTAGTCATAGTAAAACGATTTAAGCAGGTTGTCTGGCTTAAGTTCAAGTTACCAACAAAGGCAGCTTCTCTGTGTAGTCTCAGTGTTTCTGGCTATGACCACGCTGACTTGATTTATGCGCAACGAGGCGGCAATAATGAATTATTTATGCCGATTTACGGCTGGCAGGCAGGTCTGCATGTCAATTGGCAAAAACACTAGCGTATCCAGACGAGGGAAATAGAGTGGGTGGAGAGGGTATAGCACAGCTGAGCGAACTGACTTCGGGCGGTAACTTTGACTTCTGGCTGCCATTTTAGCCACAATGCAGTCAAGTGGTTAAAATGTGTGTGTGTGTGTATGTGTGTATATGCCTTTGTTGTTGCACAGGATATACATATATATGTATATATATAAAGTAGTAAAACGACTAGGGCGGAGAGTTAAGGCGTGGCAAGTGCTTTTTGTTTGGACTTTTGAAGGCTAGGAAATTGCCTGTTCTCACTTGCGCAACATTTGCTTAGTTGAAATTAAAATTAAATTTTGCATGAGCTAGCACTAACCCACCCCCTCCTATACCCCTGCAGCAGCTTGTCAATGGTCTTACTCAGGGTATATGGCTAATATTGGTTAGCCCAGACAGGCAATTGATTTTGTTGTGGTCATATTCATTTCAAGTAGCAATCAAGGTTTCTTTGCATTTTAAGATATTTAATTTCCACATAAACTCGACAGGCATCAAATAACATAACATAACACACATATGTTTATATATATATATGATGGCAATAAGTGTCCATCAATTAAAAATAAGAAAAATTTGAACATTTCAGAACAGCTGCCACACATCATACATCATGCATCATACATCACATAAATATAAATAATTATGCCAACTTTCATATAAATATGCATGAAAATTTTCAAGCATATTGAAATTAATTACCACAACGAAATCTGCTTCTGTCACTAATGTTTAAATGTGTTTATATGTAAGTGGTGTGTGTGTTTGTGTGTGCTTACATGTGTGTAACTGAAATGTGTAATAAATTTTATATAACAATTGGCTAGTGTAGTCCCAATAAACAACTGCCTTGACTGACTCGAAGGCATAATTTAAATAAAAGAAAATACAAATCGAAATTGTCACACAAAATTTATGTAATTGCATTAATACCACAAGGACCCTAAAACTTGACACAATCATATATATATATATATATACACACACACACACAACACACATAGATAAAATTGTTTATGGTTTTGCCTCTCTGGTTACTAAATAATTGAGGCAGCAAACTAAACAAATGACATAACCTCAATTCTGTGACAGGCGTGTCAAGTCATAAGTGTGCAACGCTCTTAGCCAAAATATGTGGAAATAAATTTTGCCCTTAGGGTTGTTACATTCTGATAATACGAATATAAAATACTCTAAGCAGAAAATGCTTTTGATGCAATAATTGTATTCTTATATAGCAATCACATAAAATCAGTTTATAATTTATAAGAAAAGTCTTCAAAGTTGCTTATAACAATACTCACTAGGATTACAATTTAAATCCTTTGTACACTTTATTTAACCGCAACTGCAAAGAGACTTGGAGAAAGAGATAATAGCAGAAAGGAAGAGCGATACAATATTAAACCTTTAAATTGCATTTAGACCATTTTATAGCCAAGTATTGTAGCTGGGCGATTGTGACAAAGTACTAATTCCGTCTTAAGACCCAACTTAATCACATCAAATGCAAAATTTAAAATTCTCTTTTAAGAGTACAGAATCAGAAACAGTATATTTAACAACATAATGAACAACATACTCAACATCATTATTATCATCAGTAGCATCATCATCATTATAATTATCAATACCAATATCAATGTCGTTATGCGAAAGTGAAAAACCATATTTCCGTTTACAAGCAACGTGCATGGAATGGTTGAGACACTCATACACAGATACACACACTTATAACATATGCACAGACTAGGTATAAGGATACAGAAAGAGAGAAATACAAAGAGAAAGAGAGAGTTGGAAATTAATAATGCATTCGATATCGTTGCCATTTTGCATTCAAATTCAATTGTGCGTTGCGTGCAAATTGAATTCCCCAAAGCCCACAAGCATAAAGTAAATTACATTACGCAAAAATTTAAATACTGGACTATATATTTTTTATTTTCTTTTTGGGAAGGGAGATTTACTAGAGTGCACTTAAAGCTAACCCCCATCCATTTGGCGTTGACAATCACAATTGTAAGTGTCAAAGGATGATACTAAATCCTGCAGCTGCCAATCCGTGGACTAGGACTTAACGCTTTAGTTCCGCCTTTTGCCATCCTGTTCTCCTCTCTTTCTCTCTCTCTCCCTGTTTCTCTCTATTTTCCGCAATGCCTTCAACACAATCACGTTTCAATTAACACACACGGTCAAGTTCCGTACGGGTCCTGTGCTGCTCCAGTAGCTCCACTTCAGTTTTGGTCATATTCATATGTAAAACACGCACGCACACAACATCCCCCCTCACGCTGCCCCTCGCCCTCAAAAACTCATACAGTTGGCTTAATGGGCTGAACGCCGGCTGGTACTGGACATCATAATTCCGGCCACAATTCCCAAACACCGCAAAAACAACACCAGGACACAAGCCAAAACTCTGTCTGGGTATGTTGTAGAATCCAAAGAGCTGGAATGCTCACAGTTTGAAATTTGGAGTTTGGAGCTTGCAGCTAAATCTCGTTACCCATATTCTCCCACTATACACTCTTTGCCCTGCCGTTTACCACAATTTCCAAACCTCCTCACTTTTTCAACCATTGCTGCAGTTAGTCCGAGTTCTATGGGGCGCATGAACTAATTACGTTAATATGCGACAACGTTTCCATAGGCGAAAAATGTTTGCTGCACTGCGGGAGTGTGTGTGCTCCATGTGTGCTCCAAAATTGTGGCTACTGTGAGCGGACTACTACCCTTGGGGGATGCACTGAAGTGTGGTTACAGTCCGAATACAATTGGAAAACCAACAGTGGTGCAAATGAGCTGTTCGACATACTGGGCACAGGGTAACGCTAAGGGTAAGTGTAGGGTAGGGATTTTGAGGTTATGTTAAATCAGTATGCAAGAATGCAACACTTACACAACACCAAACCATATAATAGCATAATAATTGTAACATTTGTTTGTTACCATACGATATAACAGATATTTGTACTATATATTAAGGACTTATAAAAGCTGCAAGCGGAATAATGAAACTTTAATTAGTTGAGCTCTTATTTGGTCAAGAAAAACAGCCACCGTTAAGTTAAGGGCAAGCCAATATAAACAATTTCTTTAATGCAATATATTTTCATTTATAAGTATATAATATATCATTTAACTGTATTTTTTAGAGACATTTCTTATCAGAGAACTTTTGAACGAATGGCAATACCCAGCTTTGTATAGTATCGAGTGAATCCAACATGCACTTCTGATTCCCCACGAGTCTATGCATGAACTGGAAGATAATCATCATAAGGAAATGTGCATCCAAGTCCTTTGTCTTCTGTGGTACATAATCAATACATCTCGTCAGATCCCGGATCAATGGAATAACCTTAACACTAACAAAAGCGCCACCTTCAGCTACAATTTCCAAGCACTTTCCAGTCTTTACAAGATCTATTCCAGTTGCTTCAACGTGATACATGGGACTAATAAGCTGTAAGTACAAGTAAAAATATTCTTTCAATGAACTCTTCTTCTTATATGATATGAGTATATACTAACCAGAAGACTGCAGACTAATACGAAGACTTGAGCGTTTTGCATTTTAAATCTCGAATATTCTACTAAAAATAACTCAGAGAACCAAAATTCATTTGCTTTTTATAGGACAATTTGTTAGGGACTTCTGATAATATTGTTTATGACTTAGAAATACCCTGTAAATATTTCTATTGTTATTTCTTTGCAGTTCAAACTTAAGCTTGTTAGATCTATAATAAAACTGTTACATTAGTTTATTTTGAAATTGATGAAATTTCTAATCCCTAGTTGAATTTTCTTGTATTTAGTCTATTGTCTTTACAACCCCTCGATATACCCTATTCGTTAGGTGGGGGTAACTATAATTCAATTATTATTTGATACGTTTTGCGTTTATTCAATTTGCAATGGTTAACATAATAATAAGATATAATTGAACCTAATTTGATTCAATATGCCAATGTGTGTCTCTATATTAGACTCGTTGCTTATGCAATGCATAATTCGCTTTGCTTTGAGTCAGGGATGAAATTATTTCCTCAAAGGACTCACTATGTAACTGTATGCTAATGTTAATACTACTGTTTAACACTTAATCATTTCTAAGGGAAAATTACTGCTTTATTGAATATATTTAGTCGCTTTCCTCTACAGCTCATATCTAGCATTGATTCTTCCTGCTCTTTTTAGGACTTTTATACAACAAATTGTTGTGTCTCTATGCACTTAATAGTCAAATTAATCGACCCACTTACGAAGTATTCTGGTAGAACTTTAGATTCAGAAATTGCGACTCTTAATCCTAGGTTACCATATAAGCTGTACTACATAATAATACCCATAAAAAACCATTGCTCTGTGTTGTCATAATGGTAAGAACTTTTGCATTCATTATATATATATATCATATATATCGGTATATTTCATATATTATTTAAAAGTTCAAACAATTTTTGCTGCTAAACTTTTGAACGAATGGAGTTACCCAGCCTTGAACAGTATCAAGTGATTCCAACAAACACTTCTGATTTCCAGCGAGTCTTTGCATGAACTGGAAGGTAATCATCACAACAAATTGTGCATCCAAATCCTTTGTCTTTTGTGGAACATAATCAATACATTTGGCCAGATCCCTGATCAGTGGTATGACTCGAACAGCTGCATAAGCGCCACCTTCAGCTACTACTTCTAAGCACATTCCAGTCTTCACAATATCTATTCCAACTGATTCGACTCGGTTTATGGAACCGATTAGCTGTAAGCAAAATTATCCTTTAAATGAAGTCCTTTTCTTAAATATGCTATGTGTATAAACTTACCAGAACACTGCAAGCTAATAGGAAGACTGAAGCCTTATGCATTTTAAATCTTGAATATTCTTTTAAAGATAACTCAGAAATGCAAATTTCGGCTGCTTTTTATAGGGCAAATTGTTAGGAAGTTCTGATAATATGTTCATGACTTGGAAATACCCTGTAAATGTAGGTTACCATGTGTTGTATGCTATTTAAACTAAATTTGTTAGTTGTTATAAGAAATCTTTTGTATATCCTTAAATTTGCCTTAGAGACTATGAGATTCACTAGTCCTAAGTTGATATTAATCTTAATTTTATTCATTACTTTTTCATACAATCAATATACCCTATGGTTTTAATATTAACTGTCATATTTCAATTATAATTCGATACGTTTATCGTGTATTCAATTTGCAATGGTTAACATAATATTAAGTTATAATTGAATCTAATTTGATTCAATATGCCAATGTGTCTCTAAATTAGACTCGCTGCTTATATAATACAAAATTTGTTTTGCTTTTTAACAGGGGTAAAACTATTTCCTAAAGGATATTCTATATTCCTTCTTCTCATCTTAATACCAAGTTGTTAATTTCAGAAAATAAACTTCCTTAAAGTTTTATTTCTGCATTTGAAATGATGTTTCTAGGCAGTACCTAAAAGTTCTTCAGCTCATCTCTAAACTTGTTATTTCGTGTCTCACTTCAATGTTCCAATTTAAGTATTTTATCCTATTATCTATTGTCTTTCTCTCTCTCCATACTGTACTATACATAGCCAATCAACTTATCGTCCTTATAACATAAATACATTGACCCTTAAGGGTTAGTCCTGCTTAGTAAGTGTACGGATATGGTTTTTAGCTTTACTCTTGTGCCCTCCTTAAAGCCCACATCAGTTATCAAGGCTAGAGAAATTGCGACTATTTGGACATTTGGCTATTAGGAATGCCAACATAGATGTACACCCTGGCTTTTCATGTTTGGAGCGTACGTGTTGAACGTAGGTTATCATATCAGGTGTAGTACATGGTAAAACCCAGCAGCATTACCCAGTGCCCCCCGCCGTCTAAGCGCTTTTGCATTCATAAATAAGACATTCAACGAGCCAACATCAACAGCAATGACAACAACAACACAAACGACAAAAACAACATGAAGTTGGGTCAACAGGAACGTGGCACAAACTGTACAAATCCCGTGCTGACCATCTGCCCCAACTGCCCATCAAGGTAACCAGACCAAGCACACACATATTCGATCATTCACTCACGTACGCACACACAAAGCTCCCTCGGGCTGCACCAGGACTAGAATTGTATATGGGTACATATGTATATGTGTGTGTGTATGTGTGAGGCATAGTATACCATGCAGCAACTGCTCATTGCTTTTTGGTCAGCAACATTGAGATTGGTTTGGAGTAGTATGTAGGTTCGTGGCACGCTATTGCACGTTCTCGTCAATGTCCTTATCGTGCCAGTGCTGCTGACAGCACCTGCTGTCATTCATTAATTAATGCATTTTCCTGATTTTCACTCATTTAACTCTATAGATTTTTCATTTTGCCTATTACGTAAGCTTTACCAACATTGTATGTGTGTCTCTGTGTGTGTGTGTGTGTGTACTTTTTAGGGTCGTATTGTATATCAACATTTTCGTCCTGTATTTGCTGCATTTCAAGTGTATCCTCTGTTTTCAAAACTCCTGCTGGCTGCTCAACTCAGCTCTATACGCCTGAAGCTATGCTTCATTTACTTTGTTGTCAGTGGCCATTAGTTTTGACGCACTTTGGCCAGGACCCAGGTAATGGTTAGCAGGTAACAGCTACTTTCAAACTGTAACTAGGTCCCAGTTGTAAACGTTGATGAGCATGCCCCATTGCCGTTAGGGCTTTGGTATGCCAATGCTTACGCAAAGTGATGTGTGTGGCAAATGTAATGGAGTTGCATGTCACTTAGTTTACATCGAGTGGTAACACTGTACCAGCAGGTAGCAGGCAGCAGCCAACAGGCAGCAGAATGTTTTAACTATTTTCTACATTTTAATTGAGTTCACAAATACTGAATCTAAATCTTTGATCTGACAGCCATCATGCCATATAAAACAATTTATTTTCACTTTAATTTTTAAGCTTCTATTTATGGCAGGATTTAAAGATATTTTTGATGCTTTTATTAGCTATTATATGTTAGGGATATTTTTGATACTTTTTAACGTTTATTTAAAACCAATTGTGAAAACATAATCCACACTTCAACTTGTCAACAGAAAATATTTTTTGAAAATTGTCCACGAAATATAGAAAATAAATTCAGCTAACAGCTGTGACATGCAGCCAAATTAATTACCCATTTAAGCCAGGTTCACACTTAGTTTCGACCCCAAATTGAAAAAAGAGAATACAAAAGAAAATAGGAAAAAATAAGAAATAGAAAAAAATTAAACAAAATGTCAAACTGCGACAAAAATTGCAATGCTTGGAAAATAAATTCAACGAAGTTTCGTGAGCGTGTAGCATGAGTCAAAAAGGATATAAAGGATCAGTTTTGGGGGTAAGTAGTCAATGCAACGCCCCTTAGTCAGACAATTTGAGGCAATCATGGACTCGTTAATCTTGCTCAAGGCCCAAAATTAATAGTTAACCTGGGCAACCCGAAAACAAGTCCTAGACTGTTACAGTCCTAGAGTCCTAGAGTTTCGTCCTGGTCAGGTTGTTGGCTTTCAAAGAAAAATGTGCTGCCGAGCAAATTAAACTCGTTCTAAATACATTACGATAACGTTGGGCATTGGGCGTTCGGTGTTGAATGGGTTGTGTCCTGTATCCTGTGTAGTGTACTGTCGCTTTCAAGGAGCTGCATGCCAGTTGCTGCTCTAAAAGACAAACAAACAGTAGCATCGGGTGACAGACAACAAGCAGCTAAAACAGTAAGATAGAGAAAATGGAGAAACAGCAGCAAAAGCAAAAAGCAAAAAGAATAACAACAAGCAACGGCTAAACAAGATTAATTATACCTGAAAGCCAAAGTCAGTTATTCGCTGCCAGGCGTAGCCTTTTGACTTTTAAACAGCAACAGCAGAGGCAGAGGCAGAGACAGCGGCAGCGGCGTAACGTCAACAACAATTCCTTGTCGTTGCCCTCGAGCGTCATTTAGTGTGAAGATGAACCTGATTCTTGTTGTTGTTGGCTTTCTGCTTTTGATTCTGTTACCGGACTGCAACAAGGACATATAACAACAACGCTTGGACTCTTTGACTTTTGTTTACTTGTTGTCTCTCACTTGTTGTTGTTGTTCATTTTGTTGTTATTGTTGCCTAAATGCTTGGAAAATCGAGTCGTAGATAAAACGCAGCTGAAGCTGAAGAAGTGTCGTCTGTGTTTGCGCCAAAAGTCACTTCAGGTAGTTGAGATACCAAAAAGAAATTATAAAAAAATATATACATATAATATATATATATATAAATATATATATATAAATAGATATATACAAGTCCACAAATAAATAAAGAGACGACAACTGTTTAAGTATTTAAGTTTTTTTATCTGTTGTTAAATTGAATTTCCGCACAAAAATAGCGTTTAAAAGAGATTAAAAACATTTGCTTAAAATCCTTTGCAAAAGCTTAAAACAAATTACAAATTTTAAGTGCTGTTGCTTAATTATTACATAATTATTAATAATTAAAAGTACTCCAACATATTAATAAACTATTTATAGCAACAACTGTAGCTTTTCGTCGAGTTAAGAGATATTTTCCCATAGCAATCAAAGTTGCCTTAAGAGAAAATTAAGCATCATTCTCTATGCTGCTAATAGTTTACTTAAGACAACTTTAAGTAAATTAATTATAATTTATAATTTAAAATTTTGTACATATTTTTTCACCTATGAACTCTGACTACATTATTTTATACTGAATAATAGTTAAAGGAAATGTATCTTTAGTTATTTATTAGTTAGAAAATGATATTATTGCATAGAAATTTTTATGTTTTGGAATTTTTAAAGTTTTATATGAAATTTTTGGTAGATATTATTCCGAAAATATCAAGTTAAAACCTCAAATTTGGCTTACTCAATTCGAAAATCCTTTGGCCATTTTGTTTTTATGTTCAAAAATGTACTCGTTTTTCGGAATTTTTGTTCAAATTTTTTTTATATTTTTGCTTTTACTATTTGCTGCAGTTGCTGCTGTTGCTGTTGCTGATGCTGCTGATGCTGCTGTTGGTTTTAAGTAAAATGTTTTCATTGTATATAGAAAATGCTGGCAGAGAGGATTTTGCCTTTTTTGTTTTCTATTATTGTTATTGTTATTGCAACAAAGCTGAATGTGTTTTTGCTGTTGACACCTGAAATGCAAACACACATTTGCCACAGCCGCCGCACTTGGATTCAGACTCTGATTCAGATTTAGATTCAGTTTTCAGTTTGCAGTTTTCTCAGTGAAAATGCAGCAGCTGTTAGGGTTACTTTTTCATTTGTATACATGTATGTGTGTGTATGTTTTTGGGTGTGTTTGTTTAACTATATATGCAGTTGACAGGCAACAACAACACGAACAACAACAACAACAAGAACAACAGTTATTGTATATGAAACAATCTGTATGGAAAACTTGAATGGTTTCAAAATCTTGTTTTCATTTGCAGCAACATGCGAAACTTGTACGCCCTCTGCCAAAAGTTTCTGGAGGTCATTAAGTTGACCCAGTCACAGCGAAAACTCAACTCTGAACTCTATACTATAATAAAATTGAAGCTGCTTTCGATATGTTTATTTGTCTTTCAATGCACTTTACTGCCAATCAGCTTAACTTTTGAGTTTTAAATCAAAATATTATTTGTGGTGCGATTTAGTTGTGTCTAGCCACGCCCACATGCTCAGACTCCTAATACTTTTTATACACATTAAAATTCAATAAGAAAAACAATAGAATAAAAAAAGATACATCGAAGACAAAAGCCTGCTATAAGCTCAGCTTAACTTTAGTTGTGCTGTGGCTATGGTAAACCTGCCCCTTGCGGCGACCTTCGACAGCATTTGCATTAAGTGCCACTTAACATGGAATCTCAATATTTTATGCAAAAGTAGAAGTAGAAGAGTTGCAACTTCATTTTTGTGCTTGTTGTTGTTGCTGATGTTGCTGCTGTTGTGGCTGTCTGTTTGCCAGTAGAAGGTTTCAATAACTTGCCGCCGTCTACGAAAATCTCGTGAATCAAAATCACTTTCAAGTCTCTCTCACACTACTTTCCCCAGAAGTCTTTCTCTGTCTCTTTTTACCTTTTATTGGTGTTTGACGTCTGCTTGAATTGACTGTCAACCAGATTTTCGCATTGCTTCCATCTTTCGTTGCGTACAACCGCCCCTCCTCCACATATCAGTTACATTGAGTTTTGAGAGTTGCCTTGTTGCTATTTTCCCCCTTTTCTCTTCCACTCTCTGTCTCTCTCTGACTGAGCTTGCTCTTACTCATGCTCTGCATTGTATACAGTTTGTATTGAAAGTTTAAGCTTCATTGTTTTTGTTTTGGGCAACTGTTTGGCAATGCATCAAATTGGCAGCAACTGACAACAAGAAAGGAAAGCCTTACTTTTGCTACCAAATGCCAAAAGTAATCAGTGTACTTAAAAGAGTAATTTGACTAGCAATTCAGTCAAAATTAATGCTCTCTAATTGGTGATCACAGACAAACAAAGAAATGCTTAAATTTGTAGAAAAGTTATGAAAAGCGTAACTGTTTTTAATTGGTAATAACTTTTACCTGAACTTAACCTTTAACCTTAACCCCCATAGAAATTGTTCTTTTAGTTTCTGCATTCAGCATCAATTGGCACCAATTCAAATAGCCCCATTCATATTGAAAAGTTTAATATTGTGTTTCCTTTATGGATTTTATACATTATTTGACCTCTGGCCAGGCAATGCCAAAGTCAAAAAACTAAAACGGTTTTTGTGCATTTCGACGATTACCCAACGCAGCGTTGCATAATTTCAGCATCAAATATTTAACGTAAATCTTTTGTGCACAATCAAACAGTTTTAACAGCTCCTACAGTTCCGTGAGCTACTCCAATTGCCAAGTTTTCCCTCCTTGCTACTCTTTGCTACTCTTTTTGTGTTAGTTTCACTAGTTTTTTTTTTCGTTTTGCTTTCTTTCTATATTTTTTTTTCTCTGTTACCTCCAAAGCTCAACGCAGTCAAGCAAACGTCTAAAGGCAAACAAACTTTTCTCTGGCGCCAGTTAATTTAGTCAATTCAGCGCTTGCTTCATTCCATTTCCCCGTTTTCCAACCATTTTTTTCTCTAACTATTTCTACTATTGCTACACCTGAACTGCTCCCGAATGAAATGCAGCATAAAATAGGATGAAAGAAAAAATAGGATTCTATGCCGTGCAATACCGTGCTGCACTGCGTTGCGCTGTTCTGCATACCAGAAGCATTACGTTTCATTTCATTTATTGCGCCATACTAGCGCCGCAAAGTATGCAGCACGAAAAAAAATAGGTGGCTGCAGAAATTTTTGATGAGATTTTCGCATTTTGCTGTGCAGAAATTCAAACAAAATCAACACAGAATTTACTTATTACTTAACTTTCAACTACGTCAAGCTTTGAGTAAAATATTATAAGGCCCGTAAACTCTGATTATAGCTATAAATTGCACTATATATAACCATAATACAATGGCTTATGCATATCCTACAATACTTTCTCTATAGCTATTAGGGCTTAGCTTAACAGTTACCTTTATTTACATTTTACTTTAGCAATTAAGCTTAAGCAACAAAATGTTGCAGGTTTTGGCCAAATTTCCAAAGCGTTTCCTCCCCTTTTGGGGTAACGCATGAAATAAATGGCCCAACAAATTTTAGGTACTAAATCAGTGCAATTTCCATATCGCAAAACATTATTCACAGATTTTCTGTTTTGTTTATATGCAATGCATTTTTATTTTTACCATTTTTTTTTTCTACTTTCTAATTTTGGTACAACTATTGGTCCATGCACTAAGGTAAAGTTTACGCTCCGGAAATAGTGCAGCTTGTGGCCATATTTTAGGTTCTTCGAGCACTTCGAGCGGGCACAAAATATGCAAATTTATGGTTAGACAAAGTTTTATAGACATTGAGAAAAATAACGTGGCAGAAATTATGCCATAAAAAGAAAACCTCACTGCACAGAAAATCCCCCGTCTCCCTTCCAAACAGCTCAGGTGTGTTAAAACTTTGAAGGCATAGTTAAAGCCAGGCTAACGATAATATATACTAAAGTCTTTAACATCTAATTGATAATCATTGAAATTGTTTTGAGTGTACTTAGAGCACTCGTAGAGCAGCGAATTGATTATAATTCTTAGGGGTTTGTGACATAAAACAATATTATTATATATCTTTGGGCCATAATTTGTACCTTATGTAATACACTTAAACCCTTTTAATCGATTCAATATATACACAAAGCTTGCCCCTAGTCAAGTTATTAGTCTAAGTGGTTTTTGGCTTGAGCTTCTCGCTATTCTAACAGTATTTGCCCAATCAAAAAAGTTATAAAGCAGCTTTTGTGCTTCACCTGAAGGCAAAATTTACCATTTACCTGGCTACAAACATTTCAATTAGAAGGGCAGTAGATTCTTATGATTTTCTTTGGTTTACTTTTTTTTGTGTATTTTGTGCTGATCAATTGTAGGAAAAGTTTTTGCGAGCTAAACAATAAAAGAGCCACAAAGTCGAGGCACAGAAAACTGCAGCCGTGGACTAAAACCAAAACTTCAATTTATGCCCCAAAACCGAGCTAAGTTTATCTTAGCAAAATCCAAACTCACGACCAAGCACCGAAGCTCTTGTTTACTACCTGCCCTTCCTCCCCCATATCCACACCCACACCAACATACACTAAATCCACAGTATGTACTAACCCCAAGCCATACCCAAGCACTAATTTGTCGTCGTTATGCAAGGCAAGCCATTCATTTCACCTTTGGCTCAGTCAGAAGGAGTCTTCAAGCTTTTGGATTTCCCCAAGCTCCTTTGCTTAACTTGCACATAATTTACGCACGCACATTTGTCGCTATCGCTATCTCACTCGCACGCTTCCGTTCAAGACATCTGTGTGTGTGTGTGTGTGTGTGTATGGTAGTTGAATTGGATAGCATGAGGAACTGCTAGAAGGTTCCTTAACCTACGTAGTAGTCATGGCAGAAGTTAATGCGTCTTTATAGGCAATAAAATTTAAGTTTCTTGACTGCTTTTGCCGCTTGTTAAATTTTTCATGAGAAGCTACCCAAACCGTTACCTTCCTGCCTCTCTTTCAATTTCTTTCTATCTCTTTCTCTCTCTCCTACTCTTCCCCTTTCTCTTTATAGTCCTAACGAAAAAGTTTGGACAAAACTTAACAGAATTTAGTGGCAAACTGAACTACGGCATTTTGTCAGTAGAAAGGGTCTGCATTTTGGCTATAAGGCTGCCCATTGCCATTGCCACTGCCTCTGCCTGTTTCCCTCTTCATCTCTATCCGCAGTCCTATAAGAAACTGCTGCTGTCTAGCTGCTGCTCCTGCTGTTGCCTCAAGTTGTTGTTCTTGTTAATTCAAGCGTTTGGTTAGTGGAAAATTAAGTTTTGCGGTCTGTTCCATGGAGGTCTTCACCTCACCTCTACTCTCCTCGCCTTACCTGCTACTGAAACATAATTACTAGTTAATTTTTATAAACTTCTTCTGACTTTTCTTAGACTAGCAACAGATTATGACGCAAAGAACTTTTAATCTGTTAAAGTGGAAATCAATGAAATCTTACAGATATTTCTATATATATTTATATATTGAAAAACTGCTTCACATTACTTGAAATTATTTCATTTTCTTTCAATACAAGAAACCCAACTTCAAGCTCTTCATTCAAGGACATTTTTGAAACTCTTTCAACTGTCAAACTTCAATCAATATGAAACTGTATTCGAGTCCTTTTTCAAATTGTATATATTAATTAATATTTACCAGGATTATTACCTATATTGCCACCTGGCAGAACTCTACCTGCATTATGTTTGCTTTTTAATCATCACATAAATTAAATATTAGGCAGCCACAGGGCATTTATTGACACATAAAGAGCTTACAAGAGCAACAAGGGTACAGGCAACAGGACATGACCAGCACTTTGGGCGAGTAAACGCATATTGCTCCCTCAACAGAAGAAGAAGAAGCAGCAGCAGTACCACCATAAAATGTGTTGAGTCCTGGAAGTGAAACTGGTTGATTTTGTTGTTGTTGATGCCTTCAGGTGTGCGTCGTGTTGTGTAAATATTTTGTATGACACTATTAAAATTTACTAAAATTAAATGGCTTAATATCTGCGTATGCGTGTGTGTGTGTATGTAGTTGGATGTGTGTGTGCGTTGCAGCTATTTTTAATTAACGTGATTAAATTAATTTAATGAGCTCACTATCTGCCCCTCCCTTTAACCTCTACCTCAGTCACTGCACACCTCAAACGCAGGCGCTTAATTTCTGATACCCTGTTTAAGGCATAGCGAAAGGAGATATCGATTGCCATATGAAAGATACTTAAAGGTCAGAATACTGCTTCCATATGTTCCGCTATTAAAACTTACATTAACCTTTTTTTAAAACGGATTTTCAACATTTGTATAGTATACCTGTATCTAATACACCCTAAGGATTAACGTCTGCATATCCTGACAGGTAATTAAAAATCTAAATGAGGGTATCTATTAGCCGTGGTAAGTCAGTCATAGCATTTTTACCAGTTTAAACTCACTTAAAGCGACAATTAAATTTTCATGCGTCTGTCGGGTGAGGACAACGGCTACACTGACAGCGACAAGGACAACGACAAAGACATCAACAACAACAACAACAACAACAACATAAAGAACAGTAACAACGACAATGACGTAAACATAAACGGCACGTTACGTATAATGTATAACGTTAAAATGATTTTTACGATGCCCGACAACCGCACCACATGTCTCATCAACGTCAGGCCGCAACTTTCATCTAGCAGCTCCACAGCTTCCCTGACATCCCTTAGTACTTGCAGAGATCCCTCAGATAGCCGCCAAGCGCTTGTCAGAGTCGAGCGGAATTATCATTAACAACATCATGTGAAAGTGCCTGTACCTCATACCCATCACTGTACCTCTTGTCCCTCTTTCCACCACCATCATGAAACCTCAAACCCCTTGGCTATGTACATTGTCAATTGGTGCGTGATGTGAGCTGGCGTTGAGAAAAGCGGGTTGAGAGATATTTTTCGGTTCGAGTCCTTATGGACAACACTCTCTTATGTGTGTATGTACGTATGTGTGTGTGTGATGGGTCTATAGATGTAGTATGTCCTGGCGGGTGGATAATAAAGCAATTTCTGTGTTAATTTTTGTGCTATGACCATAACCTCAGTTGCCTTAATTGATGTTGTCTATGTTTATAGTGCGGGCAATTACAACAAGGATATGCGGGAAATATCTCTTGAGAATATGTTGTAATAGAGGGAGAGAAAGAGAGAGAGAGTTGAACTGGTTAAGTACTTCAGTTAATATACACAAGCTATTTGGATTTATCTACTTTTCAATCGGCTGAAACCTTTATACCAATTTATATACCTATTTCATAAAATTGCTTGTAAAAATTTCAAATGGTTTTGCAATTTCTTTTTTTATCCTTTCCTTTACCTCTTGGGGGTCGAAGATTCAACTTGGCATTTGTTTTAATGCTGTTATCTACACACATTAATTACGTTTTAGAGCTTGGCCACTTGGGCGTGGTCAAAATAACAACAACAACAACCGGGCTATAATATTTTGTACCCGTTGCAACTAATTGCAAGTGCTACTAGCTCGTTGCCATATCGCAAGGACACCGACACCGACACCGACACCGACAACGACAACGACACCAATACCAACACCAACTTTAACTTCTACTTTAGCTCATTCTCTAACTTCATCTTCATCTTTGTTGTCAGCGGAGTACCCTTGGTTCTCAAGGGAATGTTGCTGTCGCTGTCGCTTTTGCAACGCGTTGGTGTGTGAAATAGACAACTTACATTTCATTGTGTGTGTATGGGTATGTAATCGTTTGCGTGTGTTCACCTCCAACTTCTTTATTTAAACAAAAAAAGGAAAAAAAACCTTGAGTTGCAAAAAAAAAAGAGAAGCAAGAGAAAACTGCAGGCAGCGGCAAGTTTCCTTTTTGCAAGCACATTTTTCACTGCCATGTGCCAGGTTGATGTCGTTTTTTCTGTTTTCTGTTTTCTCTTTTCTTTTTTTTCCAACACTGGCACCTGGGGAATTTACGTGTGCATGCGTGCGCTTAGCATACCCAAAGTTTGCAGTCAACTCTTCCATTCTACCGCCCAGTCAGTCTTGAAACTTGTACCTTCTGAACGTTGGCGTTTTCCATTTCTTTTCCCCTTTTTTTTATATACCAGCTTCTGCGGTTAAACAAAAATAATGCCTGTGGCAACTCTATATGGTGTCCTTAGTTTCTGAAACCAACTTATATACATAATATGTAGATCCTTTACGGTTTAGGTATGGATTTTATCCATTCTATTTTCATATTCATAATTCTTTTTTTATTGGCGTCGTTGGAACATATTATTTTATTAATGATTTCTTTTTATATATTTTTAAAATTATTATAATTAAGCCTAACAATAATTTTTTTTTTATTTTCAGGTTAAAAGATATCAGAGTTATAATGAAATATTGAACATTTATATAATAAAAAATCATTTTAATTATTATTGTTGTTAATAAATATGTAATAAATATAAAAAAATATAATATAAATTTACAGCCAAAAATAAAATAAATTTTTAATAATATAAAAATAAAAATAAAATATTAAATAAAATAAAAATAAAATATATAATAAATAAATTTCTGTGACATAATAAAAGTGCACTAAATTGCATTATGAATAGCAGTTTAAGTCAGGTTCAGATGCACTCAGTTGCATTATAAGTTGCACTTTTAGTGTTCTCAATCCAAGAGCATGAGATGGCGTGCTGGAAGTGTACTGAACTTTCAACCGTAAGGTCGGGAGGTCAGATGCGCGCGCAGCTCCTCCATTGAGTGTTTGAGTTGGTAACTTTTTTTTTAAATATAAAAACTACCTTTTATTAATATATTTTTTTTATTTAAATTAAATTAAAAAAAAAAATTTATTGGCAATGTTAATAAAAAAATTTCAAAATAACTAAACTAGACTAATCTTGGCTTAGATGCGCGCGCAGCTACTTAGGTAATTGCACTCTAAGTCGCGCTTTAAGAGTTATTTATCAAAAACAGGAGGTGGCGTGTTGGAAGTGTACTGAACTCTCAGCCGTAAGGTCGCGTTCAGATGCGCGCGCAGCTAGTCCACTAAGCGTTTGAATTGGTTGATTTTTTTTTAAGTTTAAAAATTATTTTTTTTTTAAATAAATATATTTTTATCTTAATAAAATCTAAATAAATCTTTATTATCAATGTTTTTAAAAATAAATGGAAAGTGGCGTGTTAGAAGGCTCCTAAACTTCCAGCAGAGTTTCAGAGCTCAGCTCCTATTTTATTATAAATTACAGTTTAAGCCACGGATTTCAGATAGATAAGTGGCTGTGGCTGGAATTTATAGTAAACTAGGAGCTGTTAGGCACTGGGGCTCTGCTGGAAGCTCAGAATGCTTTTCTTAATACACCACTTTCCATTTATTATTTAAAATACAATGATAATAAAAATCTTTATTGGCAGATGTTAATAAAATAAAAATCGCAAATTAACTGAACCAGAGTAATTTCGACTTAGATGCGCGCGCAGCTTCTCAGGTAATTGCACTCTAAGTCGCGCTTTAAGAGTTATTTATCAAAAACAGGAGGTGGCGTGTTGGAAGTGTACTGAACTCTCAGCCGTAAGGTCGCGAGTTCAGATGCGCGCGCAGCTAGTCCACTAAGCGTTTGAATTGGTTGATTTTTTTTTAAGTTTAAAAATTATTTTTTTTTTAAATAAATATATTTTTATCTTAATAAAATCTAAATAAATCTTTATTATCAATGTTTTAAAAATAAATGGAAAGTGGCGTGTTAGAAGGCTCCTAAACTTCCAGCAGAGTTTCAGAGCTCAGCTCCTAACTTATATTTTATTATAAATGGCAGTTTAAGCCACAAATTTCAAGATATATATGTAGTGTGGTGGAAATGTATTGAGCTGTCAGACATGGGGTCTGGAGATCAAATGCTTGCGCAGGCGATGTGGGATTAGTAAGTTCTTTTTTTTTAATTAAAAAATCACTTTTCTTAATAAATTTATTTTTATTTAAAATAAATGTAAAAAAATCTTTATTGGCAGTGTTAATAAAAAAAAATCGCAAATTAACTGAACCAGAGTAATTTCGACTTAGATGCGCGCGCAGCTACTCAGGTAATTGCACTCTAAGTCGCGCTTTAAGAGTTATTTATCAAAAACAGGAGGTGGCGTGTTGGAAGTGTACTGAACTCTCAGCCGTAAGGTCGCGAGTTCAGATGCGCGCGCAGCTAGTCCACTAAGCGTTTGAATTGGTTGATTTTTTTTTAAATTTAAAAATTATTTTTTTTTTAAATAAATATATTTTTATCTTAATAAAATCTAAATAAATCTTTATTATCAATGTAAATAAGAAAAATGCAATGCGTACTAAAGTTTCAGCAGAGTCTCAGAGCTTAGATGCGCGCTCAGCTCTTCACTTAATTTTATTATTAATAGCAGTGTAAGCCTTTCAATTGGTAATAGAGAGTTGGTGTGATGGAAGTGTAGTGAACTGTCAGCGATAAGATCGGTGGTTCGGATTCAGGCGAAGGCAGTTTTTCTTGGGCTTGTTGTATTTTTTATTTACTAAAAAAATCAATTTTTTTTATTTATTTTTAATTTAAACATCAATAAATCATTAATTAAAATAAAAAATTACTACTCTCTGACCTTTTAACATTAGTTAATAGCGATTCATTTATATATTATACATCGAGCATATAAAAGTATGCAACACTATTTTACAATTTTCATTGGCTGCTGAAACCGTGCTGAAACACAAAATTCTTCATAACTTCCAATATACAGAGACGATTGAGATATCCTTAAGCCAACTGATAGTCCTTGCCAAGCTGCATCGTTTAACATATAGCTCGTCCAGATACGTAAAGAAATAGCTAAGAAAAAACGAATTTTCTGTGTACAAAAAAATCCTTATAACTTCTGTCCTGTAAGGATTTTCATCCTGATAAAAATATTTCCTGTTTTGAACAATAAATATCTATATTTTTGCCAGATATGATCGACATAGTCCCTAAAATGGCCAAGTTACGGCGTATTTTGTGGTTTTTAACAATTTTTTGCATGCATTACCCTTAAAAAATTTCGAAAAAATTTTTAAGAGATTTTAAAATTTTTTGAATGCAATTCGATAGATTTGCCTATAAGGATTTCAAAAAGATAAATCCTTTTGAGATCCTTCAACAAATAACTGAGTTATACCCACGGAAAGAGTATTATAATATTTTCACTAAATGTGTGCTAACTTGGCTATATCCTTGCAAATTTTTTTAAGATATGGTGCGTTGGGATACCATTTAATGTATCTATAAACCCACTATAAAAAATATAGTGGTTATCTAAGAATCAAGGACTTGTACAATTTCAGTTAATTAAAATAGTATAAATCTGCTTAAATAAAAGGAATCCCAGAAAACTGTAAAGAAAGGTAAAGTGTAAAAGAGATAAAGTATAGGCAGCAGAAAAAAAATTACAAAATAAATAAAAAGAAAAAAAAAACGATGTAGAAATATATTCTATTAAAAAACTTCGAACATATATTAGATTTGACGATTGGTTCTTTTTAATTATATTCTTTTTTGAAATCACAATCCCGCATTTAGCTTGATTTTTTCCCACCTTCCTTACGTAAGATTCGAACTCGGGGCCATCAACGCGCGAATATGATAACTTCGCCGACCACACCTCAGTGGTCTCGACCACAGCAGCCATTATTGCTTATAGACTTAATAACCTACCCGTTGAATATCTAATCAGAATAGAATTAATGTCACCACAATACGCATTTTTGGCAGGATGAACTCAACAAGCAGAGTGGCGCAGTGGAAGCGTGCTGGGCCCATAACCCAGAGGTCCGAGGATCGAAACCTTGCTCTGCTATGGTGAAATATCTTTTTTTTTTTTATTTTTTTTTAATTGAAAGAAAAAAACAATTTTTTTTTTTTTTTATTTATTTCATGTTTTTATTGTATTTCATTGTTTTTGTTGATGTTTTTGTTTTCCATTTTTACTTTACTGCTAAATAACTTTAAATGTTGTATTTTTGTTCATTACCATATTCATTCATACATTTATCGCTTCCTTTTCATCGTCATGTTGTAGTTGTTGTTGCTTTTTTAAAGGGTTTTAGTTATTTTTTTTTTTTTTGCAACAATGCAACAATTTATTTTTGTAATTTTTATGTTTTTTGCTGTGCATCTCTTTATTTATCATCATTCTCAATCTTGTTCTTTACATGTATATAATAACTAAATTTGCTTTATAATAATAAATATAATAATAGTTAATAATGATTTGTTTATTAAATATTTTTAAAAAATGTTCGTTTTTTAGGAGTATAATTATCATCATCATCATCATCTTTATTATAATCATATTCGTTACAATCGTTGCCGAACTTTTTGTTTACATAATTCGAGTATATAATTAGTTAATATTCCTCTTGATTCTTCAGCTTAAATTTCTTGAATTTCTTAGATTTCTTTTTTCGATTTCTTGCCTGACTGCTGCCTAAGAACTATTATTTCAATTCATCATTGTTTTGTGTAAATGTGTTGTGTGTATGTGTGTATCTGTGTAAATATGTATAGGTAATTGTATATACTAGTTTATTAATTATATATTTATTTATATATAAATATATATATATAATAAGTATATGTATATATTTATATATGTTAAATACAAAATAATGCACACACTTGTAGTACACATTTGTATGCATATATCTAAAAACAAACTACAAAAATATACAATATGAATACAGAAATCAGAATCAAAAAATAAACATAAACAAACACAAAAATACATATATAAAAATTTAAGAAAAAAATATATAAAAAAAACCTTTAATTTAAAGAACAACAACAAATAGTTTCCCCTCTATGAATATCACAAATAATAATAAAAATGAGAAAAATCTGGCAAACTTAAAACTTAAAGGTTAAAACAATAGTTGGAGACTTTGTGTCACAAGGAGCACTCCAGCCATATACCATACTATATCATACCATATAATACCATCTATATAGATGGTATATAAGTATTGAACAGAACTTATGAAAAATTCGTTGATATCACCTGACAAAAATGAAAGACTACTTACAGTTTACAGTTAATAATTATTACATTCAATTTATGCATTAAGTTAAATTATTTATGTATATTCGCACGCATTTTCCATTTTCCCTTTTCACACCTAATTACTGTAGTTTTCATCATCATTATTATTATTATTTATTATTTTTTTTGTTTTTTGTTTATTTTATTTCTCTTTTTTGTTGTTTCTTTTTACTTTTACTTTGCAACATTGATTTTTTTTACTTTTTGTTTTTGTTGTTTTTTTGTTTCTTTTACTTTACTTTTCAATAAACACATCACATCATATTCACAATTAATAATCATAATAATCTAATATATATATATAAATATATATATTTATATATATACACATATTTATGTATATAAGTGTAAATATAAACTAAAATTAACAATAATAACTATGACTTATGCTGAAAAAGACTACAGCACATACATATATACGTATGTATGTATGTATGCAGTACTTGCAGTATGTTTATTATTATTATTATTATTATTACATTTAAGTATTATATTTATATAATAATTATAATTATTATATTATGTCGAAATCGCCATTTTTACAAGCGTTCATCTATTACATAGTTGTTAAGTATGTATGTATCTGTCTGTATGTATAATGCATGACAAGTTAAAACAAATGAGAAACTATTATATTTTATGTAGTATTAATAATAATAATAATAATAATAATTATAATAATAATAATAATATAAAGTAAGTTTAATAAACTCTATCTTCTGACATTTCCTTGATAAAAAACTTTAAGGCAAATAAAAGTTTCGTTTCTAGTTTACACGACACTCAATTCTCGATAAACAATATGTAGAACTGCCTTATGATACACAGAATCTATGCTCATATTGTAGTTAATTTTTTTTCCTTTCCTTTTAAATCTTACTAACTAAACTATATTTTTTTATATACTATACTTTCTGTAGAACAATATTTTATTTTTTTTTCGTTTGTTTTCTTTACACAAAACTTATTTTTTTTTTGTTTTTTTTTTGTTTTGCCATTTTGTAGCTTATTGTTTTATATTTCCAATTGTTTATTACATAAGTGTTAGTAACTGTTTAAAATGTTTTCGAGTTTAGTTGATGTAAGTTTAAGTACCTACGTATATGCATTTAATTTTATTTATATATATTTAATTTATTATTATTTATAAGGAGTTTTTATTTATTTTTATCGTTCCACTTGCTGTTGCTGTTGTTGTTGGTGTTTATACTGCTTGTTGTTGTTGTTGTTGTTGTGGTTGCACATAGATTTAAGGTCTGCTTATAATGGACGGAAACTTATTAGGCATTTTTGTTGGAGTAGTTGTTGATTTTTTTTTTTAATTTTTATTTTATTTTCTTTTTATTTAAGGATTTTATTTTTTTGGTAGCTTTTGTATCTATGGGTTTATTTCTATATAATTATTTTTTTTTAAAAACCGCTTGATTAGAGTTTTGGGTTTAGCATAATGATTTGTAGAGAAGAGACGTGAAGAGTGTGTTTTTGTTTACCTTATGAGTATATAATTTGTAAAGGGTATTTGAATAGTTAGTTAAAAAAAAAAACAAACATGAATGTATGATAAACAGTTTTAAAGTAGAGCAAAAGTTAGGCGGTTATTATTTGGATTTGTATTGGAAAATGAAGTTTAAGGGAAAACAAATTTCCGTATATTATAATCAGCCCTTAAATTTATATGTATCTATATGTAAAGCATAATTAATATTATGCTTTAAAAATTCTGAACGATCTTAGCTAATATTGATTATTATTATTATTTTCATTATTATTATTATTATTTTAATTATAATTATTATTTATAATTGAGACATTCTCAACGCTAATTTATTATTATTATTATTATTATTAAATGTGTTGGAACCAATTTTAAAATTTTTATTTTCCTTTTATTTTTTGTGTTTTTCAGAAACTTTTCTAATATTTTTGTTTGCTAAATTTTAATATGTGTTTTTTTTCGTTTTTTAATTATTTTTTTTTTGTTTTCGTTATTTGTTATTTTATTTAATGTTTTACCTTTGTCCTGTTCAATTCTGTAAATTTACTTTCACTTGTTAATGTTTATTTTTTCTCTTATTATTTTTGTTTCTTTAAAAGATCACATTTCATGTTTTTAGTTGCCATTATATATATATATATATATGTATATATATATATATGTACTTGTATTATGTATGTGTATATACATAAATATATGTATGTTGTATATAATAAGTAGTTTTTCATTTGTAATTATGTTGTGTGTGTTGTATTATGATATATCAAAAATTAAATTTACTTACAACAGCTCAAATGGTCAAATCAAATTGGTATGAAATATATTTAAGACCCTTTTGGATTTTTTTTATATTTTTTTTACTAAGTTATATAATGGTTTAACGCATATATAAATTTTTGCGTAGGAAGATATTTTACGTTATTTTTTAATATTTTTTTTATTATTATTTTTTTTTTTTTTTGTTAATAATTTTTAATGTTTGTTTAATGAAATGTTTTGTGTTAGTTATATTTCATTTTGTCTAGAGATTTCAGCTAAATTAATAATACACTTTTAAAAAATTTAGTTTCAGTGTCTTGTTGTTAATTGTAAATTTAAATTTGGTTTTGTTTTTTTTTTTCTTCTTTTATTTTTATTTTGTTTTTGCGCAAAAAATGCTTAAATTTGATTATTATTTAGTGTTGTTTTTGATGCTTTATTATGCTGTTTGTTTTCCATTTTCCATTTTTGTTTTTTGTATTTTTTTTTGTGTTATAATTTGTATATAAAAAAATATGTTTTTTATTACATTTTATTTTGTCTTCTCTTTTAAATATTTTTATTTATTTATTGTTGATGCTGATTCGTTTATAAAATGTAAAAAAAGGAATATGGTTTCGCTTTTTTTTTATTTAAGAATTTTTTATTTTATTTTATTTTTAAAAAAATCCTTTTGAATTTGTTTACCATTTTGCGTTTATACTCAGCTGTTTTTTATTTTCTTTTATTTTTGTTTTTCTTTTGTAGTAAATCGTTGTTGCAAAAATAGGACGTGACTGTACTTATTTATGTTTTCTTTTGTTTCTGTTTCTGTTTTTTGTTTTTGTTTTTAACATACTCGTAATCGTTTTTGTTTTTGTTTTTGTTGTTGTTGTTGTTGTTGTTGTTGTTATTGCTGCTTAACTATGGCCTATAAATTTAAACGTTTTTGATTAATTTTGACTATTTTCCATGTAAACTGTTGTTGATCTTTTATCTGTCTAGGCTTATCGACTGCTAATATTAACACTTCTTGCTAAATTTCATTTTTTTTTATTACAATTATTATGATTATAAATTTTTTCTTATTTTTTATTTTATTATTATTTTTTTTTTTTTATTTTTATTTGCTTTGAAATATGGAACACTAGAGTTTAAAATAGTTTTTAACTAATTTTAATATAACTGCGTTTTCCAATTTTTCTCTTATCAAGTTTCAATTTTAATTTCTAATTATTTTTTTGTTTTTTCTTTTTTTATTTAACAACACTAAACATTTTTTTTTTTTAATTTTAATCATTTTTTATCCTTGTGATGTTGTGTGTGTGTGAGTTTCTGTGTGTGTTTGTGTTTGCTAATACATACTGTAGAGCTGTCACTCAATATAAGTGTTTTCACTTTATGTGTAAATTTCATGCTTACAACACACTTACATTAAAGTCTTGCTATACGTACGAAAAAGTTCTGTAGAATCCTCAATATATATGTATATATATAATATAATTTTATATTATATTACTTTTTTTTTATTTTTTTTTATTTATTTATTTTATTTTTTTTCCCATAATATTTGTTGTTCTTGTAAATAGTTCATATCAACCTTTAATTTGCATCAAAAATTTTCTTTATGGTATAAGTATATATTCCCGTGTATAAATGTGTGTGTGTGTTGTTGTATGTGTGTGTGTGTGTGTGTGTGTGTGTGTCTGTGGGCAAAAACTGTCACCTAATTTCCTACTTAAATACAGGATGAGGGTGCGGCTATTGTAGCCGGAGTTACGGTTATTGTGGTAGCCGGCAGTGCACCAACTGTGGTTGCAACCACCGGATAATGATGACCCACAAACGCATGTTGCTGATGGTGTAGTATATTGTGATGTTGCTGCTGTTGTTGTTGCTGCTGTGTTGGCTGCGGCTGTGCTGTGTACTTTAACAAATGTTGTTGTGGTAGCGAAATGAAAGGAGTTGCCTGTATTGGTATGCAATTGGAATTATAGTCGCTGCTGAGCACTAGTGTGGGCGTGGCATCGGTATAATATGCAGGCGCCTTAAGAAATGCTGTTGCTGGTGCTGCAGCCGCGGCAGCAGCATATTGTTGCTGCGGTGTAGGCATTGTTGCTGTCGATGTGGTGGATAGCGTTGTGGCCGATGACAATGTCGGCGATGTGGCTATAGAGCATGAGGATGATGAAGAGGCCGAGGAGGGGGAATATGGGGAGCTACAGTGAAAGGAAATGTGTTGTGGTTGTTGTTGATGCTGAATATGATGATGTTGCTGATACATGTTGCCAACATGTGTTGCTGTTGCTGTTTTATTTGTATTGCTATGATAATAATTGGTAGTATTGTTGCTATGATAGCTGAATTGTTGCTGCGGCTGTGGCTGTTGTTGTTGCTGTTGCTGCGGCTCAATGATGATCAAATTATTATTACTATTAGTATAACCAGCAGCTGTTGTAGTTGTTGCCACCATACCATTACCACCACCAATACCTGTTGCTGTTGCCAACTGTTGTTGCTGCTGTTGCTGCTGCTCACTTGGACTATTGATCATGGCGGCCATTATATTTGCTGGAGGCAAAACAATCGGTATATGATAGTATTTACACTGTTTGCGACGGCACTGGCTGTTGGCATGATCCCGACAGACAGCAACACGTTGATCAATCACCTCGACCTTGTCATCTATATGAGGAGATATATTTAGAAAAATATAAAGAAATATATGTATATATTAGTAATTAGTATATAATAATATATTATAATTATATTTTATTTTATTTTTTTTTTAAATATTTTTGAGTAAAATAGTAAAAGCAATTATAAAAATAATTGTCTTCTCTTTCTTTATATGAAAAGTTATCTGCAGTTATCAGCTGTCACAAGATTTATGTTATTATTCAGATCAATCAGATGAATATATGGCCTTATTGGTGTATTAAGCCAAAAAGGAATAATTATGTTTGTCACATTTTATATAATAATCTTGAATAATCTGTTGCATTGTGTTTTAAATGAGTTTGAGTTGAACTTGAAACCTAAAAACTGCTGCTAATATTAAATTTAACCAATTTTCTTTTTATTTTAGTTATGGAAAGGTATATAAGAATTATATATATAGATATTATATATTTTCTTTTTGTGTATTTTTGTGTGTGTTTCATATATTTTTTGGAAATTCGTTAGAATTTAGAGTTGAACCTAAAATAAAAAAAATAGAAACTGATAAAAAAAACTAGAGAAAGTTTAAAATGAAAATTGCGCCAATTGAGCAAAATAAAAAGCAAACAAGAAATTTGTTTTTTATTATTATTATTATTATTAATTTTTTATTACTGTCAACTACCAAAAACTAAAAGTTTATATAGTTTCTCATTTAACAAACTCTATAAGATAAAGCACTAAAAGCAACATAGCTAAATGCTATAACTAAAACTATAACTAATAAAAAATATAAACATAATCATAAAATAAATCATTATAATGATAATAATAATAGAAATAATAATTAAACTTAAGCACATGCACTTACCTTCAGTTAAATGAACGAATCTACAATTTAACCGACTGCACATAGATCTATTAAAATCTTGGCACACCGGGAGGGTGTCCAGTAACTATATAGAATTGTATTGTTTATATATATTCATAAACAATATTTGATTTTTTTTTTTTTGGGTTTTTTATGACAGGATGCAAACGTAAACCAATTGATAAAATAATAATATATAATTTTGTTTGGATTGAAAAAAAATTATTATTTTTTTTTTTGGGGTTTGTTTTTGTGGGGTTTTTTTTTCGGTTTTCGTTTGAAAAAAAGAGAAGAGCAGAAAAAGAAAAGAAAAAGAGCACAAATTAGTTATATTCTTATAATAATTATATGATAAACGAGTACACTAGAATTGTTAATGATTTTGTTTGATAGTTCTTTTTTTTCTCTTTCGCTTTGTGTACATAAGATTAGTATTAATTATCTTTTTTTTTAGTTCAATGGTTAGTCGCTGTTTTAACATAATACATAATACATAATATAGAACTAGTATGCTTTGATCTGTCTTATTTATATATATATTTTTTTTTGTAATATATATACTAAATTGTATATTAAGCTAGTTTTGGTCACTTAAATAGGAGTTGAAATTAAAAAAAATGGCGTCGCAAATGAATTTTAAAATAAATTTCTTTTTTTTTTCTCATTTTGTGTATGAAAACCTGAAAATGTTTTGCTTGTAAGTGTTTAAGGATGTTCTTTTTTCATCAACTTAAATTTAAACTAAAAAAAAATAGGTAAAAAAAAACTTAAATGCTAAGCTTAAAATTAAAGTTTGCCACAAAAGCAACAATTAATTAATAAAAAAAAAAATAACTTAACACCTTTAAAGCAGCAAGTATTGGATTTAAATAAAATTTTTAGCATTTTGTTTTTTTTTTAAATTTTTTTTTGGCAAGGATAAATATTGCTAACGGTGTTTTTTTTTGTAGAAGCCAAAAAGCTTTGAAGCGTAGTAGAACAGCGTAGTGGAAAGTTGACAGTGAAACAGAGAGAGAGAGAGCAGGACAGAGAGGAAAAGCCAGAGTGAGAGAGAGAGAGGAGACATTGAGAGAGTTCTTTTAACACTCACTTTTTTCTTGATAAGGTTTAGAACGTGCCTTAGTATCGATATTTGTTATAGTTTTTAAGTTATATAGTACAAGAGATTTTCAAAATAGTTATGCTTAAGTTCTAGTGGGTTGTATTATGCAGTAACAGTTACATATCCTAATAGGCGGCACTAGAAATATAAGAAAAAAAATGAGAGAGAGAAAAGAGAGAGAGATAGAGAGAAGAGAGAGAGAGAGAGAGAGAGAGAGAGAAGAGAACGTAATACACACGTTATGTTTATTTTTAATACCATAAGAAAACATTTCCCTTTTGTTATTGATATGTTTTTTTCCTCTTTGATTATTTTTTTTATAAAATCATAAAAAAATCTAAAAGAAAAATATGTTTATAAATGAAAACTATAAATTTGGCTTATTGAAAAGCTGCTGCTAACTGCCAAAATATAAAAGCCTTAAAGCTCTAAGCTCAACATACAGCGATCGACTAAAGCACAGTCTAAGCGCAAAAAGTATTAAAAGAAAAAAAAAAGTGCGTTAAGCACACAAAAATTTTTATATGAAACATTGCCATGAGAGAGATAGAGACAGAGAGATAGAAAGTAGAAGGAGAGTTGAATACAATTGAAGTAAGAGAGATAAAGATTTGGTGTGTGTGTGAGAGAGAGAGAGAGAGATAGATAGAGAGAGAAACACAACAAGTAACACAAGGGAAGGGATATACATAATATCGTAAACATATTGAAATTTAAATAATGTTTAATTAACTGGCCGCTCTTTACCTAATTATGTAAAATGTGCCGTTCATTAGCATAGGACACTGTGTGTATAATACGCCCCGTTCCGGCTGGGCTGTTATTGTATCAAATAGAGAGAATATTGATTGTGGATTAGCTATTGATGTTGCATGTTGTATGTTGTACGTTCTATATAAGGTTTTAATCAGTTTTGTTCTTCTTTTTTTTTTGCTACAGCTTAATGTCATTTGCAAATATTTGACGTTAGTTAATACTATGTATATGCAATGTATGTTTATGTCTGTGTGTGTGTGTGTGTGTAACAGTATTGTATAGTGTGTATGCGTATGCGTGTGTGTATATGTTGTTGTAGGCGTGTGCGTATTGGGTCAGAGACAGTTAAGCAAACAGCTGCTAACAGCTCTATGAGGCACTTAAAGGTGTGTCCATGTCATGGCTGCTGACATCATCGCTGACAACGTTGGCAACGCCTTCAAAATGGCCGACGACACTTGTTTACCGTTACGCTTGCTTATGCTCTTGCTGTTATTTTTGTTCTTGTTGTTGTTGTTGTTGTTGTGATTATTCTCTTAGTAAAACTTGCTGCTGTTGTTGTTGTTGTTGTTGTTGTCTGTTGGTGTTGTCGTTGTCCCTTAGGGCGCGTCAGCGCATTTAGTTTGATTAACCCAATTCACATTGGGGGAGTGTTAAGTCCATATACACACACATATATACCCTAACTAGTATAGTATATAGTGTTGATTTGTTGTTGTTGTTGTCACATAACAGACCATTATAATACTAATTATAGGGTATATAACTGTACGGCTCTGCCGTACACATATAATACATTTGCTTAATTTTATATGACAATATGACACTCGATAGTTGAAGGTTGAAAGTTGAAACTTGATGCTCAAAATGCTAAATACTTGCTGCTCTAATTGTGTTTTTTATATTCATATATCTATGCATAAGTTTAAACATAAAGTACAGTTTGTCTTTTTAACACTAATTAGGTGTTTGTTGTTGATTGTTGATTGTTGATGTTATGTGTTTTTTTCTTTTGCTTTTGCTTTTCATATTCATAATTAAATTAAAGTTAAACTTAAGAGCTTAAAGTATAATAAACATGCGGAAAGCTGTTAAAATTAACAGCGACGCTTCATGCTGCTAACATTAAGCTGTTAGCTGTTAGCTTATAGGCAGCGACTGTACCTGTCCACTTGCATCGGTGTAGATGACACAGGAAGCATTAAAAGGTGGTACTTTTGCATTTGCTATCGATTATGTTTATCGATTGTTTGTAAAGCGCGCAGATAACATGCAATTTGCATATGGCGCAAAATAAAATATTTTAGGCATTTATAAGTATTTGTGAGAGAGTGTGATAGTATGTGTGAGAAGCATAGAAATTGAAAATAATATTGTGGTTAAAAAAGAATTCAATAGTTTGTTGTTATTGTTATTGTTGTTGTTGTTATATTATTGTGGTTTGATTTTTTGGTGTTTGCAGTTTGTTCAATGTTGAAAATCCATGCAGCATTTTGTGTGTTTTTTTTTATGATTTTTGATATTTTTTTTTGTGGTTTGCATTTTGCCATTAAATCCCAATCCGTGCGTAATTTTTTTTGTATGTTTTGAATTCATATGAAAAATATATATATAAAAATTATTTTGATTATTTGCATGCAATTTTGTATATAAAAAAATGTTGTAAATGTTGTTGTTGATTATTGTTATTTCACGCGTTTGTTTTAGCATGTAAATGGAATAAAAAAAATGTATAAAAATATTATAAAAGAAATTAGTAGAAATAATATAAATGTAGTTTAGAGATAGTTAAGTATGTGTATTAAAAAATCAAATAAATTTGATTGCGATTAAATATTTTAAAGACAAAGGCTTAAATTGCATTTGCGGTTCAACAAAATTCACAGCTTTAAATTTAATTTGATTCAATTTTCTTTTTTTCTTTAAATATAAATGTATAAAAATTTGAGACAAATCAGCTTTATATATATATATATATATATGCAAATTATAGCGACTATTTATTATGGCCAGGACTAAGTTGAAGCCAACTTTAGTTGTTGGTGTCGTAATTACTTGTAAATTTCATTTTATGCAAATCGCAAGGACTCGCCCCCCCAAAAAAAAGGATGCCGCACAAAAACATGAGTAAATTGATGTAAATTAATGACACGCCCCCTTTTTTTTTTGCTCCATGCCTTGTGTGTGGGTTGTAATTACGTTTTATGTTTTGTCGTACTGCAGCTGCAGAGTTAACTTGTTGCTTTGCTTTGCTTGAAAGTTGTGCCACAAGTTTTTCTGTGTGTGGCATGAAAATTTTTGTTGAACCACAAAATGCATATGCAAATGGCGAAACGCACTTAAAACTAGTATAAATTAGTTGATAATTAAGTATAATTATATATGTGAGTTGAGTTGTATAATTAGGCTGTTAAGCAGGTTAGTAGCCATTTTAGCAGCATTATTGTTAAAGCCATATTAAAACCATGTTAAAGCCATGTTAAATATATATTCTGTAAGCTGTTAAATAAATGTTGATTTGCAGTTAATGTGTATAATATTTACGGATATATAAGAAAAGCGCGCACAAAAGCCATTAAAAAAGCAATAAAAAGGGCAGCAACTGAAATAAGAAAAATGTAAAAAAAAAATTATGTTAAAACCCAAAAATTATGTAAATTATTTGCTGTTCTTTGGAAAATGAAAATTTCAAAATTAACATAAAATAAAATAACAAAAAAAAAAACTCAGCACGGCAGCAAATTGTACTTTGAAGCGCATTTTAAATTGTTACTGGCGCAGCAGCTGTAATTAAAAAACAAATATATAAGTCACAATCTATATATATATATATTTATATATCTTTATATAATTATGCAGTTAGGCAAGACACGCAGCAGACACAAAAAAAAAGGAATAAAACAAATAAGAAAATAAACAAAGAAACACAAAAGGAAAATTTCGAATACTTACTACATTAAGTACATACAAACAAGCCTGCAAAAGGTCGTTCAAATATAAGATACAGATATTATAATATATATGTATATATAGAGAAATATATGTATGTATGTGTTATATATATATAGTTATATTACAATTAACGACATATTCACCATGTGTGTGCATATGTTTTTATGTGTGTATGTGTATGTTTTTCGCTCAGAGGTAGGCAACAAATTTGTTGTTTATCTTCCAGCCGTAAGTAAAATTTGAAGCAACAAGTAAAAGGCATCTCATTGATAGCTAGGTGTATGTGTGTGTGTTGTTTGTATATGTACGTGTTTAACTATAAAATTTAGTTTCTTAAAGCATTACGCATTTACTGTAAAGCATTCAAATATTTCTTTTCAGTTTCTTTTTTTTTTTTCAAATTAATTTCAATTACAAAAATTTTCAATATGCCGAATTGAGAGCTCTGAGTATTGCTGTGTGTGTGTGTGTGTTTATGTGTGTGTGTGTTGTCATAATACACTTGTAATCCTGCAGATACATATAGTATATGGAAAAATAAAAGAAACATGTTAATAAATATGCTTGCAACAAGTGTTTCAAATAGATATTTTTCATATATAAAAATGTGTTAGATGCAAGCCTAAGAAATCAGAGCAGCTTAACATTAACAGAATGTTAATGTTAACAGTATGTGACATTAACAGTTTATGTTTTAAAATGAATATATTACCAATTTTAACTGTTAATTCTAGCTCTGATTTCTTAAGCATTATTAAATTACATTACAAAACCAAAATATAAAATTGAAATGAAAATATTTTGTTTAAGTAAATTCTTAGCAGCTAGTTAATATAGTTATTGATAATCATATATGAAATATGTTTTTTAGTTGAATAATAATATGAATAATAATAATAATTATAATAATGATTGTAATAATGATAATAATACGTACAAGTTTAAACAAAAGCTCATTGGGCAGTGCACCAGCTTACCTTAGAAGTGCGTTTAGCTTATAGGAGAGTACGAGTATTGTAGCTCATTTACCATCATACCACATGCCTCAGAAGCCAAATATACGAGTAGTAAAACAAACGTATAATATATATTTATATATATGTATGTATTCTTTTGTTTGATTTTCTTTTTTATAGCTGGTACTCGCAATTTTGTATCACAGTTAGCTATGAGAGTGACAGCCACTTGCAAACAGGACTTGCATTTGCATTGATTTCATTTGCAACTTCTTTTTGATTTTGTTTTTTTTTTTTACTTGCTACGAGAAAGTTTCTTGTTTCATTGAGCACATGCTGAAATATTACAAATACGATACGCTCCAAAACAGAAATAAAAAGAAAAATAGTATAAAAAAGTAGAGAGAAAAATTATAAGTAAAACACAAAAAAGAAAAAAAAATAATTAACAATCATGATACGAGTATATACGATACACGAAACGTACTTCCCACTAGCAAACTAGACGAAAAGTTATATTCACTTTTTGAATACAAATAAGATAACAACCTAAACACTAAACACTAAGGAAGACAATTAAACATAGAGAGAGAGAGAGACACAAAGAGAAAGGAAGACACATTTGAAAAAATTACTGCATTGTGTGAAAATTGAGCGATGAAAAAACTTTTGTAATGCATTCAAAGAAGCACTAAATGCTCATTATATTAAGAAGATATCCTTTATTACATTTAAAACGGTAAACATGCAAGAGGCTTAACGTGACTTGAGAGGGAAACAGAAAGAGAGAGAGAGAGTGAACTGTGTTTGTGTATATCAACAAATTGATTTCGATTGTATTTTTAAGACTTCATTTTAAGACAAATTAACAGAGAGAGAGAGAGACAGATATATGTTAGCAAAATGAAAAACAGAAAGACAAAAAAAAAGTTGTATTTAGAATAATTTTTAAAGCAATTCTTTGAAACATTACAAAAGCGCTTAACTCTAATAAATACAAATATAAATATATATATATAAATATATATGTATACCGTATTATATATAGTATTATAAGACATTTAACTAATTTACGAGTATTTCGTTATTATTATTATTTTCATAAGCAATACAGTAAGATTTTCAGTTACAAAACAGAAAGAAAACCATGAAGTACGAGTCTTAGCTTTGGAGCAAGCTATGTGTGTGTAATATACGAATACTACCAGGAATAAATGGTATATATGTATGTGTGTATGTGTGTATGTGTGTGTGTGAGTGTATGTATGTATGTCGAGCAGAGAGCAGACTGATAAATGCTTAGGCATATATCAGTGTATAAAACTAGCAAAAATATTAAAAAAGAAATTGAATAAATAAATAAAAAAATGCTTGCAAAAATTTAAAAAAATATATGTAAATTAAAATAAAAATTTATAAAATTAATTTATAAAATTAGCAAACAAAATTTTATAAAAAAAAATAAATAAAAACAAAAATAAATAGCAATAAAATTAATTTAAATAAAATAAACTTATATTAACTAGAGCAAAGCAGAGCAAGAGTTTTGTTTGTTTGTTTGGTTTGTAGTAGTTAGAGTAGTACGAGAGTAGAGTGTGAGCAAACAGAGACAGAGAGAGAAAGAGAGAGAGAGAAGTAATATTATTGTGTTAAAATTTGCCATTGAGCAGTTTCCATTTAAATAAAAGAAGCAACAAGTTTTTTTTTACGGTTTTTACAATAAAACGTCTATTAAATTTTTAATATATATTTGGTTGTTGTTGTTGTTGTTGTATTAGTTTTTTAGTGTTTTTATATATATATTTTATAATAACGCATTGTTAATAAGACTAATTAATTATTAATATATATATTTTATATATATTTTCTTTTCCTTTTTGCATTTTTTCTTTTAACTTTTGTTTAGCACATAAAACATATTCCATCAAGTTGTGGCTTTGTGTGTGTGGCTTTGTGTATAAATTATATATATATATATATATATATATATATAGTATTTGTATAGTATATAAGTGAATTTCTTCTCACTAAAACAGTTTTTTTTATTTTATTTTCTTCAAATTTTTTCCTTTACTTTGCTCAAAATACATGCAATAGTTTTTTATTAGTTACTTTAATATTTTTTTCGCTTGATTTTTATCAATTATTTTTTTGTTTTAAATATTATTAAATATTAATATTAGTATTATTGTTATGTGTTAATAGCACTAAGAAAAATGTTAAATGAAACGCAAAATATGAAATTGGCATCGCATTTCCATTTAGCCATACAATAAGACAAAAGTTTGTTTGTTAGTTGAATTGAGTTTGGTTTGTTTGGTAAGAGGGTTTTAAAAGAGAGAGTTAGTGTTTTATATTTCTTTCAGTGTAATGTAAATTGTTTTTTTTTTGTGTATGTTCTTTACATAACTGTGCACAGTTTGTACAATTTCTAGATATAAATATATATATAAACTTATGTGATTTTTCTATTAAAAAATAAAAGATTTTTTTCTACTAATTTGCAACTGCATATTGGACGGTTATTGTATACTAGAGCTATGGCAAAGGGGGGTAGGATAGGGAGCTGAAAAGGCTCTAAATTTATCTGAAACTGCTTTTAATTAGATGTATATATATGTTTACTGTTATATTTCGTTGTGTTCTTATTGTTGTTTGCACTGTTAACTCGCTGTTAATGTTTATATACTAAATTTTTATGTGCAATTTTAAGTTTGGAAATTCTCTTTGAAGTAATTAGAAAAAAATTTGTTTTTTTTTTTATAAAAAAAATGTGCATTATATAAATAACTGAGTTTAATAAAAAAGCAAAATATATATAAACTGCGCGTATGTGAAATTATAATTTAATTAAACTCTTTACTAGGCCCTAAAGACAACTTCTTTATTCAATGTCCTTGCTCTTGTAGGCTGCGTTTCAACATGCATAGGTGAAAGTGTGTTACGAGTAGAATTTTGTTAATTTTTTAAATTAAATATTATTAATTAATATATAATTATTAATTATGTTGCTATGTTTTTGTTTTCTAAACAATTCGTACTTGCACATTGATCAGCTATCAGTAATTTAATACTACAAAATTGCATCAAAATCAAAACGATATACGACAGCTAGAGAACTGGACATATATAGATATTGAATATAGATTATATATATATATATTAAAGTTTATAGTTTATAATTATTATAATGTTATGCAAGACATATCGTTATTATTGATATTATTAAGTATTAGTATATTTAAGGATATATGCTATTTTTTGTCAGCTTCCTAAATCCTAGCGCATTTTTTAAGCATTTTTCTTAACATTTATAGATATATAACTCTCTATATAGATAAGTAGTAAGCCTGCCACAAGTCAAGCAATAGTAGTTATAGTTATAGTATATATATATATATAGATTAATGTATTTTCCAGTTATTATAGCTAGTTACTACTATTAGAACAAAATAGTATAGGAGATTAGTGTACTCAGAGTTTGCTTGCCATTATATATATACTAATATCTAAACATAGACATAGAAAAGGAGTAGAGTTTTGGGTTATGAAAGAAGCAGCAACAAAGTTTAAAGCCAGTTTTGTATATAAACTTAACTTGAAGGATAGTTAGGTTAAGGTATGGCTGAAGAAAAGATTGAAAAAAAGCCGCGTTTGCAACACAAAAATATAAAAAAGAAATGGAAGGCTTTTGCTTTGAAGTGAGGGCGGGCGAGCGCGCGTGGCATGTGAGAATATGCGTGGCATGTGGCATAGTAATGTGTCATATGATGTGAAATACTCAATTTGTATAATAATAAAAAAGGGGGCGTGATCATCATAATAAATAGTAAAAAATATGTAGAAAGCGGCACAACAGAAAACGAATTGAATACCAAAAAAAAAAGAAGATAAATAAAATAATTTGAGTAAATAAATAAAATACCAACACAGAATAAAGTAGTTTTTGTTGTAAGGTTCAAACTATATATATATATTTAAGTTTTTGTTGTTGTTGTAAATAATAAAAACACACGAGATAAACATAAGAAACTATCGACAACTGAATTAATTTTAGATTTACAATTAGAATTAGAATAATATTAAGAATTAATATTAGAATTAGTGGCAAACATGAAATAAATTTTTTTTTAAATATTAGAAAATATTTTGTGATGTACGTGTAAATAATAAGTATGTATAAGTATAAGTATAAGTATAGGTATATATATATATATATATATTAAACAAATTTTACACAAAATTTTAAAATCTATAAATATAATAAAAATAGTAAATATAATAATAATAATAACTAATAATTAATTAAAATTTTTAAATATTTATCAAGTTCGAGGGCGAGACTTAAAATTGTGCAAGTCAGTGGCAAAAAATTTATAATTAATTTTTATATAAAGTTTTCTTTTTTTTTGTTCACTAAAAATTTCCATATAACATTTAAAAAATATATATAAAATAGCTACATAAATAATTATTATTATTATATATATAAGAGAGAGGGAAAACCAAAAAAGAAAATCACACGAGATCTAATATTAAATAATATAAATCTTTTCTCATTGATTTTTATAACATATAATAAGGAAACATACAATTGATAGAAATGTATATATATATATATCAGTAAATAAATATATATAAAACAGAGAGCAATATATAGTGGGAGTGAGAGAGAGAGACAGACAAAGAAACTAAAATTTTACACAAATTTTTTATTTATTATTATTTTCTTTTAATTGTTAACATAAAAGTTAAATTAACATAACAAAACATAATTTTGATAGCTTGAATGTGAATGTGAGTGTGACTGTGAATATGTGAGTATGTGACTGGGTGTATATTTATATATATATATATATATCTATGTATATATATGTATAGAAAGAGAGAGAGAGAGAGAGAGAGAGGTGTGATAATGGTTTTCGATTTGGTTTTATTGGTGGTTAGTTAGAACGGTCTATGGCTAGTAAAATGTTGATATGAGTTGTTGCTGTAGCTGTGATACAGATCATATGTATGTGTATGAGTGTGAGTCTATGTTAACATGAGTGTATGTATGTGTGTGTGCAAACAGCTAGAGTACATAGTAATTCTTTTTTTGTATATATAACTAATAGCAGCATACAGCATTATGTTTATATATTTAATATTAAATATATATATATTTGTATATATAAATATATATATATATATATACATATATATTTATATGCATGTATGTATGTATGTATAATAGTTTTATTTTATTTATGTATATGTATAACTATTCTATAACTAGGCAATAATCGTTATGCATGTTCGTTGCTCAACAATTTTAAACAATTAAAATTACAACAGCATTCACATTAGCTAACTCTAACTAGCTAACTCTAGAGAGAGAGAGGGAGAGAGAGAGAGAGAGAGATGGAGGGAGAGAGAGAGAGAGGCAGAAAGAGAGTGTAATAGACACAGATCATGTCTAAGATTATAGCTACTAAAGTATTTTTATGAGGGGGGGGGGGCAAGAAAACCTTATGCAGCTCAACAACAAGCGCACACAACTGTACCTAGCAGCAAATTGTTTTTTTTCCTTTGTTTATGGCAAATGTGATTGGCATGAAGTATATATGTATATATGTGTTTATATATATATATATATTTCTATACTGTCTCACTGACTGTTTTTAGGGGGAGCTAAAAGCTTTTATTGTTGTTCTTTTCTTTTTTTTGTATTGTGCAAAGCTATCACAGTACTTTGTTGCAGTTTCTTTACCGATTCCGTTTTCCGTTTTCTGTGTCTGTGTGATCGTGTTTCTATATAATTATTAAAAGGAACTTAACATAATTAAAAACTATAATAAAAATAATAAAAATGTGCTTTAAAAGCTCCTTTCTTCTTCTTCGTTTTAGCCCTAAGCTATGATTGAATGGCAACAGCTCAAGTCACAGTGAGGTTATGTTTCAAATACAAATTAAAAATTATTCAAGAGGCAAGCCACAAAAGCTGCGTCTAAGCTTTTGTGTGTTTATATATATATATGTGTGTGTGTGTGTGACCAAAAGGCAAGAGGTTTGTTTGCATGAGGCAAGTAGCTTTTGCAGTTTGTAATGTTAGCGCAAAGCTGCAGCTGTGTGTTTCTGTGTTCGTTTTTGAGGTTATGTTTGAATTAAGTTAAACTTGATTTTTGTTGGATTTGTCATGAGGCAATTATGCAATTTGTGACAACTCTTATAGTAATGCTATCTCTATCTATATATATATGTATGTTTGTATGTATGTTTTATAACTAAAAAGTAAACTGAGGCACATAATCTTACGTCTTCGATGTGTACTACGAACTATTGTTTTAAACTAACGTTAAGTTAAGTGGACCAACATGTTATTTAAGTACAGTTGCGTTCGAGTCTCTATATAGTATATAGGGTTAATGACTGACTTAGGAGGTTTTCATTTTTTTATAGGGATTCATTACCATGGAGCTACCAGATGCACCAGTTTGTGCAGCCGCAGCAGCTGCTGCAGCAGCTGCATATTGTTGTGCGGCAGCTGCTGCTGCTGCTGGATTATTGGGCATGGCATAGGCATAACCACCAGTAGCAGCAGCAGATGTGGGTGGAGCTGCCATAACGCCTGGATAGAAATAGCTCTGTGGAGCAGCAGCATATTGCTGAGGTGTGGTTGGCATGTGTATGGGCGTGGCAGCACTAGGGGCACGCATCAGCGCAGCTGGTGTGCCCGGCAAGTAGCCAGAGGCGCTGGGTACACGCACAGGTGTGCCAGGTGGCACAGGTGTGGACAGACCGGAGTTGGGCAAGGAGCCATATTGACGCAATTGTGCCTGAGCCTGAGCTTGGGCTTGAGCCTGCGCTTGAGCCTGAGCTTGAACTGCCTGTGCCTGTGCCTGCATTTGCAGTAATGTTGCCATGGACATGGGCTGTGATTGTGGTGCTGTAGGTTGCGGCACAGGCTGTGGTGTGGGTGCCGCAGGCACAAAGCTCTTGTTCAGCGTCATGCCAGTATAGGCAGCTGCAGCAGAGGCAGCGGAAACAGGCTTGGTGGCAGCACTGGCCACCTTCATGGCATAATTCTTGTGTGCCACCTCCTTGGCCAATGTGGCAGGATCGGCATAGTAACCGGTGGCAGGATTAAGACCTGCAGCTACAGCATAGGCCGTATAGGCCTGCTGGGCATAGGCTACCTGAGCCTGAGCATGAGCTTGGGCCTGTGCTTGGGCCTGAACTTGTGCCTGCACCTGAGCTTGAGCTTGGGCTTGGGCCTGAGCTTGAGCAGCATGTTGCTGTTGTTGCTGATGTGCCTGCACATAGCTGTTCGTCATATTTGTATTGGCAATGCTAGCCAGGGGCGTGGTATTTGTATAGCCATTATATAGATTGCCATAACTATAGGCGGGCATGGCATAGCTAAGACGTTGTTGATATTGCTGTTGGGTCGAAGTAGCAACAACACCTGGCAGGCCAGTTGAGCTACTGTTGCTGCTGTTGTTGCTGGTGGGTGTGGGCAAGATGCCAGCACTATGCCCATTATAACGGTGATAGGTATCATTGCCGTTTTGCTTGCTTGTTGCATAGCTGCGTTGTGAGTTGGCCAAATAGGAAGGCATAACGGATACGGAATCGGTATTAACTGTTGGTGCTGCAACTGTAGTTGCTTTCAATGTATTCTTATTATTGTTGTTGCTGCTCTTATTGTTGTTGTTATTGTGTTCTGCATCATTTGGCAGCTCGTCGCCATTATGCGATTTCAAATTGTTGTTAATATAAGACAAATAGTTGTTGTTATCACCATTTGGTAAGGTCACCACTTGCTCAACCAATTGGGCAGCTGAATCGGGATTTGTTGTATCTTTTTGGGGGCTAACACTAGCATTGTTTAGAACAGTTTTGGTTGTGGCTGTGTCAGCGGTTGCAGTTGTTGCTGCTACTGTTGTTATTATATCATTAGCTGTTGCTGTATTTGTTGTATTTGTAATTGTTTGTGTTGTATTACAATCGTTAGCAGTGTTTATGATTGTTGATGTGTTTGTTGTTATTGTTGTTGATGTTGCTGTTTCTGTTTCTGTAGCTGTTGATAAGTTTGTTGTTTGTGTTTTTGTTGGTGTTGTTGGTGTTGGTGTTACTGTTACTGTTGGTGTTGTTGTTGGTGATGTTGTGTCATTGTTTTCTTGATTCTGATTCGGGGTATCGGAATCATAATCATTAGCTAGCACTTGATTGTTATCATGATTATTATAATGATTAGTAATTGTAGGAGTATTAGTAGTTGTTGTATTGGTGTTGGTATTGGTATTGGTATTTGTATTGGTATTGGTAGTGGTATTGGTATTGGTAGTCATAGCAGTTACAGTTACAGCATTATCAATATTATTACTGGCTGTTGTTGCTGCTGTTGCTTTTGCTTTTGTTGTTGTTGATGTTGTTGTTATGGCGCTACTTATTTCAATTTGTTGTTGTTGATGCTGTTGTTGTTGTTGTGGGGCATACTCACATGACACTGGCACGTAGGGCTGCATTAATTGTTGATAGGTTGTCGCACCGGGATACACTGGAATGCCAGACTTTTCGGCAGCTGGACGTTTGAACGGTACCATGCCAGGGATGTGCTATAATATCGATATATATCGAATAGAAAAAGAGAAAACAAAACAAACGAAATTTTAATTAGTAATTATATTAAGTAGCAAGAACAGTTTTAACTATGTTTTGTGTATGCTTGTACTAATTGTACTATGTATGCTTTGACTAGCCTAAATGCAATCATACATAGAATAGGAACGTATAAATATATATGTATGTAGATTATATACTATAAATCTCTATATTAAATAGCTTACAAACGAGCACCAATTATAATTTGTACATTGTTTTTAAATATAATTTTGTTTTAATTTGTTTTTATGATTATTTTCGACTATTGCCAATTTTTTGTCGCTTTTAGAAAATACCCAATAAAAAATATAAAAAAAAAATGGAAACAGAAAAGAAAAGAGAAAGTGAACAATAAAATAAAATTTAAGTATAAACTGAGCATAAATTAAAAATAATTTCAACTTTACATGCAAGTTTTAAACTGCTATTTTTAAAGCTTTGTTCAGGCAACGTTTATAGCTTAACTTAAGACCTAGGATAATGTGAAGAATCAGCTGCAAATGCTGCAGCAAAGGACAGCTGTGTTTAACATGAGAAATTGCCAATTTTTAATGTGGTATCTTTTATTTTTATAAATTTTTTTTTAATATTTTTTAATATTTTTTTTTTATTGATTCATAGAGTTTTAAATTTCATATATAAATATCTTAAGCTGACCAATGCTGTACTAGTACATGGAGGCGTATACTCAATTTGTGCAGTTCTGTTTAATTTGAGTTTAGAGATATAGAAATTAGTATATTTTTTATAAATAATAATGGATCTAAAGCATGCATTGCGAATATGTATATGTATAGATTGACGTAAATACTTAAGATCCAATAAATTGCTTGTTATATATAGAAATTAAGAGCTGTGTTTCTTGTAGCGAAGTTAAGCTTGAAGCTAAAAATAAAAATTTGCAATTTTTTATAAAAATATTTGCCAAAATTTTATTGTTTTTGAAAGCTGGCAAATAATATAAATTTTATAAAATTTTAATTTAAATTTAAATTTTTGATTTTAATTTAAATTTTCATTAAGAGAAAGAAACACAGTTGAAGCGAAATAAAAGTTATTTTGATAGAAGTGAAGTATATCGAAAATGTTGTTAAAATTGTAATTGCACTTGTATGTGTTGATATATATATATATATGTATGTATATATACATAATATGTTATATATATATTTATATATAATTGATGGATAGTTGTTCATTCATTGGGAAGTACTTACGAAATTTTCATAGTAAAATGAACCAACCGTTTTAACATCCATCTTTGTGCACAATTTATATTTTTTTTTATATATAGTTATTATCATATATATATTTATATATGATACATTGATCATGAATTAATATAGTATTAGTATATATAGAATTTTATTATGATTTTTATATGATTTATTTGATAAGTTTGTATGATATTTAATTGATTGATTGATGAATTATATTTTATATTTTTTTTTGTTTTTACGGGGTTAGCAGACATTTTGGTTGAAGTTGTTTTGACGTTGTTGTTGGGGTTGTTGTAGTTGTTGTTGATTCAAATTGTTGGCAAATAGTTGTTATACACATAAACACAGAGAGGAAGAGAGAGAGAGAAAAAGAGACACAAAGAGAACAAAAACAAAAGTTGAATTCGATAAACAAAAACAAAATCAAAACAGAAACAGAGAAAACACAAATAAAATTAGTGGATATATTCAGCATAAGTAGGAATATAAATATATATAATTAATGCTAAGATAATAATACTTAAACTAGCGTGAAGAAGATGTGTGAATATATAAATACGTTAAGATAATGTAAACCTAGTATACATATACATATATGTTAAATACATAGAAATTTATAAGGTAAATACTGGAATTGTAACTGGAATTGCCTTCTGTGAACTTAAGATTAAACACAATGCGTAAAAGCCAAGCAAAATGTTCATGTTCAGCTAATTAACCTGGAAAAGCACTTAAGCACTTAATCAATTAAGCTCGCAATAGTAGTAGAGTGCACTAGAATAAACACACATACATATACCAATATATATAAATAATTGTATATATGTGTGAGCGTGAAGAACGTAAAGCAGAGCCGGAAGAATCAGAGGAATCAGTTAAAGCTGTCGAATGGTTCGTCATGCATAGATAAGTATATATTCATTCTGGGCATTGGCAATTATCAGTTAAATCATTTTAATTAACACTTTGCCCAGGTAAATATATAGCTAAAGGAAGGTATAAGCATGTCTGTATGTATGTATGTATGTATGTATGTGCAAGTGTTGGCATGTTGTGTGGGTGATTTATCATATGCTACCCTTAATTGGTTCCACATGTGGCACGCAATGAGCAATAAAATGAGGATACAAGTGATGATTGCAATGAGGATGCTGATGATAGAAGTCAAATAAGCGTATATATACTATTGGTAAATTGATTAGTTGTATGTGTATCTGTTTGTGTGTATGTTTGTGATTGTTGTGTGGCATTGTGGTGTGTGTGTGTGTGCGTGTTTGCGCTTTTGATATGCCAGATAATAGCTTCGTTTTATCAATTAAAGCTCAATAACTGACTAAATGACTGAAATGTATTGACTGAATGATTATAAAACGCAAATTGATGGCACTTTGTTCTGCATGTCAAATGAGTGCAACATGGATATATGTATGAATAGTTGAATGAATAAATGAGTGCAAGAGTGAATGAATGTATGTATAAGCAAGCATATATCTATATTGATATATATAACTTGCATGTTGCTTTATACACAAGCTGAAAACGAGTTCAACTGCAATTCCAGTTAGTTTTCTATTGCCTACTTTTTAGGGCAGCATTTTGCTAGGCAACCAAAAGGCGGGCAACTCGCAGACTTTTGTGGAAATTGTAGTGAAATCATTTTCAGTTGGTTTTTTTTTCTTTGGTTTATATCTAATGCATATTCTTGCTGGCTTTACAATTCATTCGGCGTCTGCTTTTTAGCATGCACTGTAAGAAAATCATTCTAATAGCAAAAAATAAAAACTTAATTTAATTGAATTAAAAAAAAAATATTAAACAAAATGCGCAAAAAACAATTTAAAAAAAAAACGAAATTCGGAAACAAAACGAAACAAAACAGAAAAGAAAAAAAAATTGTTGAAAGAAATTAAACAAAATACCAGTGGAAGCATATCAGGATCCGCTGCACGCTTCTTGCCCACTTCCAGTGTATGATGACCCATGACAGCAGCGGCAGCGGCGGCGGCGGCAGCAGCAGCAGCGGCAGCGGCAGCGTTGTTTGTCGTTGTTGTTGTTGTTGCTGTTGGTGTTGCGCCAGCAGCAACGCCGCCGGCCGTTGGGATGGTGTTGCTGTTGATATTGTTGTTGTGGTGGTGGTGGTGGTTCAGCAGCAGTTGTTGGTGTTGGTGTTGTTGCTGATGCTGATGTTGTTGGTGTGCCGTAAGAGGTGAAGTCTGTTGTGTGTGTGTGTGTATATAGTGTATGTGTATTGTGTGTGTGTATGTATATATAGGTGCACATTGTGTTTTTGTTTTATTGTTTTGTTGTGCAAAAAAGGTTTGAAGTTGCAAAAAGAAATCGTTATCGAAATTGATATCGAAATCATATACATATAATTCCAATTGGTTTCCCAAATAATTGAATATCAAATTTTTTTTTGTCGAATTTAAAGTAATTAAAGCATTTAAATTATGCGTTCATTAAGAATTGATAGTTTCCATTTAAATTATTCAAGCGGCATTTGGTGTTGGCATATTTAATAAATTTGCAGAATATTTTTTTGTTTTTATTTTTGTTTCAATATATAATTGTTTTTTATTGTGCAACGTGTGTGCGTATGTGTGTATGTATGTGTGTGTGTGTGTGTAGTGTAGATACCATCCATCGTAGAAGCAATTACAGTGTGTGGCACAGGCGAGAACAGATGAAATACATAATAGTAGAAGAGTACGAGTGTTTTTTTTTTTTAATGATAAGTAAAATTATATTCAAAAAATATATAGAAAAAAAATATAATAATAATAATAATATATATAAATTAAATAGAATTCATAATTATAGAATTATATTTATATATATATTTAAAATTTTGATATTGCTGTAAGATTTTAAATTTAAATTTTTTTTATAAATTAATTTTGTTAAAAGTAAAATTATTATTTTTATATATTGATTAAAAGTTATTATAAAAAGCCATGTTAAAGTTTTAAAATGTGTTGAGAGAAAGCTTAAAAGCAGATTTATATATTATATATAGTATATAGTATGTAGTATATATATGTTAAAGCTTGCATTAAGCCAGCAGCAGAAGCTTTGCTTACATATAGATATATAGAGAGATTAAATAGAAACCCATATCATATGTTATAAAGTCAATACTTATATAGTAAGAGCTTAAGATCTAACTTAATAAATTTATAAATAAAATCTGTAAAAAATATATAAAGAAAACGCAACAAAATCGCCTTTTTGTCCGATTCGTTCAGTTGCTGTAAGCCAATAGAATAATTCAATTTTTTTTTATATATATTGTATAATTTTAATTTTTTTTTTTTGATTTTTGTATGTAACAAAAAATTGATTTGAATATTGTTTTACACACACACATTCGCATTTTATGATTGAGTATTATTCATTGTACTCATTAGACACCAATTCGATACCTACCGATGCATCGTTGCTGCTGTTTTTAAAACTCAAAAAGAAAATTTACAAAAAAACAAATTTTAACATAAAATTGTATAGAATTTCGCTGAGTGTATTACACGTTGAAAAATTAGCAATACAAAACACATTTTTTTTTCAGAGGGGCTCAATGTTAATTCGTTTAACACCGCAATTTACACACAGAATAAACTGAGTTGGGTTCTGGATTTGGACCTTTTTTTTGATGTTTTTTTTTTGGTAATCTAGTTGGCCCGTGCTAATAACCAAAAACATAAACTTGGCCAACATAAAAAGAACAAAATGTATAGAAAAAGAGAAAAAAAAAACAACAACATAATACAAACAATATACGTAACTTAACATACATTTAGGCTGGCACAAAACTCACTGGGGAGATGCACGAAAGAGTGCAAAAAATTTGCATTTAAATGGAGTCACAGTGGGATATAAAGTGAGCGACTTTCTCTGTGTGTGTTTGTGTGTGTGTGTTGTAGATACCCTGTAGGATAATTAAGTAGAAGATAGGGTATAGAAAGAGAGAACATCACATTAACAATAACTTCTATATACTTCAAAAGAGAAACTATGCAATGTCCTTTGACTTAACCTCAATCAAAGTAGCTGCAGCTGCTGCTAATTGTTGATAGATAAAGACTTTTACAGGGTAACTTTGAGCTAAGCAAACTCTATTGAATCACTTTTTAGTTCATTCCTTTTGGGCAGTTGCTGTTATTGTGGTCTTTGCAATACACACGAGAGGCTCAGGTTGGTTCTGTTGGTCCAGTAGCTGTCGCAGTTCAGTGTCGCCTGCCACATGCCGGGGAACTGCTTCATGTCACCGCCAATGAATGCTATAAATGGATTAATTCGCCTGGGCAAGGCGATATGTGCTCCAACTATATGTCTGACTGTCCTTCTGTCTGTCTGTCTGTTTGTTTGTTTGTCTGTGTTTGTGTGTGTGTTTTGTGAGTTGTGTTATGCTCATTTTTTTTCTGTTGCTTTTCGTACTGCCGTTTTTCTTTTTGGGGTCAACAGCAACTGTGGAGTCTATCAAAAAAAAAAAACTCCCCAAAAAAATATGTAAAAAATAAGCAAAAAAAAAGCAAAACGAATTGCGGTTTCCACTGAGTCGAAGGCAATATACACTAAAGGATACTTTTGAGGCTAAAGTTAAAACTTAAAGCTGCAGCAAACATAATGCGCAACTAAAATATGCTTTAACAACTTGAATGTTGCAAAAAGAGCTTAGTGGAAAGTTGCATTTATAACACAGAATTTGATATCGAAATAATATTTAACAATAGCAGGAATACCCCATATTAGTTAGTATATATATATATAGTATATATAGTATATATATATTTGAAAAAATTGGCAAGTGAAATGTGCAGAGCTGTTGCCGCTGGACAATTCATTGGCATGGAAATCTCTGCTTTTAGTTAATTTTCCGGTTCAAACGTTATCCTGGCGACTAATCCGTGTCGTCGTTCAGTGCGTCCTGCCTGCATGTCTGCCTACCATTTATGCTTCTCTGTATGTGTGTATGTGTGTGTGTACAGGTTGACATTTACATTTTTTGGTCACAAAAAAAGCATGCACACAGCGGGATGTCCTTTAGCCTGCCTGACTGCCAGCTTTTTTACTGTGTTATGCTCCTGCTGCTGTTGCTCTGCTCTCGTGTCACGCTTACATGAGGATTATAGTTTGGGTTTGGTTATATTTTTTTTTTGTTTTTTTGCGAGTTGTTTGTGTCATGCCAGGACATGGCAGGACAGGGGCAAACTTCGAACTACAACTTTGATTCGACAGCTGACATATTTTGGAATGCCTTCCCTTCAAAAGAAAAAAAAAAACAATACAGCTAATAGTTTTTCTTCATTTGTTTTTTAAGAGAGGAAAATCTACTGCTGCAGGCACAGGTCAGAACTTAAAGTACTTAAAAAAATATATAAATATATAAAGTAATAAACATATATAAATAAATATTTGTATAATATATATAAATATAAGTTGAAATTAGGCTTAAATTTTGTGTGTGGCTTTCTTTGTTCGTGTCTACACGGGGCGTATGCGTAATGTGTGGGCTTAGTTTTTAGCAAGCTTTAGCCGTGTTTTACTTTGGGTTGTTTTGGTTGTTCATGTTGGTAATATTGTTGCTGTTGTTCTTGTTGTTGTTGTTGTTGTAAATGTATATATATATATAGAGAAGTATATAAGTATAGTGTATTAAAAATAAACTAACGACATTTAATAAAAGTTAAGTTTAAAGTAGGAGTATGAAGGGTAAGGGGCAGCACATCAAAAAAGGATACGCAAAGGAACAGAGTGCAGATATTATATAGATATATATATATATAAAAATATATATATTTATGATATCTGCACACTGATCCAGGCGACATGCATTATTATGCCTAGGAATAGTTATAAATATATGGAAATATTTATATACACATTAACTGATTAAAGGATTTATATATATATATACGGGGGACAGGGGTACACACATAAGATATATAAGATATATATATAAGAATATAGAAATAGTTATTTATAGATTTTACACATTTGGATTTCTATAGTCAGGGCATATAATTATGATAGAGTATAACTTGATGATATATAATTGCTATTTTATAGTACGATAATGATTAAATAATAGCAGCGCTGCATCGGGCTTAAGCTAAGGATAGACGCAATATATATATATTATCTATATATCATATCATATAAATAGGAATTTTGTATAGAATTTTGTTTTATTTTTCTTGCTAATTTTGGGGTATAAATTAAAAAAAAATTTTTACATTTTTTTTTTGTATTTTACTTTTGTTACATTATTTTTCTTTTGATTTTGTGGCGTTTAGAACTGAAAAATTTAAGGGGAAACAAAATCAAAGTTAAAGTACTTCCTTTGTATATATCTTTCTATATATATATGTAAGATAATGATACTAAAAATAGGTACTATAACTACTATATGAATCGATCTATATATAATAAAACGTTAGGTATAAAAATAATTTGCTACAAATTAAAAAAAATGGAGACAAAAATCTGAATTTTATTTCTATTATTTTTATATGCATTTAAACGCTTTGAGGGCAGGTGCAACAATATAACAAACACATACATACAAACATACAAACACATATATACATATAAACATACATATACATAAAGGTATATTATTTCTTTCTTGAGCTCATAATCACGTTAAACCTGCGCTCATAAATAAAATTATGCGCTGCCCTGGCAAGCTGTGTGTGTGTGTGGGTATGTGTGTGTTACTCTGACAAAGATAGCAATAGATAGCTAGAGAAAGAGTGAGTGTGAGAGAGAGAAAGTGTGGGAGAGTGTGTATAAAATATGCTTTATAAGTGTTTGTGTGTTGTTGCCATTTCAAAGAACATTTTGATACAATAATCACGTTTGTCGTTTGCCCTGCTCTGTTGAGGGGTGAGTGGGCTCGATTGAATTACGCCTAAAATGCTGCAACAATTTTTCACTTTATGCGATATTATGCTGCAATTATGTGTGTCATGTTTGGTAAGGGAGCTACACTGTGGCACTGCGGAGTAGCAATCAGTCGGAATGGGTGTGTCAGTGGTAGAATGCCAGCAACAAGGACACAACACACACATACAGAGAGACAGAGAAGGGCAACGTTGTTTGCAGCGTCAAATAAATTTTCAGCCGAAAGCAATTAAGTCGCGAATTAAGTGCGGCACATAGGCAGGACCCCATGGATAGGCAGGGCGAGAACCAGTACACACACACACACATAGATACATATGAGAGAGTTGGGAAAACGCGAACGTGCGCCCACGTGTGTCTATACTCCTTCTCTATATATGTGTGTGTGTGTGTGTGTTGTCCTGGCTGACTGCTGCGTGCTCAAAGTTTTAACGCGTTGTAATAAATGTTAATTTTCCCCAACGAAAATCAACATTTATGGCGTGTTTTATGTGCAGCTTCAACATATTTTCCATGTTGTTGAATGCCAGCACCGCCAATTCCTGTCAGTCGCCATACTTATATATACATATATAAATATGTATATGTTTGTGTGTGTGTGTGTTGGGATTATAAGCTTGCCACGCACAAATATATATACCATTTTTATTGTTGTGCGTATGTTATTGTTGCTGTTACTGCTGCTGCTTCTCTTAAAGTTAAAAAAAAAGAAAAAAAAAAGTATTTAAAATGTTGTTATGTTGTTGTTGCTACAACAATTATTTATTTATTTATTGAACATTTTTAGAGCCAAAAAAAAAAATGTTTTTTCATTAAGATTAAGAAAATGTACGCTTAAATGGCCATAAAATTGTATGAAACCTGTGTATATACAAGGCTGATATTAAAAAATTGGATTATCAATTGTATAAATTGATTGCACATAAACTTGCTTCAATGGGCAAATATTTGATTTGATTAAAACTTAATTGCTTAAGAATGTGCTTTAAAAAGATTCATTTAGGCTTTAAAAAGAAATCTAATTTAAAGGAAAATGAATTACACATAAGTAAAATGAATTTCCCTTGAAGGTCCCGCAACAGTTGCATTTGCATATGAACTTTAAATAGAACTAAAACTGTTGCTCTTTGGGTGTATAATTGAATGTTTTATAGTATATAGAATATACTGAAATAAGTAATTATTTTTAATTTGTATATTTTTATAATTATTTTTAATATTTTATCGTTTAATTATTGTTATTTGTTCGGTTTCAACCAGTTTAAGGAATTTACTTTTAAGTTGTCTCAATTAACCATAGTTTCAATTCCATATGAACTTTAACTGTTGCTCATTAGGTGCAGCAGCTATTGGATAAAATGTATAAAATATATATAGAATAAATCTAATATATAATTTTTTATGAAATTTCATAATCTTTTCTAATAAGTTTCTTAAAAAATATAAAAAAATATCAACATTCAGACTGTCTACATTTCTTTTCTAAGTTTTTCCTAAGTAACTCAATTGTATATGAAAAATTTCGCCCTTCAAGAGTTGCCTAAAAGAATTAAAGAAATATATAGAATATATATATAATAAACTAATATTATTTTATATATATTTTAGTTATTAATTCTAATTTGTTATTACTATAAATAAACAAAATTTTTATAGCTTTTAAACTGCGCTTTCAAACAGCATAAACGCTGCATAAAATGTATTTTAATTAAGTAGAAAATCTGTTCTGATGCTTCAATAAACGCGATAATTAAACAAACAAAAAATATACATATAAATAAATGAAATCGGGGAAAAAAAACATTTATAAAATAAATTAATTATTATAGTATTTATTGCCTATATCTATATAAACTATTACGTTATGTGACTATATATATATTTTTTTTTTTGGTATAAATTGAAATGCGCTTAAGCGTTTGTTGTATGGCAGCATAATAAATAGCATAATTTGTGGTTTTGTTTATTATTTTTTGGGATTTGTTTGGAGTAAATTGTAGTTATTTACTGTAATTTGCAGTTTTTAATTTGTAGATAATGTTAATTAAATTGATATACATGCAGCATAAATAAAATTTGCTTTAAATAACTATAACATAACATTGATTTAACTTAAAGTTAAACTATGTTTGGGTTTAATTTAAAACAAATTAAATTTATGCATTTCTTTTTGTGTAATCATCTATGGGAAGACTAGACTAAGACTAGTATATATTTATATATATATATATATAACTATATAGGTATATATTGCTAGAGGAAAAAAACGTTGAGGAGTAAAACTTGTTGCATACTTTGTGGCGTGTGTGAGTTGTAAGTAGTGCTAGGAGTATAAAAAGTGTTTCATTTTTGTTGTTTATCTTTGTTGAAGTGAGTTTTCAGAAATTAAAATAAAAAAAAAAAATATAATTAAATTTATGTGTGAGTTGCCATTAAGCAAAAAACTGCAGAACACAAAAATCTAAATGGGGAAAAAATTAAAAAAAAAAAATAAAATTTGAAATTAAATTAATTAAGATGAGTTTCAAAAACTGAAATCATAAAGAGCTGGCGCGAAATAAAGAGTAAACAGAAAAAAAAGAAACTCAAAGAGTTTGTTAGCGGCGGCTTAAAAACGAAAGAAAGACATAACTGTCTTCATTTGGTAGAAAGGATACTTTTGAGTGTAGGGGGGGAGAAGGGGGAGCAGGTGTTAGGTGGGTTAGGTATAGGTTATAGGTTATGGGTTTAAGGTAAAGTAAGAGAAAAGTATAAAGTAAATATAGAAATAGCCATACCGCAGCTGCAGCAGCGACAGCGGTGGCGCGTGTTTGGGCCGCTTTTAATTGTGCCTGTAGGTGCAGGGGGGGATGAAAGTAGCGGCAGGGGTCACGTGCGCATCTGCCCTTCACGGCGTCCATGCAAACCGTTATGGAACCATCGTCGTGCCTCGCGACGCTCTCCTGCGGATGCGCGAACCGGCATTCCGACTCGGCCCGTTTGCAGGCGCCGCGCAAGAATTCGCGACAGACCTGGAAACACATTTTTAGGATTTTTTTTGGTTTTTTTTTTTGATTTTGATTTTTTTTTTTTTTGGTTGTTGGTTAACAGAATTGGGTTTTCGGTTTGATACGGCGTTGATGTTGTTGAAGTTGTAGTTGTTGTTGTTGTTGTTGTTGTTGTGTTGGTTGTTGCACAGTTGATTACAGATTGCAGTTGTTTGTTGTAGTTGTTGGTTGGTTGGTTGTTGGTTGGTTGTTGGTTGGTTGGTTGGTTGGTTGGTTGTTGGCGGGCAGCAATAGCAAAAGTGGCAGCGGTTGTGGTTCAAGTGTGTGTAGTGTGTGTGTGTGTGGATTGTGTGTTGTTTTGGCAAATTTGTTGTAGTTGTTCGTTGTTTTTTATTGTGGCAAAAGTTGCAGTTGTTGTTTGTGTTTGTGTGTTGTTTGTTGTGTGTGTGTGTATTGGAAATAATGGAAGGATATTCAGTAACAGTTCATTCTTATTGTTGTTGTTGTTGCTGTAGTTGCTGTTGTATTAATCAAAGTAGAGTTAAGTATTTGGAACGCAACAACTTTTTTTTTGATTTTCAATTTCAATTTGATTTTTTTTTACTTTTTTTTTGGGTTAGAGCCGATTTACAAATTGTTGTTGCAGTTGTTGCTGTTGTTGTTGCAGTTGGTTGTCAGTTAAGAGCATGCTTCCATATAATGGTATACATATATAGCAGGTTTATAGATAGATACGTACATATATGCAAGGATATGTGTTCAGCGGCTGCCAATAGCAATAGATCATTGTGGCAGCAGAAATGATCTAATTTTTTTAAATATTGTTTTTTTTTTTTGTTTTTTGGCTGAACTAACTTACAATTGCTTTTTTTTTGCAGTGTAGTATTTGCCATATACAAAAAAGTGCCGATTGTAATTTGAGTTTTGCACTTAAAAAAAGTTGTACAAAAAATAAACGAAACACAAATAACATTCAATAGAAAGAACACAACAAAATATCAAAAATCATTTCAAAACAAATTGTTAGATAAATACAAATATGCAAGGATTAAATATCAAAGGATTTCAAAGCTTTGATTAGAACCTCAACTTCTTTTCTATGAAACAAAACTAAACTAAATTTAACTAAACTGAAAATTAACTAACAATTTTCGTTCTAGACTATAGTTCAGATATGATCTATATATCAACTATATAAATTGTAAATAGAAAACAATTTCTAAGGAATAATAAGTATTAATAAAAATTAAAACTTTTAATAAAAAATTCAAAACTATAAGGAGTTCAGCTATATCCTTTTGAGCTATGGACTGCTCTAAGCTAGAACGGACAGAAACGCTAAGGGAAAACTAATTAAAATCAGAAATGTATATAAGAAAAAGTAAACTATATAAATTTTTTGAAATGAAAAACTAAAAGTGCAATTTAGAATAGTAAATTTATCATTGTTTTTCATTTTCTATATACAAATTGGAAAAGTTCTGGAAGCGCTTTTCGTAAGCTTTGCAGGATAGCAGCCGCTTCGATAAAGCGCAAATTGTGCCAGAAATCGACGCAAGAATTGACAAAAATTATATGATATAGAAATCAAAAATTATAGTATTTTTTTTTTATATATATGTAGATATAGATAAAAATCGAAATAAAAATTCAAAAATATATATTATATATAGATTAATTAACAGTTAGAACAGTAGACAATTTTGCGATGTTACAGAGAAAAATACTCTTTCAATACGAATGTGTGTCAACATTTTTTTCAAATCAATTTTTGTTTGTTTTTTTTTTTATTATAAGAGCGAATTTATATTATTATTTTTTATACATTTTTTTTTCATTATAACTGAAGATAACTTAAGGTTTTTTTTAGTTGCAATTATTGTTGTTGTTTAGACATAGTTTAATTATACATAAACATCAATTTTTTTTGGCATGCAACAAAAAAAAAAGAAAATTAATTCTGTTTAAAAACAAAACAAATTTCCAAAAAAGAAATGGCAATTCTTTTGGCATTTTGTTTTGTTAAATAAAACGATAACGATAAACGATTAACGATAAACGATATAAACGTAAGCATAAATTAAAGCATAAACACATATATTATTTATATATAGAAAATATTATCATTATATTGGCTTCACTTGCAGTCAAACAATGAATTAATATATATATATTCATTATATTCAGTTAGATTTGTATATATATATATATATATATATATTGATAGAGATAGATATATAGAGATAGAACTGTCACTCACCTCTAATCTGTCGGAGCGTGGAATTTTCTGTTGTGCCACCTGTACAGCTTGTGGCACCACCGGACCCAGTTGCGAGGCAACTGCTGTTGGATCGGGTCCCAGCAAGGTAGGCACTAGGTGACCGCTTGTATAGAAAGGATATGTGTTGGCTGGTATGCCAGTTAAGTAAGGACTTGTGGCCTGAAACGTACAAAAACAAAACCATTATATTAATATTAATCTCATCTATACAATCAATCAATCAATCAATCAATCAATGTATCAATCTATCAATCAATCTATCAATCAAGCAAAACGATCTATCTAACAACTGTCAATCAATACACATGAGACAGTTAACAACTTTAAGGATATGCTTTAACATGATTAATGTAAGCTTAGGCCATGTCTAACCTCATTTAGTTGTTAAATACTTAATGAACCCTTCGTGTTAGGCCTCCAACAACGTTGCAATGTCTATTAAAATTAAGTATATCTGCCACTTGAGTTTAAAGTGCCCTCAACTTGTGCCTCAATTTGGTATCCTTCATTGCCAGTTTGCCAAAGCACCCTTAATGATTACTTCATGCATTTTTTAATACACATCTAAACTGTTAGGAACGTTGATATCTAATGGTCCTTACCATTTAGTTGGCAGTTCAAAAAACGATGTTTCACAATTATTTAGGAATTAATTTTCGATTTGTAGTAAGAAAATCTAAATGGAAAAGCACCACTCGCACTCTAACTAGCTCCATCTCTGTCTGTCTGTGTGTGGCATGAATAATGCATGTGGCAACAAAAACTTCTTAGATATGCGTTGTGGTTCTGTGGTTCTTGCCTCATTCTTATACTACTCATTTTCGCGCATTTTGAATAACATTTAAGGATATTTTTAGGGTTCTCTGTGTGGTATTCATAGACACAAATGTCAGAAGTTGAAGTTGAATATCAGCTTATGAATATTCAAAAGGAAATTTGAACTCTGACACCAAGTGGTTATAGACATTTTCAATTAAAGTATTATGTGGCCTAAATGATACTTACCACAGCTGGCACTTGGCCCGATATGACCGGTTGGCCAGGCGCAATGCCCATTTGTTGCATCAGTGCATTCTTTAGAGCCAAATGATTGCGTCCGTTAATCAACAGCTGATCCTTCAGATGTTGTGGTGGATGAAAGTATTTGCACGGCGGTTTATCACGATTACAACGTCCCTATAAAAGAAAATATATATAAAATTTTCTATTAATTTGCTGTCAAAATAATTCAAGTTTAGTAATAAGATTTATAAGTTGTCCAATACACCAACAATTGCACAAGGATCAAGGGCAAATTGTAAATATATATGGACATATATTTATATATATATATATATATATATATTTGTTTTTCATTGAGTTTCATTTCCAAATCAATTTACACACCAAATGTAATTTACTGAACTGTAACTGTTACTCTTATACTCGGAGACCAATGGAAATCTTATTTCTGTGACAGAAACGCTCCATAAATTACGGCACAAATTTATGTTAATGTTTGTTGTTGTTGACTGTTTATTGTATACTATACTGTTTACGGTTGTTGTGTGTGTATCATGTGTGTGTGTGTGTGTGTGTGTGTGTGTGAATGCTACCAAGTGTATAATTTATGTGGGTCAGAGTCTTGGTTAACGCCAAAAGACCAACACAAATTGCCAAATTTAACCTTAATACGAAAAGCATTTTCCAGTAATTTATTAAATGAACTTAACATTGTTATGTGTAGTTTACCTTAAAGGATCAACAGGATGAGCATTATTTACGTATACATTATATATAAACATGACTAATAATTATATATTGCAACTATAAATAAATACTCTATTGTAATTTTCAAAATGACTCATTGCCGTTGTCGTGTTCTACAAAATTTTCAATTGAAATTTTTAAAAATAATATAAAAGAACAACAGCAACAAAAACAATTAACTGCACGTTATGTGAAAATATTTCAAATTGTAACCATACATGCATATATAACATGCCACAAAAATATGTATATAAAATGCCGACAGCAAACCGCAGTTATTTGGTATACAGTTACAATGTTAAAAGAAAGAGTTAAACATGCATATTAAATCGATAAAAAGTAATTTCACTTCATTAGCAGGTGTAATTATGGCTGCTGATAAAGGATCAGCGATTGCTACAGGCTCTGGCATTCGGATTTTTATTTTCTTTTGTTTTTCCTCTTTTTAATTCCTGGTCTAAATGTCAACAATAATTATAATGAGTTCGGGCTAATGCCCCAGGGTCAGCAGCGTGTGTGCGGGATGGTGGCATGCAGCAACATGGCTTGCATGAAAAGAAGAGATTCCAAAGCGAATTGGGCGTATGGGAGTGTGGCAAACAAATGTGCATGTAAATTATATTTAATTCAGAGCAAATGAAGTTTACAAATATTTACATATGCCTTGGCGAAGGACAGCAACAACAGCAGCAGCAGAGCCGGACGCTAGGATGCCAGTTTCGTGTCCTTTGTCCACATACCAACTCACGCGGCCGAGTAAATATTAAAAAATAATAACACACATACACAAAATAAAGGTAGAAGGTATGTATATACATATATTTATATATATATTGTTGGTTTTCCATTTTTTATGTATATATATATATGTGTGTATGTATATGCATAAATTGATTGTTTACTTGGAAAGCCCTCGGCACGAAACATTTTCACGTAGTTCGAAAAAAAGTTGTTATTTTGGTTTTTGTTACTTTTTTTCGTTTTATTTTTGTTTTTTTATTATTGTTGTTTTTGTTGTGGCATTTACAATTTATGACGCAATGAAAGCTCTGCAAGATTTATAGTGTGAACAAAATAAGAGAGAGAAACCTCAACCTCAACTCTGCATACACATCGACAATGCCAGCCGCTAACTTACAAATAATTGTTGTTGAAAAATTTCTCTACTATTGAAATTTTATACACTGTTGATGCTATTTGGCAAATAACATGAAAAATAAAGAAAAACAAGAAAAAACACAAATAAAATTCCAATGCAAAAATATGTGTACAAATATTTGTACAAATATTGTTAGCATTTATTTCAATATCAATTCAATACAACAAATGTTAAACAAATGCAAAACAAATGCAGAACAAATTCAGAACAAATGTAAAACAAATGAAAAAACAAATGCATCAGAATGACAAAAATAAAAAGAGTTAAAAAGTTGTCAGCTTTTTAGTATGACACGTTGTGATACGCTGCCTACAGAGCCAATAGTGCGATCGAGTGTTGTATCAACTAGCTTGCAAAAGTTAAACATCATTAAGAGAGAGAGCAACAGATTTGCTTTGAAAATTGATGTAAACAAGCAAAATGAGAAGCATTGAAATAAAAAATATAATAAATAAATATAAATTAAAGCAAATTAATAAGAAGGATATGAAATCATCCGCTTTATATATTAAATTATATGTATTGCATGTTGTGTGTATATAATTATCCTAGTAAACTTCAATTTAATGCTACTTTTACATAGTACTGCGAGCTGAGAGCTGCTGCTACACTTGACTCTGAAATAAATCTACAATTTTATATATATATTAAATATATTATTATTTTATATTAAACTGCTATAGGCTTATATATACAATGTGTTATTATTAGTTGCACTTTATAACTTCCACAAATTTGTGTTATTTATATATAATTGAATATATATATTTAATTATATATAATGCATATCAAATTAAGTAAATTATTTGTGTTGTTGTTTAATGTTTTCTCTTATTACAAAAATGTATTGTCAATTAATTAACATAATTATTTGTCATACAAAACAGTATCAAAACATAAAACAATTTCGAGTTCAAAACTTATTGTAGAAATTTTGTTTTTGTTATGCAAATAATTTTGGCATTGTTGTTTGATTTTTGCTCAATTTTGTACAATGCACAAAATATTTTATTGACAACAAGCAAACAATTTTCTTTGCACACAAAATTCCAATCAGAACACTATGAACTTGGCTAAAAGGCAAAATGGTAGATGGTAGACGATAGACGGTTTTTGTTGGCAATTGCCAAACGGCAAAACGGCAAAACGGCAAATCGCTAGACGGTTAAAAAGCAGGCAATAAAAAGTACTAAAAACCCGTTGACTGCCATCGACAGCACTTTTAGGTTATTTGTTTTTGCTTATTGGCGCCATTGGCTGTAATTTAATGCTTCGATAGAGTTTATTCAACAGCAACAACAATAACGGTAGCAGAAGTAGCAGCAACAACTTCCACTGGCAAGAGATTTCATGGATGCAGCAATTCGCAACTATCTATAGCTGTGTGTATCAGTGATGATTGTTGCTGCTATGTTGTTGTTACTTTACTTAACAAATCAACAAGCAGCAACACTCCCCCAACTACACACCCACCTACACACACCCACACTTTTTGCCCACATTTCTAGGTTTATCGCTTGTCATTATGTACACACTGCAGTCAATTGTACTAAGTAATTTCAAATAATTAAATACAAATGTGATTCTTTAGTCTGCAATAAACCCACACACACACACACACACACACACACACACAGAGAGAGAGAGAGACAGAGTCACACACTAATAGACAGAGGCGACATTGACTTGGCTTGTGTTACTTGTTGCCAACGTAACTGGGTTAATTGCAGTTGATTGCCAGGCAATCGATGTCATTCATGAGACCATGGTACGGTTTGCCCTGATTCAGTTATAGCCAAGCTAATGGTTCAGTGGGCCAAAAATACAGTTTGTTATGTTAGCCAAACGATTGATTTTTGTTGCCGTAATTCACTTTTAATTGAGGACTAAAAGTGTTTATCATGATTATTGCTAAAAGCCAAGTTTACACAGCAATTTAAAGAAAATTTCATAATTTACACTTTAAACAGTAAATTAAGGATCATCATTGTTTAAAGGAAAACTAATTATTTGTGAATTTATTTCTGAACATTTAAAGGATCTTTAATCTAAGAACTTTCAGTTTGAATGACATCCTTTGGATAGCATTTTCAGCAGAGATATTCTCGTATTTAAATTGCATTTGGCATTGCAATCAAATAGGATATTATTCTTGCTCAGAGTGTTATGCTTGGAGGCTAAAGCCCACTGGCAACATTATACGACTATGGGGCAGGCATGCTGCACGGGGCTCTTTTGCACGTCTTTGCACTTAATGGCTCCGTGGCAGACATTATCTCAAATGGCAAGCGCCTCTACTCTGTGTTTGTATTTGTATCTGTGTATGTGTGTGTCTGTGTCTGTGTTGCAAGTATATCTCTGGTGTGTTGGGTGTCGCGAGTAACACTCGCCCGCTGGCCAATTTCTTTTGGTTGAATGTGCAACACTTTTCGCTTGCCGATTCTATGCTTTTTTTTTTCTTTTTTTTATTTTTCCTACTACTACTGCTGCTGCTGCTGCTGCTACTGTTGCTGCCACACTAAACATTTTCATGTCATTTCGATTGTAATCTGCATGACTGGCTCTCCCTTCACGGACGCGCGCGACACGCGGCCCGGTAGAAAAAAGTGAAAAGCACAAAAAGAAAAAATAAAACATACACACAAAAAGTAGAAAGGAAAAGCGAGTGTGAAAATTGCAAATGGTGTCCACTCACGCACATACACAACCTCACACACATATACAGTTTGAATATGGTAAGAGTTGAGAAAGAGACATACAGGCAAAGAGACAAGCAGACAGACAGACAGACCGACAGACCGACAGACAGCATATTTGCATTGTGCGCGTGCTGGTGCCGCTGTCATTTTCACTGCATTTTTATAGCACCCAACCGAAGCTCGTACCTCTTTTGTAGAGTACTTCTCTTCTTTCCATTTTCTTTCTATTTTCTATTTTCTATTTTTTTTTTGTCACCAAAGCCTTGTGCAGATTATCCGCTTTAAATTGCAATGATTACTTTTGCCTCTACCAGTTCTATTTTTCCCTTTTCATATTTTTTTTTAACTTTTCTACTCTTCGTTTCGTTTTTGGCTGATAGCTGGCATTGGCCTGGCATTTCAGAGCCATTTTTCTTCTTCGTTACGCTCGAAACAATGTTGCCGCCTGTCGTCGTCATCGTCGTCGTCGTCGTCGTCGTCGTAGTCGTCCTCTTCCTCGTTGTTGTTGTAGTTGTTATAGTTGTAGTCAACGTCGTCTGGCATCCTCTGTAGACGGTCCCTAAACTATGCTGCTGCTGCTGGTGCTGCATGCGTTGTATGTCCGTCGTGGATTGTCCAATGTCGCAATGGAGAGGCTAAGGAATTTTTCATGTTTTCATGCCAAGTGCAAGTCAAGTCCAGTCATGTATATCGTCGCATCGCTTCGCATCGTATCGTATCGCAGCATCGTATCGTATCGTCTTGTCTTCAGTGTGGGCGTTCGAGGAGCAGTAACTGCCACAAGGTTGCCACTGGCCAAAGGCACTCAACAACGTTGTGTGTGCCCAAAGATGTTTTCAAAAACGAAAATGACAATGCGACAATACGACGATACGACAATACGACAATATAGAACCTTATAGAACGTTACAACGATAGGACAACGGTTGGGTATTAAATGTCATTTTGCATTTCGTGACAAGTTGGCTAATCTGACTCGAAAGTTATTTATTTCTTCTTTGTTGAGTGCAAAGGAATTTTTCTTGCACTTTGCTACCCGAAAGCATTTTACATAACCTTTTTTTTTTACATTTCTTTGTGTGTGTGAGTGTGTTTTCTTTTTGCTCAGACTTGACTCTGCTTGTAAATTCTTCATTTTATTTTTTTTTTCTCTTATATATATATATTTTTTGCTCTATTCCAGAGAGGAGTCCTTCAGAAAGTTTAGCTCCTTTTTCTTCAATTTGGCGACGATAGAAATCGCCTTTGAATGTTAATAAAATGGATTTTTATGCAAATTTTAAAATTGTTTGGCGGTCGCTTTGGTATGCATTACAAATGCCAGAGGGTTAGACCTAGACAATGAGTTTGCCATAAAATGCAAATGCTGTTTTCTCAGCTGAAATTGATGGCCAAAGAGTGGAGGTGCTAAAGGAAGTAGAAGCAGAAGCAGCAGCAGCAGCAGCAGCAGAAGATACACCACGACACAAACATTATGCTATAGTAATAAAATTTATGTTAAATCAAATTAACCTTTAAAAAAAAAAATGTTTTCCACATATAAAAATTTTCATTTATATCCAAAAAAAAAGAAAAAAATCTGCATCAATTTCTTTAAGAAGAAAATTTCATAGTGCCAAAAAAAATAGAAAATTTTTATGTGGCAATTTTTAAATCATTCAATTGACAAATTTTATGCAAACTAACGACACAACAAGCTTTGGCACTTAAGCAACTAACATACATACATATACAAACACACACACACTCATACAAACAAAGAGTGAGAGAGAGAGAGGGAGAGAGACAGAGAGGGAAAGACTGACACTTGCTGTTGAAAAACATTTTTAGATGTGCAACGAAGCAATTCAATTTGATTCACTTGCCCACACAGAACACACACACAAAGCACACACACATAGAGTTTTTATCACACATGCATATATAAATTAAGCACAAAATGGAGAAAATCAAAAGGCAATTTAATTTGCAAATAACATACACACACACAGAGAGACAGACAAAAAATATTTATAGTTAATAATTGCCAGAATAAAAATAAAAGCCAACAATATTCTGACAACAATATGCAAAAAAGCAAATAAAATTAATAGTCGACTAGGGCATACTCTATAATAAAGTAATCCAGCTATTGATTTAAAGTAAATAACTTAAAAGTGCATTAAAATTTAACTTGCATTGGCTGAGATCCTTGCTGCCTTTACTGCTGCCTCTCTCTCTCTCTATATATAACTGATAAATAAGCAATATATATAACTTAATTATATATACTTTACTCTTGTCAGTTATATATATATATATTTGCATTGCTTCATTGAACTCTTTTTTCTATATATATATATATATATATATATATATTTTATGCTTTGAAGCATATTGGTTATGTGGCAGGACTCTCGTATGGACATTGCAATTGGAACTGCGCTACTTTCTGTTTAATTTTCAATATGGCCATCAATGGGCTGTAGCCAATGAAAATGAAAATGAAAATGAAAATATTCACGCAAAATGCAAACAAATTGGTAAAGGCAAATGGTCAATATTTGTTTATGCATAGAAAAGCGGGCCAACTGAGGCGCAGTGGCAAAGTGTTTGTGCCACGTACTAAAAACAAATGCATTGGCTGAGCTGGGTGTATGGATAAGAGGGCGAGGCAAGCAGCAGATGGTAAGTATGAGGCCAGCAGGAAGAGAAGCAACGGTGCATGTTAAGCGTTTTGCCTCAGACAATGCAAAGCTGGTATAGCAACCAGGAAAAGCAACAGCCGGTATTGGGTGCAGGCAATCTGCCAGTCTGTCTGTCTGTCCATTCGTTTGGCTGTCTCGCTCTGTGTGTGTCCGTGCTGTCTTTTTGTCTCTCGTTGCAGTCACTGAACTCAATGCCTAAAAGCATGCCACACCAAATAGCCAGGGAAATCCGTATGCTTATATGTATGTGTCTGTGTGCAAAACAATGCGCTTTCAGCCTATGCATGTGTGTGTGTGTGTGAATGTTTTTTTTCAATCATGCGTTCATTCATTCAATGGTTACCATTGCATTGCATACTTTTGGGATTTGCAACAGATTCTCGCGCAGAATACAACCAAATACAAACACACACACATACACACACATATGTGTATATCTTTATATACACATGCATGTATGTGTGTGTGTATTAGTATTTTTGCTATACTCCTTTCATAGTCTCTATAGAGAATTTGCCTGACTGCCTGCCACTGTTGCTGCTACAGCTCTTGTTGCTGCTGTTGCTGACGTTGGCCCAGTGCGACAACAATGTCACATTGTTGTTTTAATTTTCCACGTTGCTCGGGCGACAGTTATCAAGGGATTTGGGATTAGTTATCACCGTCAAACAGTGCAAAAAAGAGACAAAAAAAAAAGCTAATCAGCAGAGACTCTCTACTCTCTACTACTAATTGAAAATGTTCTCATCTATAGTTAAAGTTAATTTTTTAAGCTCTCTCTTTCTATCTTTTTCAGCAGGTGAAATAACAGTAAATTCAATGGGCAATTTAAAAACAGTTAAAGCTTTGCTTTATATATGTTATTCGATTATAATGAAAATAGAAATTGTTTGTATATATATTCGTAAGAGTTTTATAGCAAAATGGTATAAATATGTATATATTATAATAACACAGTTTAATGCTGAACATCACTTTACTTTTAAATGCTGCCACACCCCCCTCCACCCCCCCCTCAAATGGCAAATGGCTGCCCACTCAACTGTTCATTTGGCGCTTATCAGCCTCGAAATTCACTTAATTTAATTAAAGTGCACAACGCACGCAAAAAAAAAAGAAAAAATACAAAAATAAAATGGTAAAACGCAAAGAGAATTGGTAACAAAATATGTGGAAAAAAGTGGCTGAAAAAAAACGGAAAAAAAAAGAGAAAAAAGTTGAAACTTGGAACATTATTTTGTGGAGTAAAAAAGGAGTATAAAAAAAAGAAAGTATGAAATGCCCGTAGCTATGGTCATTGCCTGTTCAATGTGCCCGACTGCGCTCACATCATCAATGGCGACATTCAATTCCTGGCTGGACATCATCAACGACGCCATCAGCAAGCAACGAAACGTCGTCATTGCTTCATTTTCGCTGCTCCACCCATTATACGCCCTGCACCCGTGTTGTGTCCATCCACCAAACCATGATATAACCATTGCCGTGTATTACCACAGCAGTTTGGCTACTCCCGAGTTGAAGTTGCCTCCCGGCTGCCTCTATCAGCTGCCACCAAATAGCAGCAGCAGCAGCAGCAATGCCCCCGAATTAATTTCCGTTTTGCAAACCAATTGAAAATCCAATTTTCAATACACAAACCGTAGATATATATAAATATATATACTATATAGTATATATATATGTATGGGCATACGTTTAACTAACATTGGATAGGTGCAGCAAGCAAGCATAAGGGGGGAGGAGGTGCAGTCCTTTTATTCCACATGCTGCACACGTGCAAAAGTTTGTTCACATTTAAAAGAGGACTTTAAAAAAAAGAAGGAAAAAAGGGAACAAGTCGTGAAAGGACGACACTGGCCAATGGCAAACTGCATTTGGCCTAAAAGTAGGCAACAATATATATATATAGGGGCATTAAACGTAAACCGACTGCAGAATGGCTTCGTCCTGTGGTCGCTGCTGCTGCTGCTGTTACTCCACACACACAGCTGGACGGTTGGACTGTTTGCATTGCCGTGTTTATTTGTATACAAACTCATGTGCCGGTCAGGAGGCACGCCCATATGGCCACATAATGCACGCCATGGCGCCTGTGCGACAGTCCCCTCTCTCTTCCAACATTACTGGCACAGGCAAAGGCACAGGCACAGTTACAGTCACTGATTCAGGCTTGAGTTTTGCCTAGAGCTGCCGCAAATGCTGCTACGGTCACGCGTGTGTGCTTGTCTATGTATGAGTGTGTGTGAGTGTGTGTATGTTGTGTTTGTATGTGGCACATTGATTTTATTCTATGAACAACACAAGCTGCAGTGCAACAGCAGCAGCAGCAATAGCAATAGCAATCGCTGAGCCTGTATACAAAAGCAGAATGAGTTGCAGTCTCAGTACAGATTTGACCACATGCTATGCCAGTTTTTTGCCGCTTTGCAAATTACAGGCCATGCACAGTGGGACAAAAATTTAGTTACAAAAGAAGTCAGCATAACTAATAAGTTATATAAGCATTAACTTTTCTAATATAGAAATGAATTGTATGCTATTTGAAGCTGATTTTTTATGACATATTACGTAAGTTTTTCACTATTTGCCTCACTGTGCGCCGCTGGTCAATTGGTTAGCTGTTGACTCTATGCCTGGCGGCTCTCAGTTCAGCTTCAAGTGCTGCTGCTGCTGCCTGAAGCAGCAGCTTCAACTCTATAACCATATGCTATACTCTATATATATATATATATATATATATATATATATATCCTGCCTCGTCCTTGTTGCTGCAGTTTTTGTTAACACTTTTCAATTGGAAATGAATATCAATTGCAAATTTTCACGTTTTGCTATACAAAATTCAGAGTGAAACTCTCGCCTGATCAAGTCTATATAAAAATTTCAACCTTAAAGCTAAAGCTTAAAGGCAGTTGTATTTTTTTGTTGTTGTTTTTTTTTTATATTATTTTCCTCTGTTTTTTTATGTTTTTTTTTGGGCTCTGCTGATAAATTTTAAAGACTGACGAATGCCATTTCGTAACTTTTGTGATATGGTCACAGATGACGCGTTGTCATATAATTGTGCCAAATGTTGAAAAAAAAGTTAACTTTCAAGCTGTTTGACTGCTATTCTTATCGTGCCACAATATCAACACACACACACACACACATACACACTCACAGTGGGAGACACACATACGCATATATAGGAATAAATTGCGGCAAAAATTTAATGGCGAGTTTCGTTTTTGGCAGACATTGATGACTTTTTAACTGCAGTCATTTGCTGGGTGGGCATCATTTACAAAGCACACACACACACACACATACACATAGCGTACACACACATTTGTTGCCGTTTCCGTTTCCGTTGCCATTTCATACACACACACACACACACACATAGCTTCGGTAAGCCATTTTGCAGTGCGGCATTGCGGCGACAACATCGCGTGACGCGGCGATAAAAATAATCATCATCATAATGTAATATGAATAGGGCCAAGTGGTTGGTTGATGGTGTTTGGGGGTACCTCCTACAAAAAGGAGCAACTCAAGCAAGTGAAGGCAGCCAGCGAAATGTGTCTCGAAAGTCGTCACTAATCGATTTTTGTTTTGTTATTCGTGTTGCTTATTTCATACAATTTATACCCTAGAAAATGCTTTAAGTGAATCAGTTTAGGGACAACTTAGGGGCAGCTATACTCAGCTAAGCTTTCTTAGTAATATACAATATAAAATTTTACAGGGTATTCCCTAGTTTGTATAGTTATACGTAGCTGAAATTCGCTTGTGTTTGCCATTTGCTTGTAATGCGATTATTTTGCGATTTCTTTGCCGGACTCGAAGCATTCACAAATTAATGAGGCTCCATAATAATTTAGTACACATGAAGTGAGTACCATACACACACACACACACACACACACACACACACAATACAAACACATATTCATACTCAACACATACACACTCAATCACATACTGCATAACATAACATGCTTTTCACATGCGCCAAGGTCATCAGCATTTTGTGGGCTCCAAAGCAAATTGATTTCATTCCGTTTGCCCTTGGCATATGTTGCCGACTTTTTGGCGCCTTTTATGCATGCCCTCTATGCGTGTTTACGTCTGTATATATGTGTCTGTGAGTGGGTGTTTTGCTATTTTCCTGTTCCTTTTTCTGACTTTGCGACATTTGCATGGTCATAAAATAAGAAATAAAAGTGTGAGTCCTGTTTCACTGGGGCAATGCGGTCAAATAATTGGGTGAACGCGACCCTCACTCAACCTCCCTCCTCTTCCTCCCTCTGCAAGCCACAACATTCTTTCCCGCCCCCTACTCTGCATTTTGTTATTGGTACTAGAGCAAAGCCCATTAAATTTAAGTCAGATTTTGGGGTACAGCAGCAGCAGCAGCAGCAGCAGCCGCCGCTGAGTTGCCATAACAATTTTTATTGTCTTTTTGTCTGTGGCATATCTTTTGGGGTACTTAACTCTTGCCTGAGGCATGACAAAAATATGTTTTGTCTCATCGTTTACAATTATTATAGCCTACTTATGGCCATGCATGATGATGAATTTAAGGAATTGTTCTATTAACAAAATAAAATCTGAAAACTGAATCAATTAGATTTTGCTTTGAATGTTGCTTGTGACATTTTAAAGGTTTTGTACTCAAATTAAACAACACAATGGCTATAGAGAAAGGGAGAGCGAGAAAGAGAGAGTGAAGAGAAGAGAAAAGAAGAGAAAGAAAGAAAATGTCGTACATAAAACGATTGCATAACTTGAGGCAATACTTCAAGTATTTTTGATATGTGCACATAGCAAACTAATTGAAAAGGGAAGTGCACAAAGCGCACGGACAAAGTTTATGACAAGCTATTGTTGTTGCTACTACTATTGTTGACTGAACACACAAACACGTACACACACATATTGAAGTAAACAAACAAACACACATACAAACATATATGAGAGAAAGACACGCATTTAATAAATCCATCACATAACCCGCATTATTAAAAAGATCCAAGACACGCTGAGTCCTTGCACGAAGCAGCAAAGTTTGGCTGGCAAACAAGCTTATAGATAGCTAAGAACATTGAACAAGGACAATGCCAAGGGGATTGCGGAGCAAAGCTTAGCAAACAGGAACAGAACAGACAGTCGACAGTTGAGAGTAGAGAGAGTTGAGAGTCGAGAGTAGAGACTAACACAGACATACATGAAGATGAACACAAAAAGCGCTTATCAAATTTCCACAAACGATGACAATCAAACACAGTTCACAGTCCACAGATTGTCCTTCTGTTTGTGTGTGTGTGTGTGTGAAAGGATGCAAGCATCCTTCATATCTGTATAGCTAAAAGTATGAGTTGAGGTTTGAGGTTAGTTTTTTTGTTTTTTATTTTGTTTTGCATCGTTTGCCGTGTGTTGTATCCATCAGCTATTGACTGTGTGCGTGTGTGTGTAATCGGTAATAAAGTGCATAAAGCGCATATAACAATAGCTGAGAGAGTTGAGCAGGATATCGAAAGGATTCAATCAGTGCACAAACAAAAAGGCAAACAACAAAACTGACCAGCAGCAGCAGCAGCAACGGCAGCAACGGCAGCAGCAGACAACAAGATCATTCAACAAGGCACATAAATAATTCAATTGTCAACACGCTGAAACGTTGCAACATGCGATAATATTTTGTTGTTGTTGTTGTTGTTCGTGCAACGTCTAGTCTGTTTCTCTAACAATGTTAGCTCTCAATATATATATATATATACACCCTTATCCTTTTACATTATGCTTGTTAACACCCCCCACTCCGACAATGAGGCGTAAACTTATTTTTTCTACACTTTACCCTTCACATCCCACTTTCCCCTACTACGCCCTGTTGGCAAAGTTTATTGGGCGGGTCGCTGAAACTACGTGCATAATACAAAAGTAACAACTTTATCGATTTACACACAAAATGAGGCTCGTTATTAGTTAGCAGCTGGTGTGCTGCAGGATACTTAGAGAATATGCCATACACTTCAAGGATATGCGGCTGGACAGCAGTTGGCCAGCATATGGCCAGAGCAGAGCAGAGGCAAAAGGATTGATGTACAAATTGCTAGGTAGCAGAGACATGACTCCCCAAGCTAACAGGCAATTTCCAATCATACGACAAAAAAAAAATGGATGATAAACTTTAAGGATAACTGTTAAATTTGTGTTAACTGATATACTAAGCATAACAAGTGTGAACTATAATTTTGTTAAAGAAATTAAAGTGAAGTATCCTTGCTTGCCATTGCTGCTCAATTAAAGTCATTTTCTGTCTTGATTCACCACAGAATTGTAAGAGAGAGAGAGAGAGAGACAGAGAGTGCGAGAGAGTGTGTTCTGTGTCCTTTGGGCTAATCCTTATGACTAACACCAGTAGTCGTCACACCCTCTTAGAGCATTCTTATGTTCACTATACCAAAACCACTTCAACCTCTCCCCCCGCCCCTCCCCTTTAGATATATGAGCTGCCTATGGCTTCTGCCTGCTGTTTCACTTGTCTCACATTTCTCTAGCATTTTTTATTGGCTTTCTTACACGCTACTTTGCCTTATTTCTCTGCTTCTTTTTATGGCTTGCCACAGCAAAACCTTAAATCCCCAACACCAACCTCTTCTCCCCCACCTCCTCCTCATCCTCCATCACTTTTCTATACACCTCACACTAGCTCTCACACACACTCTAACTCCTCCCCCTTTTGCCAAGTGAACTGTTTTTTATGATTTGTTTCGCTCGGTTTCGTTTCGATTTTAAAGGCTTGCTAACACTCACAAATATATGTGTGTGTGTGAGTGTGTGTGTGTGTAAAACTACTGCCCATGCTTAGTGGCTAGGGCAATTTTTTATTGTTAGAAAATTGTTTTTCCCTCACTCTGCTTCGCAGCAAAGAAAATAGGAAAAACAAAAGCAAAAAGCAAAAAAAAAAATTGATTTCTTGTCTTTATGGCATTGTCCTTTTGCCAGCCCAGAGATGTCGTTGGCAAATTTAATATGTTATCCTTCGAAGTGCGTACGGCTTCTACTTGTTGTTGTTGTTGCTGTTGCTGTTGCTGTTATTTGTTTGAAAAATATTGAATTTTTGCCCCGTGCCATTTGTTTGTGCCACACAAGCTGCACAAGGATAAAGGATAACATCTTTGCCGTGTTTGCGCAAAATGAAGCAACTGAAAAGGCAAAGCCACTCACTGGGTAAATTGTCCAGCAACGAGTCCTTATAAGCATTATGGGGGTTTCTCTCATATTTCAACACATGTATTACCCCACACCCCCTCGCCTGGGGTCCTGTCCAAGGACCTGTTTGCAGATCTTTTGTGGTTAACTTCTATATATATATATATATATCAGCCATGTCTTTTATTGTCTGTTCCTGTTTTCTCTATTGGCAAACATGTGTTATGTGTTAGATGTCCTTCAGTTACCGTTGCTATTTTTGTTGTTCGTCACATACACACACACACACACACATACATACATAGCGTAGAATTGTACAAATTGAATTGCATTTAATTTTCTGCATTGCTTTTGCTCAACAAATTGAAAATCTACAATAATAATACAATTTTCCTCTTGCAAAAGGATTTCATAAAGTTATAAAATCAATTTCAAACACTTTTCATATAGAATAAAGGACATATTATACAAATGGACAAGGACTAAGAAAATTCTTCTTACTTGTTGCATAATTATTTGCATTTAAATCAAAATTATTTGTCTTACCTGCAAGAGACAGAGAAAGAGAGAGAGAGAGAAAGGATAAGTTTTAGTTTAAAGGATTTGCAGAGAATTCTTAATTGAATTTAATTGGCGACACTTAAGACAAAAGCTAAGCCTAAAATTAAATTGCAAATTTAATTTAATTTTCAAATGAAATAAATTTCTTTTAAAAGTGCAACATTTTCCGACATTCAACATTCTGTGGCAGCAACAAAAACCAATTGAATTATTTAATTAAATAAATCAAGGCAAATAATTTGTTTAACGCACTTAATATTTGGTTTACAGTTACATCTGATATATAAAACTATACTGAATGCTATACCAATTAAAATTTAATTAATTAGTATAGTTAACGATAGTTACTTGCTAATGAGTACAGTTCAATTTTAACAGGATAATGCCAGCTTACCTTTAAATATCCTTTCCACTATTTGCTAACATTAAACCTCAAATTTTGCTTTAAAAACTTACTAAACTGTTGAGTTTATGAAAAAAATCTGTATATATACTATAAATATATATATATATATATACATTATATATATATATATTTAATGCTCATCATAAAAGCATTAGTGTGTGTATATATCCTGTATGAAAGTTGCAACAATGCACCGAAAAAAAAATTGTTAACGTTGCGGCGCTGTGGCAGAGGGCAAAGCACTCATGCGAAATCCCAAAGGGCAACATTGCAACAAACAACGACAAATGATGGGCAGCAAATAGGAAAAGCAAAACAAAGAGGCAAATTTAAATGTCATACACCATCAAATGACAGACTACAACATACCCTACATAACCTTCAATACACTCTAATAATGCTTTAAGGTAAGACAAAACATTTTACTGAAGACAAAACTAACAATTAGCACAATAAAATCAAATAGACTCGTCTATACCCTATTCTACACTGCTGCATACCCTTTATAATTTACTTTATATAGGGTATTCAGGAAAAAAATCAGCAAACGTATTTTAAATTTGCACTTTTGTTCAAACAAAAGGACAAAAATTCTAACCAAAATAAAGGCAACACTTTAAAATATACAAAAAAATCATACACACATATACAAAGAGACACACATATATATGTATGTATACAATACAAGTGAAGCTGGCAGAAATACATAAAAAATAATATCATGAATGCAATGACTTTTAATGTACAGTTATTGCGCAGCTGTCTGATGTGTTTCTCTTCCTTTGCTTAACTTCTATGTGTGTGCTGGTGTGTGTGTGTGTCTGAGTGTGTGCCCATAACAATATATAGATATATGTATATGCATCTATATGAGTATATTTTTAATATTGCATACTTTTTTTTGGCGTTGCTTACATTATGCGCGCTGCACACCAGCAACAGCAGCAGCAGAAAAAGAGTCAAGCAACATAAACGTAGCATACTTTTGAGGGCCGAGTGTGTTGCATGCATATCATGTAGTACTCTACGTATACTGTACGTACTCTTTTTTATTCTTTCTTTCCTTTTTTTGGCTTTTTTAATTTTTTTTTTTTTTTTGGGAGGGGGGGGGGGGTAAGCTTCATCGCCACTTTACAGCGGCGCAGAGGGTAGGGAAAGGAAGTGCTATAGCGTTTGGTTAAGGGACAGGACAACAACGTTTGGCACGACTGTTGTTGCCCGTTGCACATACTAATAAGGCTAAGTGGCAATGACAAACAGGAATACACAAACACACACAGATACACACTCACAGAGACACACATACAGTTATATAAATAGATAAAAGTGAGAAAGAGAGAGTAGTTGCTACTCTATACTATACTGTATCTGTTGTCCCCCCGCCAAATACACTCAAAATATCGCGTCCTTCAAGGCGCATTTAACGCTCGCTTCGCTACGCTTTGCGACAAAAATGTCAGTGCCTCTCCCCTGCTTCCCTGCTCCACTCCATACCCACACAGTTAAAAGAAATTTCATGACTGTTGATGACCTCATAAGCATGCGTGTTTATTTGTTACGTTTGTCGCGTGTGCTAAGTCGCTTTGCAGCAACAACAACAACAACAACAACAACAACATTTTGCAACATGCTCAACAATTTGGCAACAATTTTTCTTTTTGTTTTCGTTGTTGAATGTCATGCACTGGTCATAATAATATGCTTTTACAATTTAAAAGCTTTTTCATGTTACCAAAATTATAACAAAAATTTTGCAAATTTAACAAATTTGAGATGATGTCGTTTTGATCCGTTAACTAAGTTAACTAAAGCAGAGTTAATATTTTAGTAACACAAAGCAAGCGTTGACATTTTAGTTTTGAGTTTTTGTTTTAGAAAATTTTCTTGGAATTTTTATTCAGTTATCGAACTGAACGAAACCTAATCACACACACTGTTCACATTAGCACATTGTGTATTGATTTGCCTCAAGTAAGTAAAAGATAATGTACGTATATAAATTATATACATATATATATAGTGGATATAAATATATATATATATATTATTATAGTAGTTACCATATGGCTTGTAGTTCTTGGATCGATTGGTTTGTTAACCTACAAGCATATGAGTTTCTGTGCCGAGTGCCATACGATTTCGCACGGGATAGGTTCAATTTGACGGGCCTTGAGACGATAGTGTCCAATTTTAATGAAACATTGGATACGATACTCGATACGGAGTTTGATACAGAATATGGTTATGGTGAAACGGATACAACACACGAGGCAGCCGAACAGCTGTATGGTATGATTCATGCCCGTTATATTATATCGGGGCGTGGCATTAGTGATATGAGTATAAAATATCAGCGTGGAGATTTTGGCATATGTCCACGCATCTATTGCAATGGTCAGGAGGTGCTACCGGTGGGTCTATCGGATAACATTGGTGAATCACATGTGAAAATCTATTGTCCACGCTGTCAGGATATCTATCAGCCTCATGCACGTTTCGCTCTATTGGATGGCGCCATGTTTGGTTGCAGTTTTCCGCATATGTTCTTTATGCAACTGCCACACTTGCTACCCAAACCGCCACAAGAGAAATACATTCCACGGTAAGCAGTAGTAGTTAGTGTCTGTAGTTATTGATTAACATTTAGCATTCATTTACAGCATCTATGGCTTCAAGTTACACAAATTGGCACAGCTGCCGCCTCAACAACAATCGCCAGCTGTTGCATGCAGTTGCAGCAGCACCAAACACACGGATGCAACAACCAAGTCTTTAGAAAGTAAAGAGATGGTGCCCATGCGGCATTTCAGTTTTACGCTGAACTAAACTATAGCAACAACAACAATAGGAAGGGCAAGAACAAGAACAAGAACAACAAGAACAAGAACAGCAACCGCAACAGCAATAACAACATCAACATGAACAAGAAGAGCGACAACAGCAACAACAACAATTACAATAACAAGAAAAACCTAATTATAACCAACTATAATAAAAGCCAATATTATGGGTTATCGCATTTAAGACATACATACGTAGAAGCACAAGGAACAAAATGAATGAGCCGGCAATATATGAACAACATAATGCAGAACATCAGATAAAGAACATGTTATAATTAACTATAAATATATATAATTAAGACTTTATAGCAACTTTTCTGAATGAATTTTATGAAATTCATAGAATGATGTATTCCTGGCAATAGTTCGGACACGATTTCATGCGTTCTATAACACCTTAGCATGATATCAAAGGTTGTATGGCAATTTCTTAGAATGATAGCAATGCTTTATGGCAACTTCTTGGAGTAATGAACGCTTTATAGTAAGTTTTTAGCATATTACCATAAGCTTTTCAGTAACTTTTGAATTCATATTTAAAGCAACATCTCATTCATATTTTAAGAGTCTTTACAGAAAGATCTATGTATGACTTCATAGAGTTTATAGCAACTACTTGACATGATATCAAAGGATTCATAACAACATATTAACGTGTTATCATAGGCTTTATAGCAAGATCGAGGTATGATTTGGGTATGCAATATTAAAGATATGTTGACTTTGCTTGCTCTACACATTAGTCTTTTATTGTGACTGATAAGTTGGTAGACTTAAGCATGTTCCATCAATGTCAGAACGATGTAACTAGATGTGCCTTGAAATTTATATATATAATATACACATATATATATATAATATACACATAGAGATATATATACAAATATAGCTAAACACATATATAACACCTGTCATATTGAAAATTGATGCATGCAGCTCTGCTATGCATTTGCCATAAACGTTTTGCCCCATAATGCTCTCATATTGTAGTACAAATTTTTACTTTTTTCTGCTTATTTGTCTTTGCTTTTCTTTTCTTTTTCTTAACTTTTTTTATATAAATTTTCTTTGGCAAAAGAGATGCGCGTACTTTGCGCTGCTGCTGCTTGCTTGTCAAGCCATAAAATGTTATCACAAAAAGTATTTTCCAAGTCAGCGCACACACAAGAGTAGCACAGACAGACAGACACACAGATAGACGGACGGATAGACAGAGACAGCGGTGGCTGCTTTGCCAGCATCAAAGCAAAAGTTGTTGCAGCGCTTGCACACACACAAACACACACATACTGACAGGCTCAGACACACAGTGAAAGTTACAAATAGAGTTGCCATAAAATTTCATATGCTTATCACGTGCGTTTTGCCAACACACACATACAAACATATACACGCTTTCCGCCGCAATATCACACTGTCGCTCTGCCACATGCCAACAGATGGCGCCACCATAGCTAGAAAAAAGTATCATGCATGGGTGCGGGGCAAATAAAGAGTATTGTTGTTTTTGCCGTTGACTGTACTTGGCGCTCTCAATGCTAAAAACTTGGCAACAAAACTGTGCATGAGGCAGGACTTTGCTATTGTTGTTGTCGTTGTTGTTGTTGCTGTTATTGTTGCGGTTCTTGTCAGCATTTTCACACGTCACACACATGGTACCGTTATGTGCTCAGCTTAACTGTACCGCGAATGCACAAAAACAAAAAAGAAAAAATATTTTGTTTCGTTTCGTTTTGAATCTAGCAATGATGTTGTCAAAGGAATTGTTGTTGCTGCTGTTGTTTGCAATTCTTGCTGTTGTTGGTTGCAGTTGCAGTTGTTGTTGTTGTTGTTGTTGTTGCATATGTTGATACTGTTATTGGTCGATATGTGTCCATTTTATTGTCATATTTATCAACAATCAAGCAAAATATAAAAACAAAAGCAGAAGAGAAAGGTTTTAAAACGAATTTTTTACTCCTTTTTGGGGCTTGCAGCATGTCGCTGACATTGACGCATTTTTGCGTTATGCTACGCCAAAAATCAGACTATGAGAATTGTTACCAAAAACAAAATGAAAAATACTAAAAAAAACAACAGCAACAACACACACACACACACACACGAACAATAGATATGTCAAAACGCCTCGCGAGCATTTGAAATTGCCTTCAATTTTTTTCTTCATTTTCCTTTTTTGTGTGAAATTTATATTGTTGCAACTGCAGCGGCAGCAACTGCGTATGAAAAATATTGCATATATAGATATATATATATATATATATATATATAGTGGAAAATGTATTGACTTCTATTGTTAGTCTACAGTTGACATATTGCACAAGATAACAGAACCAAATGGAAATGCCTCGAAAACAATCTAAAATTTTGATATGACAGCAGCAGCGCTCGAATGAAATTGAAGCGCACTTTCTATACTTTCTCTCAGAAATGAACCCATTTGGCATATATGATGATATCAAAAGAAAGTGAAAAGAGAGCTACAAGAGCATTTTCCTAGAGGCATTTTTTTGCATTTAATCTTCCAACAAACCGCAGCAATTTGCTGCCAAAGTTCTGCATTTCTTTGGCTTTCCCTCAGCTTTAGGAGTTGCTTTGGGTACCATTAGAAAGTAGACTTTCTTCTGCCATAAAATAAAGTCCTTCTTCAGCTTAATCCACAGCTCTCTCTATATAGTAAAAACCCATCATAAAAACCCATTTAAATAAAAGTCAAATAAAGTGCCATAAAAATGCAACAAAAGCGCAAAAAAATGTCAAAAAAAAGGAAAAGTCGAAAGAATTTCCTAAACAAAACTCAATTAAACTGCCTAAAAGGAAAAAAAGCAGCAAAGAAAAACAAAACAAACATAAAATATGGTAAAAGGCAACAAAAGTTAAATAAATAAAACAAAAAAAGAAAAATGAAAATTTCGAACGCGCTAGCGGCGGCATTATGCATTTGGCTGATAAGCCTGAAAGTCGACTGCAAAAAGTGCCGACAAATTAACGCGCGCGCGAGAGTATTTGGCATTGAAAGCGTTTTTTTCTTTCTCTTTTGCTTTTTGGCATTTTTGGCTAAAATTTTTGAGCCAAAAAATGCGATAAAAATGGCTTAAACAAATACATAGACACTGGTAGCAGTTGGCAAATTGCAAATTCAGTATATATGTGTATGTGTGTATGGATATGTGTGTGTGTGTGTGTGTGTGGCACACATTTTGGGTGCTGCATAAAAGTTTTGTTTTAGCCAAAAGTAGTAGGAGGAGTAGAAGTAGTAGAAGTGAGGCCAAAAGTTAAGCATTTGTGTTTAACACATGTGACCCAGTAAAACTCATTGGGGCGCCAGCTGTAAATAGCCAGAGTTGCCACAGTTGCCAGAGCTTATTATTATTATGAACTCATTTCGGTCTGGCAATAGTTGCACAATACAAAAGGCCTGTCTATTGCCTAATGCTATGCAATAAACTTTTTTTCCAGCAAAAATTCTGGCACAGAAACACAATTAAATATTGTAAAGGATATAAAGGATATATAGTATATATAGTATATATAGTATATATATATATATATAGTATATATATATATATATATATATATATATAGGATATATATGAAAATTTGTTACTATATCTATTGGGAGTAACGTAATTTAATGTACCCAATTTAAAATCAACCACAGCAAAAAAAAAAATGAGAAAATCAAATTTGATTTTTATGTAAATTTTATGCAACGCATTTTTTTTTACTTTTTTTCGTGCTACTTCCTGCTTTTACCTGCAGCCATAAAAAGCATCAGCTGAGGCGTAGCGGGGCGGTTAAACTACCCAACCAGGTGCTATATATATTTATGTATATAAAGAACTATAGGGAGATCTCTGAACGCTATGAACGCATAAAGCCAGCTGTGGACTTGAGAAAACTTCAAACTTCAAAACATCAGACAGCAGTCGCCGGACTTTGGACTATGGAATGACCCCTCAATCTGCATAATTTGTGCAGGAGCAAAAGAAAAAGGATGTAGGCAAAAGTCCAGTTCAGTTACGCCCAGGCATTATAAATAGTCCTACGATATTTATATATGTAATGAGACTTTGACTTGTTCTAACCAAAAGGGAAGGTAACTTCAAATATATATATATATTGGTATTGGGCTTTACTTGCCACTGAAGGGTAGTTTAGCAAAAGGACTTTTTGTTTAGAAGGAGAAAAAAGGAAACTGTGCAACATCTGTGTGCAAAGGTCAAATACATTTTTTGGCGCTTAAAAGTTCAGTTTCTAATGTTGAGTGTTATGTTAGTTAATGAAGAAAACTTGAAAATTATTTTGATTAGAATTTCATAGTTAATACTATAAGCAAAGTTAGAGGCTTATATATTTATGTGGCCTAATGATTAACTAGTTGTAATGGTAATAAAGTAGTTTATTTTTGGTCAACTTGAAAGGTCATTAAACCAACACAGCTGTTGCCTACTATTAGAGTTTGGTTGGCATTTTATTATTCAATCAATTTGTTTTGACCCACCACAGAACCACCCCACCACAGCACCACAATTTACTAGTTTATTTCCACTTAATTGAATTTATGACTGAAGTATATAGAATTTATTATTTAATGACCAAAAATGCTATCAAAGATAAATATAATGATTAACGACTCTAATGTATGCTATATATAATATAAATATATATATATATGTATTGGTTGATATAGTCATATAAGCACACTAATACAGTCTTCAAATTTATCCATTTAATTGTAGAAATTTTCTATAATTTATATACTAAACTTGAAGTCAGTTAAACTTCTGCTTATACTCTATTGACTTTTGCTTTCCCATTGAGTTTAAGTTTCTCTTTCTCTTTCTCTTCCTCTCTCTTTCTATATATATATATTTATATAGCCAATCTATATGCTACTTGGTTTCAGTTACAGTTACAGCATTTGCCCACTTATTAAAGGAATGTTTTTCTTTTTTGGTAACTTTTCTACTTAGTATTTTCTTTGATTAGATTTTGTCCTAAAAAATTTTGACTCTTACACACTTTCAGCTCCTGCTGTGCTGCTGCTGCTGCTGCTGCCACTGCTTCTAACTATACCTTTCCCCTCCTCCTGTACAAGGTCATCAGTATCCAATATATATATATATGGAGAAATCCCAACACCATTTACTCTCTTTCGGTGTTGCCTCTTTAGCTTCAGTTGGACTCAGTCATGTGCAAGTGAAATGAATTTGTCATGAGCTTGTCGCTGGGCTTCGACTAAGACCGTAAAAGTGACAGTTGCTCCTCCCCCCCTGTCACCTTAAGGTGTTGTGACAACGTTTGCTACAGACATTTTAGGCAATTTCCCATATAAGAGAAACGTAAGTAATGCCAATAAATATATGAAATGGCAAATTATATCGATTGACCTGAACTTTGCCCTGATGATTTTAGTATTTGGCCATGGATTTGGTAGCCAACAGCGGACAGGTGAACAATTGGACAATGGACACTGGACTGTTGTATACTTTGACATAGAGTTGGCAGCTATAATACACACTCTTTGTGTGTGTGTGTGTGTGTGTGTGTGTGTGGTCACCCAAACTTTGATTCGCATTGGGAACAGCGGGTGCTTTCATTTTTATATTTTTTTTTTAGGTTTTATTGTGGCAATGAAACATTGCAATCAAAGCGCCAAAGGGCTTTGCTAATAAGCACGATTTACACTTTGTGTGTATGTATGTGTGTGTGTGTGTGTGTGTGATTCATATGTGTTTGTTGTTGTTGTTGTTGCTTCTTTATTTTAGGTTTATTTTCTCGCCATTTGGCAACAAAACTTGACAGGTGTTTGCTGCAAGGCATTACTGAACTGCTGTGCTGACCGGATCGAGAAATCGACATCCGTTTGCCAATTTTAAGTGCTTTAAAATATATACAGTCGCCTGCTTAATTATGCAAGGCACAAGTCGCAGGACTCGAGGCGCAGGACATGAGGCGGCTTGAAGCTTGAGGCCGATTGCCTAGTGTCCAAAATCTGCAGGAAGCAATTACGTGGGCGGTGGTCTAAAAAGGGTCTGAAATCGGATAGTGGTTGACGCATTTCAAACGAGGGGTGCGACTGACTCATGCAATTTACACACACACACACACGAACACATACATATATATATATTTATACATTTGACCGGGTGTTGATGACGTCAGCTTAGCGCCTGAACTGTAACTCTAGGAGGGTTGGAGTTGGGGTTTTAGGGGTTGGGGATTGGGCAAAACCTAAGCACAAATCAAAGTCAAGCGTGTTTGTATTGGAGAAGGCACACTAGAAGATGAAGGTCTGAAACTTTACTGAAATTCCCATAAGATATTCAAGACACTTCAATCTTCAGAGCAAGAGAGAAGTAACAGTACAGCAGAGTGAGTGTGTGTGAGAGAGAGAGAGAGAGCGAGAAAGCGACCGAGTGTAGCCCGTGGGGTTGTTAAAGAGCATTTGCCATGTGTAAAGCCTAAGCCAACGATTTGAGTGATTGAGTTGAGCCAAAGAGGCACTGAGAGACTTAAATTTGAGTTAAATTGTGAAGGGTGTCAAACATGGAGTAAGAGTAAAGAGTGAAGAGCTTAAGTGAACAGCTGAAGAGTTGTTGAAGTGATCCAATTAGCAAAAGCGCGATACAATCCCAACTCAGAACTGAATTAGAATTGCCAATCAAGTGGTTAATGGAAAAATTAGAAAGTGTCAATAGGCCACAAAATGCAGAAAAGTTTTTCCACCAAAAAAAAGGCAAATAATAACAAAAAAAATAATACAAAAATTAAGAGGAAAACCAAAAAAGCAAAAAACAATCCAAAAAAAACAATCGCAAGTTCTCACATTCAAGTTTAATTAAAATGAAAAAACTTTTGCTAAGAGTTTCGATTGTTGTTGTGGATGTCACTAAGCAGCGCAACAATGAAAAGCAAACTTTAGACACAACAATAATAATAACAACAACAATTAGGAGAAGAAAAAGAAGAGCAACAACCAACATTATTAAACTTGAACTGGGCTGCGGCGTTGTTGACAGGAATTTGACAGGCAGCGCGAGAGCTACAAATAAAATAATAATAACAGCAGCAACAGCAACAACAACAGCAACAAATACAACAAAGAAAACCCAAAAAAAGGAGCAATTTCAGTGCTAAACAACAAGCCACCCGCACCCGAAGATTGTCAACTTAAGGGTTGCCTTAGCGCTTGCAATAAGTATGCCAGAGTAGACACCGAGCAGAGGAGAGCTGAGCAGAGCAGAGCGATAGAGTTTGTAACTGAGAATGTAAAACAAATTTGTTGATTGTTAAACGCTAAAGTAAAAAGGATGATAACAAAAAAAGCAAAGCAGAAAAAAAGGGAATAAGCGAGCGAATGACACCTTAACCTTTCACCGGATCAGCGCCTATTGTATGCCTGAGGCAACAACAACAACAACAACAACAGCAGCAGCAGCAAAGGGCAAAAGGCAGAACAAATCTGAGAAGGGTTCCGGATATGGGACACCAATCGGTACACCAAAGAAGATCAACTCAACTGCTTTAAAGATTTATGAGCGTGTGCCCAACACTCGTTCTTGTCTTTCATATTATTATTTATCATTTTTTTTGCGCTTTTCTGTTCTGCTGCCTGTGGTCTGCTGCTTTTGCATGCTAATTGCGACAACAGGCGTCTGTTTACGGGACATGCCAGAGTGAGAAGGAGCTACAGAGAGAGAGATAGATCCCGTTGATATAAAACTCCAGTCAAGTTACGTGTGGAACGTGCCATATATATCAGGTTTTGCCTTCTATATTCATATTCTTATTGAATTGCTGCGCATTTGGGACACTTCTGCTGCTTCTTCTTATTGTATTACTTCTGCTTCTTCTTGTACTTTGACTACTTGTAGGCATTCCTAACATTCAGGCGTATAATTTATGTAAATTTATTGTGCCTTTATCTGAAATTGGTATGATGGCATTGCCTTTGGGCTCTTTGGGCGCGTGTTTACTGTCAAAATATAAGGCCCATTGCCATTTGGCTTGGCTTTTGGCTTAATCAATTAATAATGAGATTGTAAATATTCTGCTGCATATGTATACTTGATGCAAAGGGGGATAGAGAGAGGGGAGGAGTATGAGTGTGTAGGCAATCAAATGTAATGAAATCGAAACGTATTTTTATGCATACGATATGAATGCTTTTAACTGCTGTATAGTTAAATATATATATATATATCTTTCTATATATATATATATAGAAGAGCAAAGTTTAGCTTGTCATAGTCACTAACTATTTTCACTTAAGTTAACTCATACTTGGCAACAACTTTATTTACATTTATTGATCGCTTGCAGTCACATTTGTTAACATAAAAGTCAGCCAAAAATACCAAAAAGCCATTTCCATTTTCATTTCGAATTGTTGTCAGTTACCCCATTTTATTTATTAATATGCCAATCCCCACCCCCACTGCCATAACCTCCCCTTCCTCAGAATACTAACATTCAGCATTCACCATTTGGTTTTATTGTTTTATTTTGGAGACATTCAACAAAGACACCCCCGAGTCGAGTCGCAAAAGAGAGACAGAGAGAGAGAGAGAAGGAGACACACCATAAAGTCCTGAACAAACTCAATTACATAATAAAAATTTATGAACGCAGCCAAAAGGACATTAAAATTTTGCGCTACTAGCAACAGCAGCAACAGCAGCAGCAGCAGCAATAGTAGTTATATTGTGTGTAGCAGCAGCAATATCCTTAGTATCCTTCTAAATGCCTGTCAAGCATTTGGACACACTACGTACCATTTCGCCCTATTGATTTTGCCCCACTCAGCTACACCCACTTAAGCCACAACGATGAACATGCTCACTACATCAACTTAAATCCAAAATCATTAATACATATATATACTATATATATATAGTTAGGATTGGGGGATTGGGTATGGGATGAATTGGAAATGTTGACCCTCATTTATACGTATATTTCATGTAATTCATCTCAATAAAATGCGAAAAATCCACACAACAAATCCGCCAACTATAAAATATATATGTAGGTTCACTGAGCACTGCATAAACAACTACCAAAAGATACGTATCCTTGGAAATAACAACAACAACAACAACAACATCCAACCATCAACAACAACAAGAGTTTGTGACCGGCGCGTGTCCCATTGCGGAATGGTTTGTCCTTTGACATCGCATAATGTTTGAGCTAAATAAAGAAAAGGACACAAAAAATACAAAATACACTTAAACATTTTGAGGGTTGCATTGGGTCAATTTATGCAAACACACACACACACGCATACACACACACATATATAAATATATTGGGGAAAATAGTGTAAGAGATATTGCAGTTACTTGTTAACGTTTTAATAACTCGATTTTGGTTTATATGATTATATTTTTGATAGTTAGTTTAAGTCTTGACCAAGTTGACCGCCAACTCTCAACGCCAGCTGCTAATTGTGAAACGTGTGAACCAAATGCTAGTTTGACCTTCAAACCTTCTAGCTGAACTTGTTATCAACATAGAAATCAAATACAAACACACACACATATACACACATATATCGAAAAATTGAGTAAATAAGCGAAAAATGAAATTCTAAACAAGTTTTTCATGAAATTTGCTGCTTTTTTATTTGGGGTTCTAATGATTTTAGCCCTGGGAAAGACAACGCACAACCCTTTCTCGTCGAGGTAGCCAAAAATACAGCCTAAAACCCTAAAGATGCTAAGCATACTTATACAACAACAGCACATACATATATATAAGTGTATATATATATATATTTATAAGCACATTATAATGCATTGTTGCTGTTGATCCTAGCTCCTGGCTGCTGGTTGCTGGCTGCTGTCTGCTGTCTGAGTGTCCTTTGTCACATGCACAGCTCAGCATATTAATGATTTCATGTGTTGTCCAGAGGAGTTCAGGTTCAATCTCAAAGTATGTCCAATCTCTAACTGAAGCAGTTGAATTTTAGTTTTTCCCTTTCCCCCTACCATAGCCCTTGCTTTGCTAACTCAACCCTAAATTAATTTTCTTGTTCGCTGAGTTTGATTTTCTCTTTACGTTAAAAAGGGTTCAACAAAACAGTTTGGGTTTCTTACTGCTATCTAATACTACTTCTTCTGCTTCTTCTCAATTTTCTTCTTCTTTCTTGGGTAAACGTTAATGATGATCAGCATAAATGAAGCCTAGAACAACAACAACTTTTGGTGGGCAGCCTCTGAGGCTGAGATGTTGATTTGTTATGGAATTTTTATGTACTGTTTGACTATGGAAATTTTAATATGAAATTCCGGTTTCAACACTCCCAGAGTACCAGTTATATTAATGCTGACATCGTCAAAAAAAATCCATTATATATATATATATTCTATATACTATATATACAATTTGGTGTGAGTAATTTTCATTGTAATTGAAATTTTACGTGGTCGCTTCGAAAATGTCTTAAATGTTTGATTAAATTACTTACAGACGCCTGAGTTTTGGTAGTAGTAGCAGAGAGTGGAAAAGAGTGAGAATAGTGTGATAATTACCTGTAAAGAGAGAAATAGAAAAACAACAGTTAGTTGTGGTTTTGTTTCAAATTTTAATTAAGTATGCTTACTTAATCAGTAACTCAGAAAAAGATCTAAAGGAAAAATACCATAGAAAATTGTAATTAACCACAGCGAAATTAGGCTTAAATTGTATACAATTTAAACATGGCTTAAATGCTAACATTTGTGCCATAAAAATTACATTAAATTTTATAGTTATTTAATGTAAAGATTCCATTGTTAATTGTTATGGACATATAACAAACTATTAAGTAAATTCGCATTAGGGGTGTGTGTGTTGTGTCTCTTCGGGCTGTTTAGCTGCTTGATTGTGCCTTCAACACGTTTGGTAAATAGTTTACAAATGTCTAATGTTTCACCCTCTAGACCAAATATATACGAATGTAAACAGAGGCATGGAAAGAGACAAAGAGTGTGGAGGGGCGTGGTAGTGTGACAATTGCACTTGAGTGGACGTCACACTTTAAATTAAGTCAAATGCCTAAAAGCAGACAAACAACAATTCCAAATGCCAGCAGAAGGCACTCAGCCAAACACAAACACACACACACACATACGTATGTGTACATACAAGCACACCTCAATGGACCATTAAATTTAGCTAGCCATACAGTGACATCCAACAGATATCTGCCACTGCCCCCCAATGCCACCCACCCACTTCAAGGACATTAAACGCGCGCACAAATAAACAACAGCCAAATAGCAAAATAACAAAATAACCAAAGGAAGGAAGGACAGAAAAAAGAAAATAAAACAAGTAAAAGGTAACAGCTTTGAGCCAGTTTGAAAGCTTGGCTAAAACAGCAGCGCTGTCAGCTTGGGCAATTTTTAGCACTTTTAGCAGCGAAATCCAAGTAAACCGCAAAAAGTCACGTATTCAACGGCTCGTGCTACAAGCAGCGCTGAGCTGCGCTGCGTTGCGTTCTGTTCTGTTCTGCTCTGATGTGGTGCCACCACCACCTTGTGGTGCTATGTGTTGCGTCGTTGTGATATGTTGTGATGCGATGCGATGTGATGTGATCTGAGAGAGGTGCTGAGGTCCTAACAAGTCAACAAAATTGCTCAAGTGCCTTCAAAATTAAAACGAAGCTTGTATCCTATATACATATATATCTGCGTGTATGTGTGTAAGCAGCATGTAGTCTAGCATAGTTATACAGCCTATATCATAGAGAGCACCTTACAAACCCCCGCCGTCCGCTTAAGCTCCAAGTCTTAAGTGAAACCCTTAAAAAGCCAAGCAACGGCTACAGCGACGGCAACGCTTTAAGTGCTCAATGTGTACGCGTTGAGGGTGTAACTGTTTATGCACTGAGAGAAAAAGGTAGGTGCTAAGCAAATGTTTTAAATTTAACATAGAATTGTATATATATATATATTAAAACTGTAAAATAAAACTAGAGTCTTTAGCTGCCGCAAAGGAAAACTCGAACGAAAATCAGCACAGAAATCTTAGACAAAATTTGATTTCAGCTAAAAGATGTATATACATATATATATATATAGTCACTTGGGTATCTGTGTAATGAGTTTAGTTCCTTTATATTACACACAAACACATGCACATATATATCTATACAATTTTCACAATTTCCACACAATTTTCCTACTGTGTTGCCTGCTTCACTTATGTCCCATATGGCGCAGGGCTCCACCTAAGGAAAACCCACTGGGAAAGCCGACTTAGATACAGTAAAGCAACAACAACAATAACAAATAGTAGTAGTAGAAGAAGAAGAAAAAGTTGGAGACGGATAAGAAGAAGAGCAATGAAATCTTAATGCCTTAATGGGCCACACAATCTAATTTACTTTTGTTTGCTTTGCGCTGACTTCTGTCTGTCTCTTTCTTATGCCAAAACTGAGTTTGTCTTTTTCTATTTTGGTTTCGCTGTATTTACTATAAATGATATTTTTTTTTTGTTGTATTTTATATATGTATGTTTTCTTTTTTATTATTATGTATGCCTGTGTGTGTGTGTGTGTGTGTGTGTATTGCTTTTGCTTTTAATTGTTGTTGTTGCTGTTGCTGTGGCCGTTGCTAATGCCCTTAGCTTTGCTTTGTCACTGCTTGCGCGTGTGTGAATGTATGTGTGTGTGTGTGCGTGTTATTGTTGTTGTTACTGTTGTGCTAGTTGCTGGCTGTTGTGCTTCCTAATCCTATTAACAATGGCGGCATCAGCAGCGGCAGCGGCGTCGCCGTCATCGCTTTTGCTTCGCTCGCCTAACCTCAAAAATTCGCATATACTATGGTTATTTTTACCGTTATGCTATGCGTCGCCATTGTTCATATTTTTTTTGTTTACTTTTTTTTTCTGTTTTATTTATTTCTCTTCTATTTTTTCTATTGATTTTCATAGCGCATTTTCTTTATTTTGCTTGGCAATTTAATTCGATTTGCTTTTTACTTTTTTAGCTTTCGATTTCAAAAATGAAGAGAAAACTAATTAGATTTTCGGTTGAACTGTAACGGCATATATAGCTACTTATATAGCTATATATATATAGCACATATATCTTATTTATATATATATACATAAACTGTCATCAATTTGTCTTAGCTACAGCAAGTGTCATATGCTTTATGCGTTTTTATTGAGCTTTCAGTCTGAGCCTGAGCCACAGCCTGATCCTGAGCACATGCTCATTGCTCGCTTTTGTCTGGCCCAATCCAATGCCCATTGCCATATGCCAATGCTCCATGGCTCCCTCTTCCTTATCCCCCCCACTCTCTATCGCTGCGTCTTGCACTCTCTAACTTCCGCCTTAGGGAACTGACTTGGATTCAGCTGTTAGGCCAAGCGGCATTGGGAGCTGCACTGAGCTCAGCTGAGCTGCTGCTGCTTCTGCTGCTGCTGTTGCATTATACTAAAAATTTCCTACAACATTCTTGCGCAGCACAAAGACAGCTTAATCCCAGCTCACTATAAATCACACAGATGCACACACACACACGCATACACACACACACACCAGAGCTAGTCAGACAGACAGTCAGAAGACATAGTAAGCTCCCAGGCGCATATCAAGTTGAGTTTAAATATTCTAACTATTTTTTTTTTCTATTTTTCTTAAATTTTTTTTTATATTTTTTTAACATTTTTTTCTTTCTTTTTTTTTTGTAGCACTTTTTGCTGCTGTTTTGCGGAGCTGAAATTCCCTGAAGCTTAACAAGTTTAAGTTGGCTGCAACTCAAAAAGCTTGCAGAAATGCCTTTTTTATCTAACACACACACATACACACATACATAGATAAACCTGCACACAAGTACAACGCACTTTAGCAGCATGTAAAATAGTTTTAAATTACACACCGAAACGAGGCGAAGGAGTGAGCGAGGCAGAGAGGGAGATCCAAGCAGCTAGAGAAATTCTAATTTAATTTAAATTTGGCATACCAGAATATACTATATATATATATATGTGTATGTGTATGTGTGGGTGTAGTTGATATAGTTAAGTCTCGCTTAAAGTGCACGAAACTGTCTCAAGTTGTTTGCCATTTATTTATATTTCATGCAAATTAACTGCAGCAATAAATTGGCAGCAACACTTTCCATGCCAAAAAACTTGACAGACAAACTCAAAGGGTAGGTGTAGGGAAAGGGGGGAAAAGAGCATATATAGTATATTTGAAGAGAGTGTGTAGCAGCATCTCTGCTGGAAAAACCCAGTTTTTTGAGCGCCAAAAACTTTCTGACAGTCGCGACATTTTCTGCTTGTTTACCGCTTTTCAACTTTTTTTTTCTTTTTTTTTTTTTGGGCCAACTGAGTTCAAGATGGTTTTTCAACCAGCTAACTGCAACTAACTGGCTAATGTCTAAGCCAAAAGGTGTATGCCAACAAACTCCGTGGAAACCTTACAAAATGTTTGCCACATGTCAAAAACCTTGCGACAGTTGCGTATGGCACCAACCAACATCAAAAACTCTTGCAACAACCTTTTTGTTTTAGGCAAGTGTTTGCTTTGTGTGTGTGTGTGTTTGTGTGTGTTGGTGTGTGTGTGCTGTCATTTTGGTTAGAAAACTTTGCAGTCTTATGAGTAGCGGGCTTAACTAAATTAAAACTATGCCCCCAAAAATTGATTTTGATCTGTGGCAGCAGCAGCAGCAACAACAACAACAATAAAACAACTTCAACTGAAATCGAGCCTGAAAGGATTAAGGTAAAGGATATGCTTAGATTTAAGCCTTAAATCAACAAACTTTATGCAGCATTTTATTCTCTGCTTCTTGCTTTCCCTTTCTTTATAAATTTTTAAGTGGCGCCACCATTAAAGTTGCAACATTTTCCTTCTATTTGATTCTTATTCTATTATCATTGATATCTCCACTTGGATCAGTGTTTGCTTTAGTTGCAAGAAATTGAATTTGCTTTTACCTTGCAACAAACAGCAGCAACAACAGCAGCAACAACATTGCAACAAACACTCAAATTAAACAGTTTTTAGTCTGATGCAAGATTCCAACGTAATTGCCACCTCGATGTTGCAGCATTTGTTGAGCTCTTTGCATTTCTGCTGCTGCTGCAATGACTCCCATTTGCTGCTCACTTTCCTACTTTCCCTAGATATATACAGATATATTTATATATATAGAGCTATAGATACTTGTACTTGTATTCATCATAGTGCATAATGGCGCGACATTTGCACTCAAGTTGCCGCACTTTGCATGCCACTGTGGCAGTCGTAGCCGTTGCTGTTGCCGTTGCCGTTGCCATTGCCGTTGCCGAAGACGAAGACATTGCAAATTTGCCGCGAGTGGCAAGTACGCGCGGCAACGTATCTACAAGATACGCATACGCTGCTGCATTTGCCTGCCGCATGCCGCATGCCACTTGCCACTTGCCACTTGCCGCTTGCTGCTTGCCTCCTGCCTGCTGCCGCTACCATGCCTGACACGCTTGACAAATTTGCTTGCAATTATTTATAGAAGTGCCAGTCCGGAGATGCTAGGATATAGTCGGTCGTAAAAGGAGGAGCAGTAGAATGAGCAGAAGATGTGCAGGAGTAGGAGGGGTGTACTGGTGATTGAGGGGAGGGGGGCTGGCGAAGTTGTCTTCTTGACTACTTGACTTGACTGCTGCTACTAGCTTGGCATATGAATGTGAATAAGTGAATGAATGCCAGTGTGAATGATGCGATGAAATTGACGTCAGGTCATATAGCCCGCCCCTCCCTCTCCTCTTCGCTTCCCTACTCTACATACCCATCCCCCTCTCAACACTCTGCAAATATCCACCACAAACAAGCTCACCGAGTGCTCTACTTTTTGGGCAATTTAATTATGAAATTCTACAAAGTTATTTTTATGTTAGCCTCGCTCATAATTTTTGCTTCTGTTGCTGTTGCTGTTTCGATTTATGTGCCAAGTGTCATCTGTCATAGCAAATGTGCAAATTGAGAATTGCATTTAATATAAACAGATATATATACATATATAGATACCCTGTAATTATAACAGACAGACAAGCAAATGGAAGAAGCAACTGGAGCAGCAATTGAAAAGAGTTTGCTTCGAGCTACAAAAGTTAAGCTCAAGGATTTCTAGGGTAAGTTGTTTTAAGCTATCTTTAACCACTTAACAAATCATTATTATCCCTGTTATTACAGGGTATTTCTAGTCACTAGCTATTTATTTAAAGCTTATAATTATTTATGCCAAATTTATTTGTATTTGCTTTTAACATTTCGACAGTTTTTGGTGATTTTTCGTTAGTTGTTTTCGGTGCAATTAGTGTCAGGGCAGGGCCAGAGCGAGTGAGAGAGGTATAAAGTGAGTAAGTGACAGAGAGAGAGAGAGAGAGAGAGAGAGTGTTGCTGTTGCTCTTGTGATTCACTAACTGGCGGTTAATTAAAAAACTTTTTGCTATTTGTATAATTTTCATAATTTACATGCGCCGTGCCACAGCTAAAGAGAAGTAGAAGAAGAAGCAAGGGGCAAAAAAATTAAAATAAAATAAATGATAAAGCAAGAGATAAAAAAAGAAGTATTAGATAATAGTACAAAAAAAGGAAATGTTAGTCAGTTAAGCGCAAAGTCCTTTTTATGGATTTTATATACAATTTTTTTCTTTAAACATTTCTGTAAGGGATATTTCTCTCTCTCTCTCTCTCCCTCACTCTCGCTGCTGTTTCTTTTTTATCTCTCTGTCTGCTGTTAGTTGGCAGTTTAGTGTCCAGTGTCCAGTGTCCTGGCTAATTAAACGGCAACGCAACAAGTTAATTAGCAGCGACAAAAGGACACAGAGCATAGCGCATAGCATACCGTAAACGATAGCAGGATGAGAGTAGACATTATGCTAAAAAAGTCAAAGCATACTTGCAGGCGCACACTCATTATATCACTAATATAAGTTTTGCCGTTGCAAGTAGCATTTTGTGCTGGGAAGTTATGCAAGTTATTAGTAGCAGCTTTGTGGTAAAAGGCTGCATAAAAAAGAGACTCACAAAGCTGCAGCAGCTTTAGCTAACAATATGCCAATGATTAGTTGCTGCTGTCGCTGTCGCTGTCGCTGTCGCTGTTGCTGTTGCTGTTGCTGTTGCAGCAGCAAAGTAATCAGCGACAGTCAAAGCAGTTGCTAAATGTGCATTGACTGGAAATTGCCTGCCTTTAAGCTATTTGCTTAAAGTTGCCTCACATGTGGCATATGTGTGGCATACTAAAGGCATACTAACTGCCACTGTTGCCACTGTTGCTGCAGCTGCAATCTTCATTAGCCAACGATACAATCAACAAAATGCAACCGAAAAATCTAACCACCAAATATCCTTCTACAACACATTGACAGTTTTTACTCTAGGCTACCTGCTCTACTAGCTCTATCTACCACTGACTATCTCTATCCATCAGTCTCTCTCACTCACTCACTCTTGGCTAACAATTTGTGGCAAGTAAATGTTTCTGTTTTCTTTCTTTTTGCATTTTGTTTTCAATTTTGGGCAAACCCTTTGCACGATTTTCGTAATTAACTAAAATGCTAAGTGTAGGTCAGAGCACGACAAGGGCAAGGGACAAGGGGCAGCCTAGGGGGAGGGTTGTGGGTTGTACTGCTGCTGGCATAACGGTAAAAGCGCGCCAGGCGCATAAATACCAAATGCTCAACAGACAGAGTCAAGGATTTCATTTCAGTTGCCGCTAGCCGCCAGCCGCCAGTCGCCATTTGCTTTACATTTCCTCCTATTCCTCTTTCCCTTTTTTTTTGTGTGTCCATTTTGTTTTAATTTAATTTAGTTTTAGTGACATGCACTACACACACACACACACACACACACACACACACACACACACACACACACACATATATATATAGAGTGTATATGTTTAATTGATTTTTATGTGCAAATTATGTGTGCAACGAAGCGAAATTAAAAGCAAATTTTAATATGAAAAGTTTTCCAATAGCAAAAAAAATTGTTAAACATTTTATGGCCCAACAAATATGTGAATGAAAATGGCTTAAAGAAAAGTGTTAACAACAACAACAAAAAAAACTAAAAAAAAAAACAAAGTTGTTAATAAAATTCTAACTGAAAATCTTTTGTCATAATCAACTAATTGAAGCCATTGTCAAATTGTTGAAAACAAACCGTTAAAAGCACTTAGCCAAACTGACAGCAACTGCTGCTGCTGCTGGTGCTGGTGCTGCTGGTGCTGCTGCTGCTGGTGCTGCTGCTGCTTGATGTTCACAGATCAAAAGAGTAAAACTGCAGCAAAAAACAAAGCGCAACAAACAGCAGATCCTGCAGCAGCAGCAGGACAACAACCAGGCAATGCAATTGGAAAAATACAAAGCAAAACACAGAAAAACATAAAGAGAAAAGAAGAAGAGAAAATAGAGTGGCAGCAACATTACGTGTCCAACATATATTGAGATGGGCGGGGGTGGCAAATGGAGTGGGGGGCGGGGCGGTAAGGCTGAACCAGAGGGCGTATTACATTTTTCAATTAGCAAAATTAAACTTGAGGGGGAGCAAAAGAAAAGCATAATAAAAATAAAAAGGAGACAAAAAAAACATAGAGGAAACAGCACAAAACACACACACACACACACACACACACACACACACACACACACACACATACACATACACAGAGAGATAAAGTTGCTGGTAAAAGTGGGCAAAAGAGAGTTGCAAATAAAGCAGCAACATATGATAAACATGTTGAAGGAAAACCAACTGGAAAATCAGCTCAATTCAATATGAATGCAATATGACTTTGTTGATGAAATGTAAATGAAACCAAAGGGGAAAGGGAGGGGGAAAACGAGAGCAAAAGAGAGAGAAAAACTTTTTGAGATTTGCACAGAGATAAATTAGGAAAAGTTTTTTTTGAAATCAAATCAAATCAAATTAAATTGAAATTTTCTATAACTAAAATTGATGCGTTGCAACGCTTGGAAAATCCTTTTTCATTAGAAAATTTACAAAATTTAAATGTGTAATACTAAATGCACTTAATTAACTTAATTTTTAGTTGAAAATGTTTGTTTGTTTTGTGTGCAAAATTTTGCTTTTGGTATTTTTTTTTTTCCCATAATTTTCAGTAATTCAATTTAAAGCAAAAACATGTGCCAGGGTCAGGCTCACTTTTGAGAGTCCTTTAAATTTTAGGGTTGCCCCTGTAATAAATAACAACAACATCAAGAACAATAACAACAACAAAGAGTAGGAAAACTAAGTTCAAATCGTTTGCCTTTGCTTTTTAATTTGTACCAAACACGAGGCAGAAGCAGCAGCAGCAGCAGAGAAGAAGAGAATGAGAGTCCTTTCATTTGGCCGGAAGCAAGGCCTCGTCCTGTGGTCAGATTGCACAAACAGCGGCAATACCCACTACCACCAGTACCTTTTCTACCTTGCCCAGCACCTTTCGCTAGCCCTTTAACCCCTCTATCTCACTCTCCAATTCTCTTCAACTCTTTCTCTACCAGTTCTAGTACCAGTCTCACTTTTAGTCCCTTTCCCTATAGCTTACCCACAGCTACTCTCTGTCTCCCTATACAAACCCACTCTCCTACTCCCTTTTAGTCTCTTTCAGTCTCAGTCTCCGTCCTAGTCCTAGTTTGACTCAATGCCTCGTCTGTCTGCATAGACAGGTTGCCCTTCAGGCAGCCACCCAACCGACCAACCAAGCAACAAAAATATCGCAACGTGCCCCAAAACTGACCCTTTAGACACAAACATTTTACGTGTTTTTCGCAGTTTTTTTTTGCTGCTGCCTTTTTTTTTCCCATTTTCTCTCTTTATTTTTTTTTCATTTTTTTTTTGGTATTTTGGTTTATGCATTTTCACCCTTTTTAACCGTTTTTTTGAACGTGTTTTCTTCTGTGTATTTATATGTTTATGTGTGTGTGGCCGCTCAGTTTTCAAGTTTTGTGGCAGTTTTGCGTGTTTGCTTATAATTTTGTTTGAGTTGCACACACACACACACACACACACACACACTCACACTCACATACACACTGCCACGCCCCCTTCCCCCTATACACAGTAGAATCATACGCCCACAATAGTATATACGAGTGCAGTGAGTGCAATGCAGAGCAAAATTTGTAATTACTTTTTCATGCAGCAATTAAAAATGGCGTAAATAGCCGAGCAATAGATGTAGAGAGTGGGAGAAATGAAGTTGTATATAGTAAGTTAAACTTTGAGTAACAGATAGCTATAGCTATATATATTTAGAGAGAGAGAGAGGGAGAGATAGATAGATAGATTGAGAGATAAACATTGAAGCTGCCCACAGAGTCCCAAAAAGTAAAGTTTTATTATTTTTATTTTTATTTTTGCTGCTATTTTAAGTGGTTTTATTTGGCTTTTTTTGTTTTGCATTTCATTTCAGTTTGCACTTGCTGTCTCACTTCTTTTTCTGTCTCTTTCTTGCAACTTTTGTTTACAACTTTAATTGAGTTGCTGCAGTTAGCAGAGAAAAGTGAAAGCATCTGGCAGCAAAATATAAAGAAAAGCAGCAGAAATCGCCATATAAATTATGCCAAAATTGAGTTTAATATATTCCATATATTCTATATATTCTATATATTCCATATATTATATATGTACAGGATTAATCGGTATATAAGTTTATGATATATGTTAAAAAATCTATTATAATGCGTATTTAATGACAGGCAGAGAGTCAAGTGTCGTTTGTCGTTTGTCGTTTGCTGTTGTTGTTGGAATTGAGGGCGTCATTAGCGCAAATTACAAGCAATTAAGTCTGTGTGTGTATGTTCACACAATGCACATGCCACATGGACATGCCACATGCATACAAAAGCTGCTTTTTAATCGTGTCGCATCAAATATATATAGAAAAGAGACAGGGCAAGGGAAACGAAAGCAAAATAGCAAAAGGAAAGGGGCAAGATAAACTGTTGAGAGAGAGAGAGAGATAGAGAGAGAGGGAGGGGAAGAGTGCCAGTGTATTGGAGCTATACTGCAATGGCAATGCATTAAAATAATTGAAAGCATTAAACGCAAAACAATCTAAAAAGCTTGTTAGAGCCCTGCGAGTCCCTTTTTTTTTAAAGTATAGAAGGTAGAGGGGTATATAGGTACAGGTAAACGTATATATACAGGTATAGGTGGGAGGTATAGGTGGGGTGTGGGGTGGTAGGTGTGTGGGCACGTTTAGTGGTAGTGCTCTTGTGGCCCTTTCAATCAATTTGCAATTACTTAAAGTTCATTGAAATGCGCTAAACACGAAATCCTCATAAAAATAGCAAAAGCAGCAGCAAAAAAAAGGACACTAAAATATCAAATGGAAGCAAGAGAAGAGGGTGGGAGAGAGATAGAGAGGGAGAGAGAGAGAGGGAGAGGGAAAGGGAAAGGGAAAAGTAGTAATAAGAAGAAATTGTGCCATAAAAACGTGCAACGAACTAAATGAATGAAACAAACATAGAAAATGTTGCATAAATAATTGAGTACAACTTACAAACACACACACACACACACACACACATACACATATACACAGAGAGAGGGAGAGAGAGCATGTGAAGTGCTGCACATGTGTCGTATTCCCCATGGAAATCAGCATAATATGAAAATAGTCAGTAACATCACTTAACTAGAATAGATATATATATATCTATATATATATATGGGACTGTATATGGCCTGCAACTGCATTTGGTGGTTGCTTTATGGCCAAGGAGTGCCACAGCATTATAGTCCTCCCGCTTGCCCACCTTAGCTGTTTATTGACACGCAAAGTTTTGGTTCAAAGTTGCAGCAACAAAATGTATTTTGTGGCTAATGCGAAAGTCTTGTAACCTTCTTTTTTTTGGGGTAACAAATTTGTTAACAGAAAATGGAAACACACAATAAAATTATGTAGAATTGTGGAATTTAAAGCTCAAACAATTCTGTGTAGATTTAAGCATAGTATCCTTAAGGACTCTGCCGGCACTTTGTCTGTGCTGCAGCTAATTTGTGGCAATTCCGTTTTGCTACACATTTCATTTTGTTTTTTTTTTGCCCTTAGGCCGAGTGATTAGCACTATCTAAGCCCAACTCCAAATCAAAAACATAATGTCCAAAAAAAAGCAGAAAAAAGCAAAAAAAAATCAAAATGAAAAAAGGGAAACGAGGCAAAAAAAAAACTTACTAGAGGAGAAAAAAATGAGCGTAAATTTTGCTTTGTTGTGGCGCCTTTTTGACGTTTTGCCAGCTATACAAAATGTATATAAAAGTCTGTGTGTGTGTGTGTGTGTGTGTGCATTATTCTTGCTGTTGGCCTACAAGGATAAACATCTAGAAAGGTGCTTGGATACATGTAAATGGCAAACGAACGTCCCTTACAACTCGCCCAACCAACTCTCTCCTTCTCCCTCTCTCCTTCCTCCCTCTATCTATCTACCACTTTCACATTGCCATAACGTACTACTTGCTGTCTATCTGTCTGTTTGCCTCTCTCTCTCTCGTTCTTTACTATTTCTACCTTTGCGCATTTTGTGCGCCTCTTTTGTCTTGGCTTTTTGGTATGGTTTTGTTTTGGCCAACTTTTGCCATGGCAACGCGTTAAATAATGCCAACAAAACGGGGCATACAAAAACGTTAAGTGGATTGGGGCTGCTCGACTAGCTAATGGTGGTGGTGGTGCTGCTGGTGGTGGTTGTACTGGCAGCTCATGTGCTGCCGCTTGCCGCCGCATTGTGCCACACAATAGAAGGTAATTATATAATTTTATTTATAACCAGATAAGTGTGGCTAAAATGCAATTAACGTTAATGCAGAAGGGTTTGTTACAGTTATAGCTTTAAAAAAAAGTTTGCTTAAAGCTAAATACACATACACACACACACACACATGTATACACACTGAAGACACACACAAAGGACCATAACTTCAATTATACGCAAAAAGCTGGCGACCAAATGTAATTTATTCATTTGCTGCTTATTTTTTGGCTGCCAGACGAACTTAAACACACACACACATCAACGCACACAAACACACACATAACACACACATACAAAAAAAATAAGAGAAAAGCAAAAGAACAACGAGAAAACGAAAACAAAACACACGCAAGAAAATAAATATATAAATTTATTAAACTATAATTCAGCTGGAAAAACGGAAAAAGCACTTTGCAGCTCACACCTAACGGGCCCAAAGGAGCAGCGCAGCAACGTTGACGTCGACAGCGAGGAAAGTGAGTGCAAAAGTGGCCAGGCTGCAGGCGTCGCAGAAGGCAAAATGGCAGGAAGAAGAAGCAGCAGCAGCACTAACAGTAAAGAAAGGACAATGCAAAAGGCGACAGTAAGACAGGACACGAATGGAACTGCTACTGAAATGGGTATTGGTAAGTATAGGGGAATTGTAAGCAGTAGGGAAAGAGGCAGTGGGAATGATAGTAGGAGGGAAGGGAGGGTGGGTGGGGTAAGCGGTGGGTGTGCGCCTCACGTACATAAACAAGTGTGCATTACGTGTTGCAAGAACGACACGACACAAAGAGAAAAGTAATAATAAAACATAACCAAACAAAATGCTATACGAATATGCAACAACAGAGAGAGAGCGAGTGAGAGAGAAACAGAGAGAGAGAGGGGAAAATGAAGATAAAGGGGGAGAGAGTGAAAGGGACAGCTAGCTTACAGTAAAAAGCCTGGCGGCAGCAGTCAGACTGTCGACTGGCAGGCAAATAGTAAAATTCTTACAGCAAACTCAAGCGGATACTGTATACTGACAGTTGTTGCTGTTGTTGTTCTTGCTGCTTCTTACTCCTGCTGCTTCTTCTATCTATTGTTGTTGCTGTTGTTAGTTGTTGCTGTTGTTGTTAGTTGCTGTTGTTGTTATTTAAGTTCGCGTGCCCTGGCCAAGTCGCGAAAAAGTTTTGTTTGCATGTCTGCGGTACATTTCCGCGACAGGCACACAACACACACACACACACACACAGAACAAACCCAAAGCCATAGCCCTAAACATATGCTATATAAACTATATATATATACTATATATATATCTATACTATATACATATGTATATAAGTGCATATATATTGCTGGCAGCAACCCTGCGTTGGGCAGCAATAAGAATGTTGAAACATTGCGCGAAAACTGCTGCAAATTATAGCTTATGTTGCACAACTAAATATTATAAAAAAAAAAAGAACAAACAAGCAACAATAACAATTACAATAAAGCCAACAAACAACAGCAGTTAGTATTAGTATTATATATAAAGAAAATTATATAATAATCAGCTCTAAAAATTTTCAATTACTTCAACAGAAAAAGAGAAGAGAAATTTAAGGTATTATTTATAGTACATATATATAGGATATATCATTCTAGTTATATACGAAAAAAACTTAACAGTTGTAACTACTGTAAACTAATGACTACATTAGCTGGCAAGTTGCATAAACTCTAGCGTATCCTTTTCAACAAGGATATAAATACACAAACGAAGTCAAACGACGCCATTGACCTGCTGTGACCACAACAGAATAAAACGTAGAGTACATAAATGTGTGTTATGTGTGTGGTATGCTAAAGACAGAGCAAACGGTGCTAAGTTTCAGTGCTTGTCGGTCTGTCTGTGTTGCCACTCCCTTCAACCCCTTTCAGCTACAGCTCCAATTCCACCTCAAGTTGCCCCCATGACAATAAAGTGACTGACTGGCGCCATAATGTCGCCGCGCCTTACTTTGTGCTTGTGTATATGTTACTGTATGTGTGTGTGTGTGCTGTCTACAGCCACAAAATGTGGCATTTATATCCTTTTTACACACACACACACACACATTCACAACAAGCAGCAAGAACCAGCAAGCCAATTTTACCATATGCACAACAATCCCTTATACCTAAGCCAACGCGCTTTTTATTGTGCTTTGCGACTGCTCTCTCTCTCTCTCTCTCTCTCTCTCTCTCTTTGTTTCTGTCTGTATGTGTGTGTTAGTGTGTGTGCTGATTGTTGTTGCAAATAAAAGTGTTGAGTGTAGTGTTGTGTGTGTTGTTTCTTTTTGTGTTGTGCCGTGTGGACAGTGTTTATTTGCTGTTTATAGAGCATATACCTAAATAAATAAAGTTATGACTGTTTCCTTCTATAGTAGAAGCCACTTTTACGGCACAAATTACTCGCTTTCATTTGTGCTCTTCTTCTTTTCTATTTTTTTTTTCTATTTTATGCTCAATATGGAACACATAATTTCTAATATCTATATATATAAATGTATTTTTCTTTTTTATTTATTTTCTTTTGCAACATGCTCGATAAACATCGCGACGCAAAATCCTCTCTGACAATGACAAGATTTACAGCACCCCAAAGAAGTAGCGAAACAGCAAAAAAGAAGCAAAAAAGAGAATGAAATAAAAATATACGAAATAAAATACTAAACCAGCAAATAGACAGGGGGCAGGGCGACATGGTTGAGGGAGAGAGGAGAAGATAAAATTGGGGTTGTGTGTAGCGGCCCAAATCAAAGGCTTTGTGCCATAATAATCTGGTAGCACATTTGAGATTTCAATGAAAGCTGCTGCTGCTGTTGCTGTAGCTGTCACACACACAACAACTCACACACACACAGTAACAACAACAACAACAATACACCAACAACATACACACGCACAATCACTAGAAATGATTTATTTTCCATGTCGATAAACGAAAGAAAGCGAAACTTGAAACGTTACCCCTTAGTGCTCAACTCCTACCGCCCCGGCCACTCTCCCCACCCCCCCTCGCATACTGCCACTTGAGTTCTTTTGGAGCATAACATAAAGTGTAGCGAATGGACGCATAACATTTTGCACAATAGATTGAGCATTTCCGGGGCAGCTTGTAAGGATATACGCTAAGGATATTCGGCTAAGGACACGAAATGTTGAAATGAAAACGCGTTGCCAAAACATGTGTAGAAGTTTAATTTAATAAGTTTTTTGGTTATAGGATATGTTAAACATGCCGATATGCTGCTTGCCCTTGCACCCCAACACCCCCACAAACTCACACACCCCCACACACACACTCGCATACACTTATAAAAAAAAGGACCAACACAAAGGAAAACCAGTAGAGAAAAAAAAATATATCTACAAGTTTGTGTTGTACTTTTTTTTCTGCTCTTCTCCACTCTCTTCTTCTCTATTTTTTTGGCATGTTTGTGCTCATGTTGGCCTCGAACATGTGGCTAATTTTGTTTGTTGTAAAGTTTCAGTTTTTTTTTTGTTCAGATTTTTAAAGGACCCGCTTTAGATTTGGGTAACGGTTGGAGGTTACATAAATCATGCGTAAAGTTAACATAAACTTTGACTTGTTTGACTTAAAGGCAACAGTAGGGAAAGGGGAGAGCAGAGGGAGAATAGAGGCATAGAGGCAGCCACATGTGTTGCATAATTTGTAAAATTTAAGTAGTTGACGTAGTAAAATCTATATCAAAAGCAGACGCAAAAGGATATCCTTTTTGGACTAATTAAATGGACTATTAAAAGGAAAGCAGCAGCAGCAGCAGAAGAAGAAAGCATAAGGCGAAATAAATAATGAAAAGGGGAAGAGGGAGTGGGAGTAAATTTTTGTTAAATGATTATGAAAACAAGTTGGCAAGTCGTTCATTAATATAGTAGTAGAAGAAGAAGCAGAAGAGCGAACATAAGCTTCGGGGTTTGAGTTTTAAAGTTCGTTAGGCAAATACAAAGCGGTCACTGACGGCGACGACTTCCGTTTGCGACTGACTTCACAATAGCACAGATAAAGAGGAGGAGGCGGAGAGAGGGAGAGGGAAAGCAGCGTAAAGAGAAAGAGTAAGAGGGAAAGTGTGGCTTGGCATTATCTACAGACATTAGAGAGTTGCCGCAGTTTCCTGCGTGCGGCTGACAAGTGGCCCAAAAAAAAAAGCAAAGTGAATCAATATTGAAGCAATCAAATGAATGATTGAATGAATGAATGAATCATTCAAAAAACATTCATTCAATTTCTATCTGTCTGTGCTGCTAATTGCTGTAGCTTTGTTCGTTGCTACACAAAAGCCTTTTGCTGTCACGGAAACCTTTTATCGATAGCAAAGGTTTGTACCCTTTTTTCTTCTTTTCTATTATTATTATTATTCTTTGGGATAAAGTCCTTAACCCTTAGACGCTTTGTTATGTTAGTTTGGGTTTATTCATTTGGAGTTTCTCTCCTCAAAGACGTTTTCTATGCTAAAAGCGAAAGTGTTGATTTCGGCATAAATTCAAACTAAAACAGGTGCATCCTGTTTGCCGCTAAGATATCCTTTTTCTATAGCTTCTATATGCTAGTAAAACCAGCAGCAGCAGGTAAGCTTATGCTTAGTAATAGATACAGACAAGGATATGACCTTGTTTCGATTGCTATTTCATTATTCTATATAGAAAAGCCTAGGCTAAAGAGCGTGAGAAAACTGTAGTTAAAAGGAGCAACTTTAAAAAGGTTTCTTAAACCTTTTTTTCTATACTTAAAAAGAGCTCCTTTAAGCAGATTTAATACTGAACTCAAACAGCAACTATTTTGATTGTATACATTTCTTCAACTTCTCTATTTACTTTTATTACTTAATAAAATGAATCTGAAACTACTTTATATTCTCTTTTTGCAGCTAAACTAACACTGAAAACGACACCCTGTATTATTGCATTGCTTCAATCACATTACAAAACGAAATGATCTGCCATATCACAAGGCAATTTCCTTACGGCTTTTGGGTGCCACAGCTGCCAATTCAAATAGTATCCATAACTGCCACAAAACATACATATATATATACACCTACACACACACAATTGCACACATATATGTATTACTTAACCATGTTGTCAACTGCTTTTATACGGTTTATTCACATTGAGCCAAATGAAACGCGGCCCGGCAACGAAATTACAACTTGTCAACTCAATCAAGCGCGCTTTATGCAGCAATTCCCGTCACTTGTGTGAGTTCCCACACACATACACACACATACTAATACATATATGTATATGCTACAACCTCTGGCAATAAAACGCACATAATCAGCTAATATAAAGAAGGTATAGAGAAGAGCAGAGAGGAGAGAGGAGCTGAACTCAACGCGCGAGTGCTGCTAATAATCCTTTTTTGATTTGAGAGCTCAGAGAAAATTAACAAAGGCTTTCCACTTACATACTTCTTGTTGCTGTTGTGTTGTTGTTGTTGCTGTTATGTGTTGCTGTTGTTGCTGTTGTTGCTGTTGTTGCTGTTGCTGCTGTTGTCGTAAGCTGTGGCTTACCTGAAGCCCAGACGCCTAATAATATGCAACACCATTCAAGCTGACAGATTGTATACACAACACAAAAATAAAAATTCCAAAGCAATTCGTAATAAGAAATTTACTCTGCTTCTTTCTCTTTTTCTATGACATATTTATGTTGGGATTATAAGCACATAAATTTTCTCTCAGTGTATACATTTTTCTTGTTGTTGTATTTTTTTGGTTATATTTTTTTATTTATTTATGTTAGATTTCTTTATTTTTTTTTTTTTTTGATTCTTTTTGCTCTTTGCTTTTGGCTGCTGTTCAGCATTTTAATTTCATGCTGGGGTATATTTCCTGGCAGGCGACGATGCCATTTGGTTTAGCAAGGACATCCGTTGGCGCTTCCGGCAACAGTTCACCAGCTGGCGCCTTGTCCTTAGCCATGTCCTGGCCATGTTCCTGTCGTGGCGGCAGCGCATCTACTTCAATTTGCCGCCAGCCAAGTAGTAAGTAGCAAATGCGCACAAGCTTTACAACAACAACAACAACAATGCCAACAACAATAAGAAGGACAACAAGGACAAGGCTGACAAGCATAGAGACAAGTACAAGAACTACAAGGATAAGCAGCTGAGGATGAAAATGGAGACGCAGAAAGAAGACGAAGACGTTGATAAGCTGCTACCACATTATTCTATACGATTTTTGGTGGTTGAGACACTTGCTTAAAGTGCTAACAATTTTGTACATATTAAAGTTAAAACATACATAAATATACTCACACACACACACACACACACACACAACACATACACACACATACAACACATACTCACAGAGAGACACACAGCAACCGTCAATTAGCAATTAGAGCAGAGTTCAGCGAGGGTTCTGTTTCGTTTTCGACTTCTGCTTAGTAAACTAAAATAAGTGAACGCATCGATTTCATTGTAAATGAACTAAATGAACTTTCGATTTAATCCCCTCCCCCTCGCAACACCCTTTAAGTAGCACCCCCTCTTCGAGAAACGACATCTAGCTGGGTTATTTTCCGCCCTCTAATTGCAAAAATCAACAGAAATGCCCGCAGCTCTGATTTCTGTTGCACATGTGCGTAAATTGTCCCATGCCACGCCCATGCCGCCCCATTTGAGTTACAGTTACACTTGTATTTAGTTAATTACTACAGTATAATAGCAACAGCAGCAGCAATAGGAGTAGCAGGATGGGAGCAGTTGAAGACGATGCGGGCGCATCGTCCAGTGGCGACTCTTAAAAATTTTTATGTCTTGCAGAGCTCAAAACGTAGCCAAAATTAACTCCCTGGCGTATCATTTGACTGAAACGTACTATGAGGGGAGGGGAAGAGGGATGTTAATGGGGGGGGTTTGGAGCGTGGGGGAGTGGTACGTCAAAGTTTTCGTAACAGCGAGTTTTCTGTGCTGTTTACGACTAAATTAAATGTGCATTAAATAACGGTTAACAACTGACAGTCGCTACGAGCGCTGAGTGGCAAGTGGCAAGTGGCAAATGACTTAGGAACCGAGAGAGAGAGAGAAGAGAGAGCAACGGTCCAATTCTTTTTGATATTACTATGCAAGAAAGCAATAGAAAGAGAAACGCAAAGCAAAAACAAACTAATTTGACATTTTATGTGACACGCGGCGCTTTGGTTTGAGGTTAGGTTGAAGCTACTACAGATTTACTTGCGGCAAGTATCAACTTTGCAATCAAAATATGTGCAGCCAGTGTTCAATAACAAATGTACAAACGATAACATAAACTTATCGATAACTTAGGCTATCTTTTAGGAACTTATTTTAATACTGTTTAAGGTTTGAAATCTAAAGAGTACCTCAATTTTCTTTTGTGTATTCTAACAACTTTCGTTTTGTCTTTCTCCTCTTAGCCATGGCTTACAATGAGGCCTTAATAAAAAACAATTGATTTTTAATTTAAATACGTGAATTTTATGACCTGTTTGTTTGGCTCTTATTGCCTGGCCAAGCACATTATAGCCAAGTCCAGTTGAACTCTAATGTCGTCACGTTGATTTGATTTTATTGCGTAGCCGCCCCGTTGGGACCATCATTTGTAGTCCCTCCCAACCTTCACGCTTAACTTTTCTCTATAGTATACATATAATAGGGGGCTGCTGCTACTAGTGGTACCTTTACATAATACATATACACCCGCTTTTATGTGGCACAAAATGACCTGCCGCCTGGCATAATTTATGCATTTGCCGAACGAAATAAAACGAAGCCTCGTCGCATAAGTCAAATTTAGAGCCCACTTAGTAGGCCAATAAATACTTTTGGGATCCAAATGCTTAGGCGTATAGATGAGACAATTTTCTGCTTCTTCTACTACTTCCTCTCGGTTTTCTTCTACTCTTTGCCACTTGCCACTTGCCACTTTCACTGCAAATACTAAGACTATTCCGGGGAGATTTTTGGTGGCTTTTGTTTTATGTGCAAGAAGCCGCAGTATTTTCCGCTCTGATTAAGTTTTGTGTATAGAATGAGAGGGAAAGAGATAGACAGAGTGAGCAAGATAGATAGAGAGAGAGAGAGGCAGATAAAGAGTGTGTATATGTTGCAGGTTTGTTTTTCTTTTCTTTTCATGTTGTTGACTGACTGTTGTTTGGCTCTTCATAAAAATTTGTTTTATATGCTGTCACAGGCGAGTAGCTGCAGTTAGTGCTGTGGGCGTGCAGAGCTGCCCAACAAACACACACAGACAGATACAACACACCCAAACACACACACACACACACATACAGACAATGCACATACCACAGAGGCCACGACAACGTCGCCGACTGCCAACAATAACCCAAAATGCCAACAAGTATGATAACCGCAACAGCAACATATACAACATAGCAGCAATGAAGAGAGAGAGAGAGAGAGAGCGGGAAAGAGAGGAAGAGTAAGTAAGAGAGAGTTTGATACAATCTGGTAGACAGAAGGACAAAAGGATGCTTGCCAGGAAAATGTTCTGCCACATTTTTGCGCTAAGCGTATTATGAAATTTTTTCTATATATATTTTACAACTTGTCTGCGTCTCTGCTTAAGTTCCTATTCACATATATATATATATATATATATATATATATATATATATATATATATATTCTTCGAGCGTGCAATAGTTTATTTTTTGTTACTTTGAGCTCTTTAAACTTGCCTTGCAACGCAGCTTAAGGCCAGCTAGCAAAATGAAGTTATTAAAGCAGAAGCAGTGGGTCCTGCCAGAGGGTCCTTGCTCCAGTAATTTAACTATATAATAAAAAGGATATTAATAAGTTCAATGAAGTGGAACTCAATCAAAATGTTGTTACTAGCACAATCTTACACTGCGCGCAAAAGAGCGCAATACTTTAAGCTACTTAAGCAAGGACATGGCAATATCCTTTTGGTACTTTGATCTATTTTCGCTGTTCGCAATTTACATTTGCAATTCTTAAACGTGTTTGTATTTAAAATCTTACTCATTTCTCTTATTCCCTTTCAACATCAATTCTCACTTTCCTTTTCCCTGCAAATGTAATTTTCTTTAGATTTTTCTTTTCATTTTTTTTTTGTATTTTTTTAAGGAGCAACAAAAAACAAACACTTCATATGTTAATTTTCCAATTAGACTCAGAAAAATGGCACTAATTACATGCGCACGTACCAAGCAGCAACAGCAACAACGACAACAACGACAACAACGACAACAGCAACAATAAAAGTAGCCACTTGAAGGACGCGTCATGGTCCTTGCTTGCGTTGGTCCTGTGGCATATGGCCAGGCATTGCCAGCGGGGAAGAGGAAGTGCAGGGTGCTGGGGGAAGGGAGAGGGACAGGAAAAAGTAAATAAAATTAATTTTATACAGCAACAGGGAACAGAACGAACCAGAAAAGGAAACCAAAGCCAAAGCCAAAGCTAAAGCCAAAGTCTTCTAGTCAGCAGAAGGAAAGAAACAGACAGAAGGCAGGAAGAAAGAAAGAAATAAAACACAAAATAAAATAAAGCAGCCAAAGAAATGCTGCAAATGTCTGGGCTCAAGTGGGCTGTATGTGTGTGTGTGGGCTGGGCAGGTGATGCGTGTGTGTGTGTGTGAGTGTGTGTATAAGTATAAGTGTGAGTGGGCATTAAAACGAGCGCTTGACACGCGACGCGTTTGCATTTTACACGCAGCAGGCGAAACAACAACAGCAACAACAACAGCAACAACAACAGCAACGACAACAGCAGCCGCATTGTGAGCATTGTTTTATGAACCGCACCACATACACCCATACACACACATACACAAACATACAATCAAGTAGGCGGAAATATTAACCGCACTGTACAATTCTAATTACATTTTGCCAGCCAGGCACAGCCGTAGCTTCAGCTCCTGCCCTAGCTTCAACTCCTGCTCCTGACCCTGCCCCTGTGTCTGCTGCTACTCCTACTGCTGCTTTTTCTTCTACTGCTGCTGCTGCTGCTGCTGCTACTGCTATTCCTGCCACTTGCTCCTGCAGTTACCCCGCTGCAGAGAGCTCACTTCACAGCAGTCGCGTGCGCCTTTAATTTTATTTATTGCGCAAAATTGCTGACTAGAGGTGTGTGTGCAAATGTGTGTGCGTGTGTGTGAGTGTGTGTGTATATATATTTATATATACCTATTTATATATATATATATATATATATATATATCTATGTGTGTGTTAGCATTGCTTTGCGCTGTTGTTATTGCTGTTGTTGCTACTTCTACCGCAGCATAGCGTGTCGTATTGCTATAAGGTGCAATAGCAACATCAACATCAACAGCAACAGCAACACAGACAGCCATAACAGCAACAGCAATACAGCAGGAAGTGCCACAACTTTGTCTTGATGCTATGGCCTATTTGTTAACTGTTTCTTGTATCCTGTTTTGATTAACTTAACACATCGCTAGGAAATAAATATCCTTACAAAAACTAAGAATGCAAAACTAACGACAACAGTTGCTGCTAAAGGTTAAACTACAACAGATTTGTAAAACTCAAAATGTGCTTCTATTTTTAAATATTTTCAAGATTTTTATAGAGTATACAATAAGTCTATCATTATGTTTCCTATAGTGTAATCCCTGCGGCTACAAAAGGGTAAAGTATATTTGCAGCTGCAATGGGCAGATTTAAGGATATGAAAGGCGTGTTGGTAGGTGTGTTTAACTGTGTGTAGGTGTGTGTTAGGGTGTGGGTGTGTGAAAACAACTTGTGGTAAAAGGATTTAAGTCTTTGCGAGTATAAATTTAACTTTAACTTACGCGATTTTAGTAGGAAATGAAAAGACTTTAAGAAGGAGTAAAAAACATACCTGCAAATAGAGGACAAAAAAAGTAAATAAGTTAAGGATATTCAAGTAAAAAGCATAAATATATGTAAAGAATATATATAATTGAAAATATGTGTAAATATTTCTATAACATTTATATTTTCTAGAAAAATTGAGAGCAAGCAAGTTGACACATAATTTGTTTATTTTCTACGCCTTTTACCCAGCTCAATTAACAATTTCCTATTGGTCCTTTAGCTAGGCTTGAAGTAAGGACACTAAAAAATATTTTGTGCAAAAGGATGAGAAATAACGACACATTTTACGCTTAATTAAACAAGTTCAATAAACCGAGCGGAGCCAACTGAGAGAGAGAGAGAGCTGAGTGCAAGGCAGCAATTTTTGTGTTGTATCCTGCAAAAATGAAAGGAAGCAAGCAGAGCATAAAAGGAAGCAGGAACTAGGCCCAAAAAAGAACAAAAAACCCTTTTTTCTTCGCCTTTACCAGCTCTAGTCATTGTTGCTACATAATTGCCAGCATAATTCATAAAGAGAGAGCGGTGGAGAGAGAGTTGGGGGTTTAGAAAATCATTGACTTGATTTTTGCCAGCATTTAGGCTGAAAAGGAAACAAAAGGATTCAAGTTGCAGTTGGTTTTTTTCTGCTTTTTTTTGCTTCTCCCTTTGCTGCAACCAATTTAACACACGCAGCGCAAACAAAGTGGCAACAAAGTGTAGCAGAGACAGTAGATGCAGCAGCAGCAGCAGGACAGATATCTCTCTGTTAGCCGCATCGGTTCATCAAATGCATTGCCACTGCCACTGCCGCAGCTACTGCCAGTGCCACAAGCAGTGCCACAACCACTAAACCACTGAGCCACTTGCTTTTTAATTAAAATCCAAAGTCATTTGCATGCGCTTTGAATGGCTTCGGCAAAGAAATTGCCTCGCAGTGGGACGCACTGGCAATAGATATAGGATGGATATAGGGTATAAGGAATAGGATACTCAACCAGGAAGCTGTCCTGTACTGTGCAGTGTAAGTAGTTTTTTTTTCAGCTTTCTTTTTCTTTTTTTTAGATTGGGTTGAGGTTGAGGCTAAGCCAGAGAGCGACAAGCGACGACCATTATAATCATTATCAATTGCCAAGCGCTGACAACGAGCTTAACAATGGCCATAGCGAGTATATGTGTGTCTCTGTATAGAAGGGTGCTAAGAGGAGGAGAGTAGTTGGGTGGCAAGTAACCATAGTGAGTGCCACAAAGACTCTGCCACGAACCACAAAGCACGCGATGCATAGCAAGTAGGCTGAATTCAAGTGGAAGTGAAGAAGATGCTGTTGTCGATGGCAAATGGCAAATGGCGAATGGTGTACGAAGCGGAAGGAAGCGGCCAGCTGCCTGTCGGGCAATAGGGATACAACCAGCAGAGAAAGAGACTGAGACAGTGCGGGAGGGCAGGGCGGGGCGGGGTTAGTTGCAGGCGGAAGCGCAACGCAAGCGGAAACGGAAAGCCTTATTAAGCGGAAACATTTCGCCTTTTGGTTTCGTGCGAACTGTGAACTGCGAATTGGGAGCTGAGAATTGAGAATTGAGAACTGGAACTGGAACTGGAACTGGGAGCTGGAAACTCCACACCAACCCGGCATGAAATGCTGCTCATAATTTATGCCAATATTTTTGCAACACTTCTCCCTCCCTCGCTCACCCACACTCTTCTCCACACACTAGCCATAACCACAGTACAGGATACAACTTCCTTTTACAGACAAATCAAAAGCTGCGCTGCGCTGCCACTGCCACTGTTGTCGCTGCTGCTTTTGTTGGCCAACGAACAGCAGTTCAAATTTTCTTGGTCCCCACTCTCTCTCAATCTCTCTCGCTTTCACTCTTTTATCAGCTCCATTTTGTCCCTTGGCATATCAATTGAAAAATTGCAATCGACGAAGGCAAAAAACGAAATTGGCGAAAAAGTGTAAGAAACGTTCTCAAAGGATACGCGCGGCAGCTTTTGAAGTGTAAATCAGAGCAGCACAAAGTAATGACAATTTCTTTTTGCAGTGTAGTCAACTGTAATTGCTATATAGAAAAGGAGATGGTGAAGGGGGAGGCATGAGGCAAAAGAGACAAGTACTCTAGAGAAATGAATGAAGCCACTATCACACTGTAAGTGTCAATGGTTGGGAAATTAATATTTACCGTTGAGGTTTTTCAGCAAGAAAATACCAAGAAAATGGGCAGCAAATAAGCAGCAATTTAAGCAGGATAATGCAAGGATTAAAGTATAGAGCACACAAAAAAAGTTCGCTTAGTCATTATAGACTAGAAAAGCAGAAGTAAAAAATGAAAATTTTGTTATGGGTCAACAGTTGAAGTAATTTAGTGTAAAGAGATTTTCCTTACCTTTTTTCCCCCACCCTCCTACGACTATTTTCCATAAGCCTAAAAAGAACTTAATGTAATTTTTCAGCAACAGCCGCCACTCAACCTTAATGTGAAAACCCTAAGTTCCTCACACTCTCCTCTTCCTCCCTCGCTTAACTCACTTTTTGAGGTAGACAGCAAATAGTCCTAGACCTGTTCCTGGTAGTGGTACTGGTCAGTCCTGAAGGTCCTGGCCAGGCCATAACATTGTAACTTATAATATACCATAAATCAAAGTCAAATCCTAGCATATTACACATTTAATGTAGCTGCCTCGACTGACCACATTAAAGCGTAACCAAATGTCCAGAAAATTTTTGAAGCTATGCAAACTTCAATAAATAGAGAATGAGAGAGAGAATGGGAGAAAGAGATTGTTTGAGCTCCAACAAAGGCAAACTTTGCTCATCATTAACAAAACAAAATATTGAACATGCCTCAGTGGCAATCGCAGCGGCAACGTCGAATACTTAAAGCCCCCCCCACCCCTACCCAACAACAGAAGTCTACAGATCCCATAACTTATAGAGCAGAGAGGTACAGAGTGAGAGGTAAGTAGGTAGAGACCGAGCATGAAAGAAGTTGCACTCAAGTGCCTATTTATCTTATTAAGACGATGCCAAGCAGCTTGTTTTTTTGGGTTGCTGTGTTCTTGTTGTATATTGTAGGCGTGGCAGTGTCTTCTGCTGTTTTGTCCTTTTGCATAGTTCTGGTAATAGAAGTAGTTGTAGTAGTTATAGTAAATGGTAAGGACTCGCTGACTGAGCCCTAGAAGGACACTGTGAGGTTTTGCTTTCGGGTATCCCTATTAGTTTATTTTGCTGCTTGAAGTAGTTTCTAAGTTTCTGTGCAACAACTTGGGTTTGTTTTGTTAATTTGATAAGGCAATGCTGTAGCATGAAGCTCAGGAAGAGTGGGAGAGTGAGAAAGAGTGGAATGTATACGAGTGTAATAGAGTGGGCAGATGAGTTAGAAAAGAAAAACCAAAACTAAATAAAATAATAGAGAAAATAGTTGCGTTGACTTGTCCACTTACACACACACAGACATATATACACACATACAGAGAGTGAGCAAACAGAATAAAAATATGCTTGTTGACATGCCAGAGCTGATGATGTCGCTGTATGACTGAGACAAGGACGGACCACAGCTGCCATTGAGTACGAGTAGTGGGTATGAAGGATATCAAACAAGGATATTTCATATGCTATGAATACGTTTAAAGTGCTCTAAAACATTTTTTGGACTGCTTTGATTGTGTCTGTGTATGTGTGTGTGAGTGTGTGTGTATCTTTCACTCTCTCTGTGTGTGTCGAAATGTATGCTAATTGGCTTTTGATAACTGTAGCATGTGTGTGTGTGTGTGTGTGTGTGTGAGGTATCAACATCATCAGCAAGTAGAAGCTCTGTGTAGTGCCGCATGTAATGAGTTTATAACGGTAAAGCTGCTTAACTAACACATTGTGTGGTCTGTGGCTACTCTCTGTCCCCCTCTCCCACTCTTGCTTTATCGCTTTGAGTGTTGGTTACATTGGTTAGAATTATTGAGCATGATTGTGGTCAAAATATGAGGGCTAATAAGCTGTTTTAGGTTTAAACTTGATTTCAATTTTGACACTTTTAAATTTTTGGTCAAAAACTTAAATACTACTTTAACCAATACAATTGTGACAAGCTAATGATTTGTGGCCAACACATTTGCATTTGGCCTAAACAATAAACTTTGTATGAAGGAAGAAAAAAAAACTTGGCATAAACTTTTTAATAGAAAACAAAGTTTTTGCCTTGGCTTAATTTATTAACCTCTCGAGATTCGATATGCTGAGATTCCCAACACACACACACACAAACAGAGAGAAAAAGTCATAAATATCGATTTCATTACACACACACACTCATACGCACACACCAACATAGCAAAGGCAGCACCCAAAAGCTGATGAGCTCTGGACCTATAGCATATATATATATATATATATATATATATCGTGTGAGAATCTCTCCACACGCCAGTATTAAAAGTTACTAAATTTTCCGGCCGTTTGCGTCATTAATTTCGAAAAGAAAAAAACCAGAAAAAATGCGAAAAAGAGGGAGTAAAAAAAAGAAGAAAAAAATATAACTGAAAGTGGAATTGTTAAAGGGCAATGGCTGAGCCATAAGCAAAGCCTCAAACCAAATCAAATGGCATGCAGCAAATACACAAAGGGAAGCGTACTTGGAGTAGATATAAGAGTGAGAGAGAGGGTGGGAGGGAGAGAGTAGGAAGTGGAATCGAATAGAAATAATGGAGCTGCAAAAGTTTCGCGAACGAGCGTTGATGGTCGTGCACTGATAAGGATAATGGATTTGGATTTGGAATCCTGGACAATGTTGATGACGCTGACTATTGAGTATTGACGACAAAGTAGAAACACAAAACGCAAAACGTAAAACGTGAAACGAAACGAAATAGAAAAGAGAAGAGAAGAGAAGCGGCAGAATGGAAAACGAGTAAATTTATTCATTGACAATTGAGTTGCGGACTGCTGGAAATTGAGTTTGGGTCAGCAGCAGCAATAGCAGCATCAACGCGTTATTTAGATGTGATCCGCCTTGCTTCATTGCCTCAATACTCATTCCTAACTACACTCTCTATATTTTGTGCTGTCTGTGTGTATTCCCAGCTGTCTACTAGAGAGGTTTCATAACGTTGCCGTATTTCGATTCACGTTGTCAGCAGCAATCGCCATCGTCAGTTCATTTCAAGTAATTTTCGAGTGCTGCATATTTATTTGCACAAACGCTTTGCTTTATTATTATGTATTGCCATGGCTGTTATTATAAAATTCCACACAAAACAAGTGAAAAAGAGACACAGTATGAGTGAGAGGAAGAGAGAGAGACAGAGAAATAGAGACAGAAAAGTTTGTGCAAAGTTGTTGAAGCTCTCAAGTGCCTTGCGGTTGGTACTTTCGCTTCGTCAGGCAGCAACTCGCAATTCGAAATATTTTCGCGCAAAACAAAAAAAAAAAAATGTCAAGTATACTTTCTGGCTTACAAAAGTATGCACAGGACGCAAGAATTTGAAAATAAAATTAGAAAAAAAAAGTAAAATAAATATTGCTGACCCAAAAAGAAAACGTCAAACTTGACTCAAGGCACGATGAAAATTGTAAATAATTTTTTGAAAAATTTTCCAATTCAAAAATCAATTAATGATTGTCCTGCTCCTGCCGCAGGATAACTATTATTGGCATGCAAATGTTTTGCATAAACTCAACTGCAATTCTCTTACTTCCTCTCTCTCTCTCTCTCTCTTTGTGTGTCTATCTCTCTCTCTCTTCAGCTGCTTGTACTTAGTTATAGTTATTTACTGCTTTATTTTCCTTTGCCTGCCGCTTTCCACGTTTCTGTCTCTTTTTGTGGCAATGTCTTCACATGGCCTCATTTTATTACATTTCATTTCAACGTGCTTTGCCTGCTTTTATTTTTCTTTCTTTCTTTCTTCTATTTTTTGTACTTTCTTTTCTTTGCTTTTCTTTTCTTTTTTTTTGGCATTTTCTTGTCTATTTTGTTTGCCGCATGAAATATTTGGTAGACGTTGTCGTCGCCGTTGTATAAAATTCTAGTTCCATGCCACAAAAGATTGATTTTTTTTCTACTTTTTTGCTGCTTCTGCTGCTTTTACTACTTGTGTTTATTTTGTTGTTATTTGTTGTTGCAGCTGCTGCTGCTGCTGCTGTTACTGTTGCTGTTGCTATTTTCTATTGGAACTGCCATGCCGCCGCTGGCAGCTGGCCAAGCACAAATTTGTTTCGAGTGTCCCCGGCAACGACATGTCCAAAAACCCAAATCCAAATAGTAATACCAAAATCAACCCACCCACCCAACCACTGCACCACCCACCCACTCACCGCAGCAGACAATATTCAGCCTTAAGTACATGTGTGACAATGCTTTAAATTTACTTCAAAATTCTGAAGAAATTTATAAAATTTTAAATACAAAACATTCTGCTAAAAAACAAAGTAAAAAGCAACAAAATAAATACAAAACACAAAACAAAAGCAACAGAAAAAAAATCTCCGGAAACCGCAACAAAAAAAAAAGAACTGAAAAAATAAACTTTTGCGGCCAAACACGTAATAACATTTAAAATGTGCTGATGGTTGAAGCAGCCGCATACAGAGACCAAAGCAGGAAGAAATAGTGGCAGATAGGGAGAGGGGGTGAAGCAGTAGATGGAGCGGGGGTAGCTGTAGAAGCAGAGCTCATATAGTTGTAGCTTCGGCTGAAGCTCCAAATGAAGATAATGATGAACATTTCAAGTTGGTTTTGTTATTACTTGGGGCCAGGCCCTAGCACACACAGTCACACACACACACACACACACACAGACCCACAGACCCACACAAAGACACAGCGAGATATTCCCACACACACATACAGTCACACATAAGTTTTGCTGAATCAACACTCTCGCTTTTTGTCGCCCATTCGCAACATTTTCTGCACTTATTTTGTATTTTTACTTCAGCGCAATTTTCGCATTTATTCTTAATTATCAAGAGCGCATTTTGATTCTTTTTTTCCTCTCCATTCCTTGTCTCTTCTTTCCTTTGCTTCTGTCATACATTCTGTCTTTCCTTTCGCTACCATAAATCTAGTTGCTACACTTTGTGGCTGAGCATGCAGCTTTCATTACCAAGCACACAGACACAAGTCATGTGTCGAGGCGTAGCATAAAGAGTGGCGCGCGTAGTTGGGCCTCGTTTCACCCGCGAACCGCCACTGGCGCTGCGCTGCGCTGGTAGCCCACACACTCGACATACTTTATCATGACACGCGGCGTATTTCAACATATCTTCCATTCTGACAGATGAGCCAACATCCAGACAGACTGCAGTCGTCCTGCCGCCTTTCCTCTTGCTACGCTTCCTACACACAGACAATGTCCAGCAGCAGCAGCAGTTCCAACCATGTCTGGCATGGACTCTATATATATATATATATATACATCTGTCTCTCTCTCTCTCTTTCTCTCTTTGGTCTACTCCTGTTGTCTGTCCTGTCTGTTTTGAACATATGACAGTTTAATTTACTTTTATTTTTGTGTGGATTGCATTCCAACTGAATTGTTGGCTTTTTGCTTGTTTTTCTCACTCTCCCTGTCTCTCTCTTTCACTGTCTCTCACACTCTCTCTGCTATTAACTCTCTCTATCGCTCTTAAGTAAGTTTTTGCTGTTGTTGTTTAAGGTTTATGTTGATGTTTATGTCATTTAATTTCAATTACGACCAAGTATTTTCATCCCATGCAACTGCAGGCTCAATTATCAGGACAACTGAATGAATGAGCGCACTGAATCCTTCCTTCCTTTCTCGCTGTAAACAGTTATTTTAATTATGCGGCTGCCTGGTAATTTATTTTTAACTCTGAGTTATTAGAATTTATGGCAAATGCCAAACGTTCCATGACTTGCTAATGGCCAAAATATGCTACACTAAGGCTTAAAGCCAACAAACGTGGCTTAAATTTTTGCCAAATGCTTTCGATGCTTTTCCTATTTACTTGATATATATAAATATATATATCTAAAGCTATATACATATATATAAATATATATATATATGGCAAATAAATACATGAAAAAGCAATCAACTGTTGTGCCTAATGGTAAGCGGGAGTAGAAGGGGCAAGGGGAGTACATGCCTAATAGAAAACCAACGTTTACAATATTGTATAGAAAAAGGACAGCAAGGATAAAAAATAAGCTGCAAATATTTGCGATTCAAACAACAACAAACAACGAATCTGAAATGCTCTAGCATAGCTGTTAGAGTATTGAATATAGAGTATAAAGAGTATAGTGTATAGAATATAGAGTATTGAATATAAAGTTAAGAGAGAGAGCATAGAGTGTTGGGAGTAAGAGTGAAAGACTTTCCACAATGGGCATTGGGCATTGGGCATTGGGCATTGGGATGCCAAACAATGACAGCGGGAAATCAACGCGCCAAAAACTGACAAACGACAAATGAGTAAAAAGCCGACGCAAAGGCAAAGGCAACGGCAGAGGCACAGGCAGAGACAGAGGCAGTAACAGAGGCAGAGACAGAGGCAGTAACAGAGGCAGAACAGTGTCTTCATGCAATGACAATGATGAGGCGACAATATGGGGGAAAGATGACGCCATCGTTGACAATCGACCAGACTGTGAACTGACAACTGGAATAACTGACTAAATGACTGAGAATGAATAGTCATGCTTGAAATATATATATAAATATATATGTATTATATATATATAGCATAAAATTGAGCTGATAAACACAGGCGCTAGTACAAGTTTTGATCAATTTTCCAATCGTGTATTGTAGTATATGCATAACTAAGCCAAATACTCGTTGAAAGCCCCAAATGCGCACAAGACTATATACAAAAGGATATATACATAAATATATATATATATATATATATACATAGATATATATATATATAGGGAAAATGTTGTGTCTGCAGCACCACAAAAGTGCTTTTTTTGTTGTTGCTGTTGTTGTTTGTTTGTTTCTTGCCAGCGAATGCTTCCACTTGAATACAATTTCTTTTACTTGGCTCTCAGGAGATTTGTTTTGTTTAGTTTAGTTTTATTTTATTTTATTTTATTTTGTTTAGTTGTTTTGTTTTGTTTTCCTGCACTTGTTTACTGCGTCTTTGTATAAAATAGAAAATACCACCAGCAACAGCAATAGCAGTAGCTTTGCTTTCCCCCCTGTTGCCTTCCCTCTCCCACCGCCCTTATACACATGTCACAAAACTGAGAAGCTTTTTTTTTTGCTACTCAAGGGATATTTCGTCTTTTACACAGCGCAACAGAAAGAGAAAGAGAAGCAGAAAGAGAGGGAGAGAGAGAGTAAGAGTAATGTAAATTTACATTAGACGCAAGTAAATTTAAATAATGCGCGTAAAATTTACTACTTTTTTGCACATTTTGTTACTCCTTCCACTTCCACTTCCATTCTTTCTTTCTTATTTTTCTACAAGCATCTTTTGTATTTTTGCGGTAAAGTGGCAACAACAGCAGCTGCAACACAAGCCACAGCAGCAGTAGCGTTAGATAACAGTTATGTGTATCGTATTACGCTCGCTCTCTTGTCGGTTGCCATGGGGCTAAGACAGCCTTTGGATCTGTTTGGGGCTTAGAAAATATGTTGACAAGCATAAAGCTGAATTGTTAGGTTACAATTTTCAAAGGATTTCCTTTTGTTTTCCCTGGCAAAATAAGCGAAAAATATGCATATTCAAGTTAAGCAAGTGGTGAGTCGGTTTTCTTTTCTATAAGAAAAAGTAATATTTATCAGAGTTTTATTTTTTATTAATATATATATTTTTCTTATTATATATTTTTTATTTTTTAATAACTTATTTCGATATTTATTATTATATATCAGTTATTTTTTTAATAAATTTTAACTTGATTTTTTTTTAATATTTTATGTATATTTATTTGTCTAAAATTTTCTATTTAATTTTATATTTTTAAATAATAATTTTTTTTGTTATGGATTATGTAATATTTTTTATATAATATTTATTATTAATTTTATTTTACATTACAAATTTAGTATATTTTATTTATTTTTATTTTTTTAATTATTTATATTTTATTATTTAACATTTTTTAATTATTATTTTTAACTTATTATTTATTATTCTATATTTATTATTTATTACTTATTATTCATTATTTGTTATTAATTAATTACTTATTATAATTTGTTAATATTTGCTATTATTTATTATTTTTTTATTTATTCTCTTGCTATTTACTTTTGCATATTTTTATTTTTATTATTAATACTTATTCTATTTACTATTTGTCCTTCAGTAACTTCGAACATGCATATCATTAGCCCATTCTATGGCTAAAGCTACCCGCAAAAGAGCCGCATTAATGGGGGTTGTCCTTTTGAGCCACAGCCGCTGATCTCACAAAATCCACATGCATTTTTCATGCTTTGTCAAATAAACAGCATCTACATATAGCACACACACACACACGCACACACACATGCACTCATCAAACACTCTTATATGATATTTTTTTCAGCGGCTAGACGATAGAAAATCGTGCCTGGGTTTTCCATTTTTCCTATATATTTTATCTTTTTTGCTGTGGCCAAAGTTTTGCCAATTCCGAAGACACACCAGAAGCAACAACAACAACAACTATTAAAGATGCTGGATAGAACATGTAGAAAGCTTGTCTAATAAAAGTCTAGTCGACATTATTTTGCAACCCTCCGCGAATTATACACAGTTTGATCCGTTTTTGCGACCCTCAGTACGAGACGCGCTGAAACTCTAGTCGAAAAGAGTCGCACAAAGTATTTGCTATATGAGGCATGTGGCATGAGTAGCATGAGTAGCATGAGGACATGAGGCATGGGACATGAGGCAATGCAATTTTCGTGCATGACGCAAAAACGTGGCTTGAATAGCCAAGTAAGTCCCACATTATAAATAAATAAGCAGCACGACAAAAAAAAAAAAGGCAAACGGAAAAGGCCAAAAGGAACTACCCTCGCGATAGAGTTTCGTGTTGCAAAGAAAAAGCAAAGAAAGAAAAACTGGGAGAAAAAAAATGCAGAAAAATAGAAATTATATTAAGCAAGCGAGGAAAACATTTTAACAAGTCAATAACATGTCAAGTGAAAAGTTTTTTAATATTTTTAAATTGTTGTCGCTACCCATACAAAAAAGTTTCAACTCGTTTGAACTTGTAGCCCCTGGAAGTATGCTACACATGGCAGAACACGTACTAGCATTGTTCATATTGGCAGAAGGGGCGGAGGACATAGGGCAGCCAGCAGGTTACCAGTAGGCGTAACCGACGCGTGTCTGACAGTGCAATTAATCAAAAATTTGAAGGCAACAATTTCAAGTCAAAAAATGAATCTGCTTTGAGTGTAATTTTTAATGGTGAGCTCCAAATACACACGCACATCAGCAGTGAGTGTATTCATATATATATATATATTCAATTTAATCATTATTATTATATATCATATATATTCATATTTTGTTATATAGCCTGCAAATAATCATCATCATTATCAACTTCATCATGAAGTAAAGTTAATCTCGCATAACTTTGGCATAAAACTATCTGAAGATTACTTAAGGAAAAGTTTGAACTTTCTTTCCGATAGAAATAAATTTCCAATACTTTTCACAAGAGTTATTAACTATAAAATATAATTCTTTTATATATTTGATTTTTACCTGCTGTTTGCTGTTCCTGCTGCTGCTGCTGCTGCTGCTACACTTAATAGTTGCAGCAAGAAAACTGAGCACTCAACTTGATTACATTTGCCAGTTGCAATTGAAGTTGGAGTTGGCGTTGTAGTTGCAGCAGGTTGTTGGTTGTTGGTTGCTCTTGCAGCAGCTGATTCTTTACAACTTTCGACTAACATTTCAATATTAATTTCAATAAATCAACAAGTGCATTTGCCAATGGGTAAACTTTTAGCAAGCACTGTAGAAAGATTCTACCGCACAACTACAACAAAAAGGTGCAACAAACATTTGCCTCAATAGGCAATAAGTTGTTGCCTTCGAGCGAGCATCTTGCAACTTTCTATACAAAAAAGCTAAGTCTCTATGCATGTGTATGTATGTGTGTATTGATGTATATGTGTGTGTGTGGTGCAAAATCAAGCAGAAAATATTTGTAAAACTTTTCAAATTCAAATGCATTTACTTAATGTATTAAAATGTTTGCTTGTAACGAGCTCTTCTGCGCCCCTCCACTGCCACCCCCTTTGGTTACCACAGCACTACGCCTATGAGTTATGTGTTTGGCAAGACATTATACAAATGTGACCAGACTTTGATTTTATTAAAAAACACCAACAACAACAAAAAGTTAACAAAGATTTTCACACAAAAAATGAAAAAACATAGAAAATCTGCGCTATGTTCAGTTAGTCGTAAGAGAACCAAAAGTTCAACTGTCATTTTTTAGGAGCTCTTGTTGGCCCTCCCCTGCCCTAACATATACATACACACACACACACACACACACACACACCTACCCTCGGGCTGAACTTTTGCTTATGAACTTTTTCGCTAATGCTTTTTGGCTCCATGTGGAACTTAATGTCTGCCACTTTTATTTCATCTTGTTCTTTAAAGTTTTTGCAATTTTTCCACACAGCAAAAAAAAAAATAAAATATAAAAAAAAAATTGTCAATTTTTTTCTAATGTTTTTTTTTGTTGCTCGTGACTTTTGCACGCCAGAAAAAAATTGCGAATTTTTTTTTTCTTTTGCTTTCCCCTAGAAAAATCAGCGCAAAGTTTGTTGCGCCCCTCCATAAGCGAAACCAATAACTAAGTGTGTGTGTGTGTGTGTGTTGGTGTGTGTGTGTGCGTGCATAAAGGCAGTCAAAAGTTTTCCTTAGGGTGCATGTCCTTTTTCCTTGTCTACAGCCCTTCTACAACTAACACGCCCCTAAACCCTCCTATACCACACCTCAACAACATCAACAACCATTTGGTACTCCCCTTAGCCATTGCCACTGTGTATGTGTGTGTGTGTGTGTTAGTGTGTGTGGCTTGCATTTTGGCCAAATATCATTATTCTTGTCGTTTTGCTGCTTTAAGCGATTTTCGTGAAGTCGTTTTAACTTGACTGCTTTGAAAAATGTTACACCCAACCCAACCCCCTCAGCCCCAGAGGGTTGGCTGTGTCACAAGAAAAATGCGCTAAATAGTTTTGAAGAATATTATGAAGAAAGTAAGAAAGAAAAAAAATGAAGAACAAGAAAAAGAAGTAAAGAAAATTCCTTTGCAACTTACATTTTGGGGGTCATTTGGATAGAGAGAGTAATGGGAGCGGGGGGGGGGGGAGATTGGTTGCACACTACAGCAGAGAAATTGCAGTTTAACTTACCTAAAAAGAAAGTAAAAAGAGAAAAAATTGTATAAGTCAAAGCGTAAATGTTAAGATTTATGTACTTCAATTCAAGCGAATAATGCACTTAAAATAACTTATTAACTTTCCTGCTACAAAAGAGAAATTACTACAATATATATATAAATATATATATATAGGAAAGGATGCTTAAAACTGTAGTATCCTTTGGCATATATATTATGGTAATAAGTCTAACTGTTAGTTTATAATATAAATACTTAACTGATGATGCTTTCAATTAATGTTCAAGAGCTTTGTCTTAAGTCAGAGTCTAACTCTCTCTCTCTCTCTATCTGTAATATTGCATGCAATTTGCATGCAATTTTCATTTAGAAACTTCAACATATGCCAAGCAGTTGCAGAGCAGCAACAGTAACAGCAATACAGCTAGAATTAAATTAGTCCTGGCTTAATGTGGGCACCAACAGCAACAGCAACAGCAACAGCTGTCTGCTTATTAACTTAAAGCTAAATGAAATGTGTATTAAGCCAACTTTATCAAATGGCAGGCAGAGCACACTGAAGGTTCAGTTAATAACATGACTAAATAATTGCTAATTTACGTGAAATTCGAGTGAGTCAGAATCAGCCAGAGCGACAGAGAGAGAGAGAGAGAGAATGAGTGAGGGGAGCAGAAAGATTGCCTGCTACGTGCTAAACTTTGCCACGTAACTCATTGACCTTATGGTCAATTGCCATACGCATATGTGTGTCTGTTTTTATGTCTGTGTGTGTATGTGGGTGGGTGGGTATGTGTGTTAGAGGTAACAGCTGGACAGGGTCAACATTTGCGCATTGATATCAAGGTTTTGGGCCACAGCACAAGTGTCTAATTAGTTGGTTTAGAGGCAAGCCAAGAACTGTATAGGCCAAGTGTGAAACAATTATAGGCAACTATATATAGACATATATATATAAGCTATGCTGATTTCTGAACTATTGAATTGTAAATTTAATAAACTAATTTCAGTTTCAAGTTGCAACAAAACTTGCAACGCTGCGCTCTGTGGTACCATGTGGTATTTGTTTAGCTAACAAACCAAGCAGCACTTGTAGGGCAAGAGGAGAGGGTTGTTTTTTTTGCTGCCAAGTTTATAACTTTTTTTATATCATTGCCTGGTCTATGGAATTGTTGTTAGCCAAAGAGCAAACGGCAATCGTTTGCCAAAAATCAAATGCAATCAGCGAAAACAAATAATGGCATAACGTGCCGTAAGCCCAAACACTGCAAGTGCTACGTGCAACTCTCTCTGTGTGTGTGTGTGTGTGTGTGTGTGTGTATGTGTATGTGCAACAAAGCAAATAGAAAAATCTACAACTCCCATATACACTTATACACATATACACACACACACACACACATAGACAAGTGCATTTAATGCACTCGAACTAATAAATATTGAACACGTTGTAAACATATCGATAAATAATGCGCTTTAAATCTAATAGAAAATTGCATGAAAAACACGGAAAAAAATATATATAAAAAAATAATTGTTTATAAAAAATGCAGCAAAATATAAGCTCGATTATCAATTGATACACACACACAGCTGTAAAGTGTATTAAAAATGAATTAAGCCAAAAAAAAAAACAACACAAAAATGTTGAAAAAATATAAATTGAAATTTTAAAGCACAATTTGTGAGTGAAAGGGGAGTGAAATTGCAGCTAATTAAATGGTTTGCATTAAATTTAGTAATTTACAACAAATCTTTAAAGTATTATAGACTTATATACGAGGTTTATGCCAAACAATTACATTCCCCCGTATATCCTTTTTGGTTAGCAGCCAAAAGTTACAAATTTCTTCTTTTTTTTTTTTGTATAAACAACAACCAAAAGCCGCTGGCTGTGCCTGTCTCTGTCTGAGTCTCTATCTCTCTTTCCCTCTCTTTATATATGTATATATAAATTTATGTGGCTTTTCAGTATTTACAGTAACAAACTTCACACAGCACAACATAACAACCCCCAACAAAGCCCCCTCTCTCCCTCAATTGTCTGTGCAACTGGGATTTACTTTTGCCAACATCATCAGCGTCCTGTGGCTGCAACGTCTGTTGCTCCTCTGTGTGAAAAAAGTGGACAGTCGATGCGCGTAAATTTAAATTAGCAGCAACACCAGCAACATACACACGCACACACACAATCTATATATACATATATATATACATATATTGCATGTGTGTATAAAATTACGCATACGCCACGTTGCACCACATTTTGACTACTTCATTACCATGTTTAATCAGATCATTGCATGTGGCAACGACAGCAGCAGCAACTGTGGCGTCATCTGCTGCAGCCTGCAGGGGTCAGTTCATCAGTCTGCCAATGTCCTGTACCCTCTCTCCACCTCCCTTCACACAGCCATACAAATGTTTGCAGTTGCTGTTGCTGCTGCTGCTGCTGCTGCTGCAATCATTTAAATGTTGTGCATTAATATTTCACACACACGCACATTGCACGCACTTTTGGCCAGCCATTTGACCATATCACACATGCTATCTCTTTCTATCTATCTCTTTTTCTCTCTCTCTCTCTCTCTCTCTCTGCATTGCATATTATATTCTCGACTGATTTTAGTTTTAGTGTTTTAAATAACAATTTGTTTTTGCATAAATTTACGCATGTTGCAAGCAAAAACTTTGTTGTTGCCTTTTGCACATCATTTTCTGTTGCATGCCAATGTTGTTGTTGTTGTTCTTTTTATTGTTATTGTTATTGTTTTGACGCGTTGCTGTTATTATGCAACACTCGTAAAGAGTGTGGAGAGTGAAAGGAACAGCAACAGCAGCAGCCGCAGCCTGGAAATGTTTTCATTTGCTGCAAACTTAAAGCAAATTTAATATACTATTGAATTTCTATACAATATTTAAGTACATATGCACCCCAATATATATGATTTAGATTGTATATTTATCGATAAGTCAACGATAATTTGGCCAGTGTTAAGCTCATTGTGTTGTGGCATTAAAATCTTTGCCACATTACTTTAAGCTATTTGATTTAAATGCATAACAATTGCATCAATAACAGCATCAATTACACAAACTGTTGTAATCGATAATAAAATTAACATCCTTTTTAAAGCATATACACTGAATAAGGATATGCACAAGTAAGTCCACAGGATTCACTCATTATTGACTTAAAGTCATTACACAATTTTCAGGCGTCTCTTTTACGCTCTCTCTCTCTTTCTGTCTCTGTCTTTGTTCTGTTGCAGTTCTGTCTGTGGCTTTGATTTATGCATAACAATAACACATACACATATGCATATTAATGTGTATATATATGTGTGTGTAAGTGTATATGTATATGTGTAAAGGCAAACACAAATATTTGTACAATCTCAATGGAGCAACAGCAAAGCGTTAAGAAAATGCAACAGCAGACAATGAAGATTACCAAATAGATAAATATTTACACACACACACACACATACTCAGTTATATATATACTATATGTTATATATATTATAATAACATATACATATATATAATTATATATAAAGACAATCTTAAGCGAAAAGTTATGAATTCTGTTGCTGACAACAAAACGTTCCAAGTTTTATTTATGTCTATGTAAAGGGCTTGTTGGAAGGTGGAGGGGGTGAGCTGAAACATAATTAGCATCGGGCATTTTAATTGATTATTAAATCAAACGCCAAACATTACACAAAAGACACACACACACACACATACTATACACACAGAATCAGCGCACATAAAGCTGAAAACTTTGCTCTTTGGCTGCTTATTAATGCCTCTTGTTGTGCGTGTTGTGTGTGTATGTATATTATGTGTGTATTGCAGTTGTTGTTTTCCATCTACTGTCTGCTGTATGTTGTCTGCTGTCTGAATGTCAGGCTGCTTATTAAGCTCATTTATTTTGAATGGCAACTCTGACAGAGTGCAGCATGCACAGTTGCGGCGTAGCTGCCTCAGAGCATTGCAACAACAGAAATTTTGTTTACTTGCAGCATTAATTTCTGCTTATAAAACGGCTTAAATTACACACAAGTACACACACACACACACACTATACACGTATACCTGTATATACCCACACACATTAAGCATAGCACAGTTTTAGGCGCTGTCAGTGCAGCACTTTATCTTTAGCTGCCACAGCTCAGTGGGCATCTTATCGCATGCCTGGAGTATCCTTCGAGTGCCTCTCGCACACTTTGCGGTTGCCTGGCTCAAAATTTATTAGCTGCCATTTAAATGGCTACACAATTGACGAGCCAAACAGCTTAACCTTATGCACCTCCCCCCGACCCACATATTGTGGTTAACAAATACTGCAGCAGCTGCTGCCTACTGCCAACTACCTGCAACAAGCAACAACAATTATGTGCATAGGCAACTATATATGCTTTGTATTTTATACGTGTGGTTAGCAGCAACAGCAGCAGCAGCAGATTAATTGCATTCACCTTAGGTTTTTAAGCCTAAAAACCTCTCAAAGATTTTGCATTAAACTTGCTGCAGCATTATGCAGCAATGCTAAGCCAAAGTGGCAGCAAAGCACAACAAAATTTTCCACAGAAACCAAAAACTTTACTCTCAGCCTGGCACTGTCAATTAGAGCAAACTGACAGTATACATATATATATATATATATATATCTATATATATACTATATATGTGTATGTAATGTAAATATACACATACACACATATATTTACATATACACAGAGAGATTGAACGTTTACTAATTAGCTGTCAAAATAGCATAATATCAACTGGATTTAAACAGCAGACAAAATTTGAATGGCAAATAAAGCAGCAACTGTATTATGTACAATTTGTTTAATCAAAGTGTTAGGTGTTGGGGTTAAGTGTGTGGGCTAGAGGAGGGGAGGCATAAAAACAGGCTGCAAAACCAAAACCCAAACACACACACACGCACACACACAGAAAGCTAACAACAAGCTGAAAAACCTGAACAGAGCAGAAGAAAAGTCAACACACATCAGAGAGGCATAGACAGACATTTACACAGACAGACAGACACACACATATACCCATATATATATATATATATAAATATATATCTATATCTTTGGCTTGTCTGTAGCTGTATCTATAACCATATTTGTATCTGTATCTATATGAGCAGCAAAGTCAAAAAGTTTTTGTCTCTGGTTTTTGCATTCGAAAATTTTTGCCATATAAAATGTTCACATAGAAAATTCTCGCAGTTGCCCTCTGCTTTTCACTTCTTCCCACTCACTCTTACCATATAGCCAACTCTTTCTTGCTGGTTGTGTGCATAATCGAGCGGATACAATCATTTTAATAGACACGCCGGTGTTATAATTTATATGCAAGCATATCCTTGTACCCAGGACTAGACTCTCGTTCTGCTTCTGGCTCTGTGTCGTATGGCCTGTGTCCAGTGTCTAACCACAATTTCAGTGCCATTTGCATAACTGTGTGGCAATATTGTTGTTGTCAGTGTTGTTGTTGTTGTTGTTGTTACTAGAACTCATTCTCTTTGTTGTGGGAATGTGTTTGTGGGTGACTTTTGCTAGCTATTATTGTGTTAATTTGCAGGTTGATGCTGCCAGCCAGCACCAGGAGCAACAACATAGAAAGGAGGGAGAAGAAAGGTCTGTAGCTGATATACATATGTGTCGGTGTGTGTGTGTGTGTGTTTGTGTTTATGTTGTATTTGTGGATCATATGACAAGTGACAAAAAGTTTTTTATTGTTGCCATTTTGCGCGCAATAATTCAACAAACAATGTGAAATATTTGTCGCTTGTTAGCAGCGCAGAGTAGAGATTGCTGACAACAGAGGGGAGAAGCGGTAAAAAGACAAAGGTAAAACACATTGGAAATAATTTTAAAAAATATTATAAAGTTATAAGTAGGAGTAGCAAGTAAATTAACTAACTTCAAAGTAATTTAAATTGCCCTAAAAATAAATTAAAATTGAAGAGAGAAAAAGGACAACAGAAACTCTTAAGTCTGGCATATAATTAACAGGGTCTAAATTTAATGCAATTAATTGCTTTAATTATGCTGCAGCTTAAAACAATAATCATAATAATGTATTGTTTGTTATATGTTGCATGTTGCATGTGGCAGCGGCATGTATATTAGCAATAAGCCTCGGCTACTTTTAATGATAATTTCAGTCTAGGCGGCAGCAACACTTAAAATTATGATTAAATTAATAATAAAAGTGCACGTACGTGCAGCAACAACAACAACAACTGCAATAATAATTTATAAATAAATAAATATTTAAAAATTAATAAAAAAAAAAATACAGTAAAAAAACCAACCTTTTTGGCCATATAATTTAATTAACAATATACCAAAAGCTGCGCAACAAATGAAAAATAAAATATGAAAAAAAAAAGAATTTTTATATAGAGAGAAAATAATGTTAAAACAATGAGTAAAATATGTCTGTACGAATGGCAACAACACTAGCTACAACAACAACAATTCGATGCACAATAAAAAAGAAATTAAATTTGTGGAGCAACAAATAAAAAAAGCGCGGCAAGAATTAAGTTGCACCACAAAATTGCACGGGTTAGGGTCAGAGCAGAGAGTAATGAGTGTTATTGGATTGGAAGAGGGGCAACTGTAAATGTGGGGCTAGGGTGGTGATAGGGAATTTAAGCATTGCACTGACCAACATAATTATAATGCAATGCGCTGCCAGCGTCAACAGCAACAGAGACAACAGCAGCGACGTCGACGACGACGACGACTTCGCAATGAGAGATAAATATCAGCGATTAATTTGAAATTTATTGCATGCATTTAATAATTTATTAGTGCGAGTGCTGCACATGCATAATAGTTGTTGTTGTTGTTGTAGCTCATGTTAGTGGTGTTGCTGTTGTTGTTGTTGTGGCAGCAACTTCTTGCTGGCTGCATGTTGCGTATACGCCGCATTGGCCAATACCAACCCTTTGGCATGTCAGCGCAGCGTGAAAATCAACGTACGTTGTTGCTATTAAACAAGTGTTCAAGCGTGTGTGTGTGTGTGTGTGTGTATGTTGTTGTGCATAAAACAATTGCATTTAAATTGCATTGGCATTGTTTGACTTTTGGGCTGTTTGTGCAACTTGCGCGCTGCACATGGCCCATAAATAAAACGTAAACAACTCAATTTGCGATGCATTCGAAGTGCCAATGTGAAAGGTACAAAAGAAGAGTGTACGGAGAGGGGGTAAGGGTAGGGGAAAACGCATGTAATATAGCTCAAAGCAAAGGCATTTTGTATAGAAATGTTGAATACAAAAGTATTTATGGAAATCAGCGTTAAAATATGTAGAAACAGTTTAGAAATCAGAAAAAAGTTACAGAGTTCAATTGAAGGTTAGAATTGAGGTCAGCAAAATGATTGTTTAGCCAAGGATATATGCAACTAACTGTAATATGCTTGTACCGACAGTATTGACTGATGTTCTAGGACTTAAATGAAAGCATTCTTTAATAGCCATCTCTACAGATGCTGCAACCTTTTGCAACTTTATCCTAAATGATCTTAAACATTTTTATAATTTTTCTAATTATTTTTACTAATTTTATCTAATCATATTACAGTCCCCCCTTAATTAACTCCTTAAGCTTTGCAGCTGCCACATATTTATACCCAAAACAAAAAAAAAATCAAAAGAAAATCCAAAACAGCTTTAAACATTTCACATTCATAGATTTAAAACAAAAACTTTTTAATTAAAACTTTTTTTTCGCTTCGCTTTTTTTCGGCTATTTTCCCCTTTTTACTTTTTGTTGTATTTTCTGCGCTAACTTTGTCTCACTCTCTCTCTGTCTTTTCTCTTTTTTTCTTGTGTTTTGATGTCTTTATTGTATTTATTTTTTATGCGTCTTTTGGCTGGCGCTTGTCTGATGCTGCTGTTGCTTGGGGGGTTTCCCTTTTTTCTTTTTCTTTTTTTCTCAGTCTCATTTGCTTTTTGGGAGCAACCGCAAAGAGCAGCAACTGTTGTTGTTGCTATTGTTGCTACTGCTATGGTGGTAGCAACAATTAAAAGTATGCGGAACTCTGTGCCACTTCTTTTTTGTGGCATGAGCGTGGGCGTGGCAGCAACATCAGCACTTAATGTCACATTTCATTAGGCACAACAACAACAGTAGCAACAGCAACAGCAGCGAGTACAAATCGCTGTAGCACTGGGAACTGTCATGATTGCTTTTATTGTTGCTGTTGTTCAGTTGGTCACAACAACGCCAGCAATAAGAACAACAAAGCCAACAACAAGTGCTTTGCGGCTAATAAACAAAATGTGTTGCATACCTTGCGGCTGCTGCTGCGGGTGAAACACAGAAAGAAACAAGAAAGAATTGCAAATAAAATGCAATGGAATGAGGCAAAATATAAAAAAGAATTTGTAAAAATGTTTGAAAAATGTTACAGCAGAAGAGAAACAGGGAGACTCTTTCCCCCTTTTACTCTCGAATAACTAATTATAATTCCAAAATTACTTTAAAGCAATTAACTATTCATATTTCATCAAGTTGAGCTCAACTCAACTCAACTCAGCTCAGCTACAATTGATAGTCCTGCGTCCAGTACAAGTCCTTGTCAGTGCTTCCTCTCAGTTTGAAGTGGTGAAAGGCAGCAATGTCGGCGGCGGCAACCGCCAAACTTTCTAAAGAATTGCAAAATTAAATTACTCACTAATTACGCACAAATCCATCAGAATTAACCACAATTAACTAAACTTTGTTGCAACAATTTTCTTGAGTTTTAATTTTTTTTTCTTATTTTTCTTTTTTGTATGTCCTTGCGGCTTCCTGCTGAGTTCTCTGCTACGCTCTCAGTACTTGCTTCATTTCAATTATTCAATTTTACACCTTGTGGCATTTCGCACCGTGCAAAAAAAACAGAAACGAACGAGGCAAATACACACACACCGACACAGACTCAGTGGCAACTTGGCAGACAAGAAGAAATACCAGAGAATTTGGCAGCCCAACGTTAGAAGTTGCAAGTTTGAGAGACTCGTCCTGGTTCTGCTGCTACGTCCTTCATCCTTCCAACTTCAACCAGCGCTATGCTCGTCCTGCTGCTTGTCGCATTAATCGCACGCAGCAAAAGGACCAACTTTTGTAACCATCTCTTTTCTTTAATATCCTCATACCTCTCCCTTCCTATACACTCCAGCCACCTCTCTTCCTTCCACTCTTTCTCACTCTCAATGGGGGCAGCCATGAAGCTACTGAGCATCTGGAATTTACAGCAGCGTCAAATGAAAAATTGCTGCAGAATGCTTCACGGCGCTTAAAGCAAATGGCAGACAGCAGCAAGCAGCAAGCACTTGCTTCAACTATGTCTTGCCTTTACTTACTGCTACTGCTGTTGCTCGTTGTGGGCGTGGCACACACACTGTACAACTGTGTATAAGGCGAACGCCTAATGACAATTGGAATGCTGAAGCGTAATGCGCATTAATGCGATATATTTGCTTTATACGCTTATACTTTTGGAATGCAATTTGATGCGAGAATTAAAAATTGTTGCAAGTAATCAAAAAAGGGGAAAAATGTAGTGAAAGTTGAATGAAAGCTTAAAACTAAAAGTTTTCTATACTTTGAAATGAACTCAAGGAAATTTTTGTGACTTGTTTTGCTTTTCAATTAATTTAAATAATTAAAATTTTAATTTTATAATTAAGCAAATTTAAGGCAATAATTTTTCTGTATTTTCTATTTATTCATATTTTATTTTTTTAATTTTTTCGTAATAAATAAATATAGAAATTAAATGTCAAAAAAATTATTTATAAAAGTCTCAAAAAAAATGTTTCCATTTCAGTTGCCAATTTTGCTTGAGAAAATCATTTAAAATATATTAAAAAAAAAAATGTTTTAAGCAACAAAATTTATTTATAAACAAACACAAATTGCTCTCTTAATTTCACTCTCTCGCTTTCTCTTTCACTCTTTGCTTTATGGCTGGCCTCAGGCCAAGAAATTTGACTTTCGAGCTAAATAATTTGACACAAATTTATTTCGCTGAATTTTTTGTGGTTCTTTTTGTTGTTGTTATTTTTTTGATTTCTTGCTTTTGTCTGCATCTTCATCATGTAAAACAAAATATAAAAAAAAGAAAAACAAAAGGAACAACAAAACAGGCAACAACAAATTAAACTGCCAAACGCAAAATTCAACTGCAATTGCAACGGCCTCAAAATGAAATTAGGCAACATTTAACTGAGCGTGGCAAATGTTTATAAACTAAACAGACACAGCGACAGACAGACAGACAAACAGACAGAGAGACATATAAACAGACAGTCAGACAGAGAGAGAGAGAGATAGATATAGTAAGAGCAATACATAGAGCCGCAAATATGCAAATGCAATGTAAGCATTTTATAATTGAATTTCACAGCCGGACGCTGATGCTGTTGCTGTTGCAAATGCAGTTGCAATTGCAGTTGTTGTTGTTGCTGTTGTTGCATTTATTTTGTTCGACTTATTCTAATACAAATCAGTGGCAAAAAGTGAATTTACACTGCAAACAAAAGCAGCAACAAAACAAATATCCTTTTTAAATGTCTCTCACTTTCCGCTGCTCTGATTTGTGGCAAGTATTAGTTATAGTCACTAATTCTATACAACATTTTATTGCAGTGTATTTTATATATATTTGCAGTTTATTTTAATTCTGTCAGTGGAAAAGTTTAAATGATTTTTCGCTGTGCGAAATTAACTCATTATAAAATTAATTAAACAATTGTTTGTAGCGCCAATACAAATGTGACTGTAATTGCAATTTCTATTTACCAGATGTCCATATATATATATATATATATATCTATATATATGTTTGTATATATACATGTGTATATTGGCCCACCCTCTCTCTCTCTCGCTTAGCTGTTAACCAACGGAAATTGCACTCAACATAGGCCTAAAGGGGTACCCATAGACAAACGGAAGTTTGCATATGTGTGCGAGTGTTTGTGCGTGTTTGTGTATGTTTGTATAGGTGTTTGTGATATTTGCAATCGGTTTTCTGTTTTCAAAACGCCAGCAGCAAAACCGAACAACAAACGATGCGACACAGTAGCAACAGCTGCAGATGGATGGAGTAACAGCAGCAACAACAAAGCTAAAAATGTAATGCGTTAACAGCAAGGGAGCTACTAAAAAGGCGTGGCATACAGCAAAAAAGTAGGAAATATTTACAATAATAGAATCAATTTGTAGTAAACCACATGAGACACATGAAAAACGCAATAAAAACGCACAGCAGTTGCCTCAATTTCCTCTGTTGCTGCTGCTTTGTGGCTGCTTTAGGGCCAGCCACAAAAGAGCTTTAAATTTATTGCATACTTTTGAGAGCGAGTCACGGGGCCCATTGCTTTGATGTGGGCAACATTCATAGTTAAAGTGTTGACTCTCTCTCTCTCTCTATGAGAAAATCAATGCAAAACTTTAATTAATTCAATGGAAAATGAAATTCAATATGGAAATTATAAGAAAATACTAAATAAAAATGTAGTAAATTTTATTATATTTAGTATATTAAATAAATATATTTATTACATATTTGATAAGTAAAAATTCCCTTAAATTTCTTATCTTTTCCCTTGGCAATTTTCAAACATCTTTTTCCACTGCTAATTGTGAGCGTTGCCAACTTGTTTTTAGCATTATTTTTTATACAATCCATTAAGTTATTATAATAACTGCCAACTGCTCACATTTCACATTTGCTTTTCTTCCATTTGCCATTTGCCATTTTCCTTTTTGGCTTTTTGTTTTTTTGCCTTTTGCTTTTTGGAAGACAACACAAAATGTGGCAACAAATTTCGCTTAATTGTTGCAACTGTCTGTCAAACCAAAGGACATTTACGAGTCGCTGTGTCGCTTTGGCTTGACAGTGAAAAAAAAGAAAGAAAAAAGTACACAGCCGCAACAACAACAACAAAAAAAAGTGTATAAAAAGTAGCAACAAAAAAAATTGTAACACAAAACGAAAAATGTTGTGCCAAGTTTTTATATTTCTACCATGTTCAGTTAACACAGGCGCCACTCTGCCTTGGCTATAACCAACAACAACAACAATCACAACAACAACAAGAGAAGTAAAAAGAAGCAGCAGCAACAAGGAAACAAGGACAAATATTCTCTGACTTGGCTATAACATTTAAAACTCTAAAAATGGCGCCGCTGGCGGAGCAAAGTCGTTGACACAGACATAAAGCTGACTCTCTGTTTGTGTCTGCGTGTGTGTGTAAGAGGAAGACAGAGAGAGATAGAGATATTGGTAAAGTAAGCTTATGTGTGTGTGTGTGTGTGGCTAAGTACACCACTCGCATGTACAGGTAGATTCAGCAACTTTGCATACAAATGTGACGGGCACAACTTGTCTCAGCCACAAAATAGCTAAGCAAAATGTGTTGTGACTAGAAAATACCCTGTGAAAAGATAAGCAAACTAGGTAATGAAACACTCTCTGAAAGTAGAAGAAATACCCTTTGATATATGCAACAACATTGATCATGAAATTCTCTTTGATAAGGTACGAAACACTCTTTGAAACCAAAGGGATATTTGGCTCAGGAATACCTCATATAAAAAGAAATACCCATTAAAAACAGAACTAAATATGACTTAGGAATATCCTTAGCAAGCATATGTTTATCGTACATCACTAAGGAATACCCTTTATTAGAAGAAAGTACATTTGATTGGGGACTACAAAGGATAAGCCACAAGGACTATCCATGAACTTCTTCTAGAGATTCTCTTTAAGCTCATATACCCCTTGAGTTTAATCTACAGGGTATGTTAAAAGTGTACTGCAGGCCTTTATAGCAACACGCAGAGCAGCTGAGATTGTGTGCTAGTTGGGTAGAGGGGGTGAGAGGTAAGGGGCAGGCGCGATGGGTTGTTGGTTGGGCGCGTGTTGTAACGCGTCGTTGAATTGTCTTCTGCTTTGCCACCTGTCGCAACGTGTGGCACAACGCAGGGGTGAAGTGGCAGCTAAAGTAAACGAGGCAGCTTATATTGTTGATGCTGTTGTTGTTCGTGTTTTTGTTGTTGTTGTGGTTGTCGTTGTATCGTTTGAAGCACACTTATGATGCATACTTACGCATGTAGCGAGTACGCAAACAAACAACCAACACACACACACACACGCAGCATGATATGCTATGTATATTTGAGCGTAAGAGTGTGAGTGTATGTATGTGTATATATCTGGGTGTGTGTGTGTCTGTAATCCTTTTGTCTATAATTTTCATTTTGTCGGGGCATTTTATAACTTAATTAGCATTTTAATAAATAAATTTTCTTTTTTCATCTTTTCAGCCATTTGGTTTTTTTTTGTTTCTCGTTTTCTCTTTTTTTGGCTTGTCTGCAGTCGCTGTCAAAAAGTGTCAGCTTTCAGTTGTTGTTGTTTTTGCTTGTTTTAATTAACTGTATATTAATATGAGCAGTATACACAAAAAAAAACAAAAAAAAAATATAACGCTAAATTGTAAATCATTTGCGGTAAAAAAGCTGCCAGCGCCATACGAATATCAAGCTACACTTTGGGGTAGGGTCCTAATGGAAGGTGGGGCAGATGTGCAGGTTGAAAAGGGAAGAAAAGCTACTTCAAAAAGTACAATAAACTCATTATAAAAGTATGAAAATTTAGAAGGAATTAAAAAGCTTTGAAAAACATTTTTAAAAAAATGAGCAAAAATATTGCTTTAAATTTCAGTGAAAAAAATTAAATGGAAATTGTAAAAATTTTTAAAAAACAAAAAAATTCAAATAAAATATATAAAAAAAAAATTATTAAAAAATAATATTAAAAAAAATCCAAATTAATAAAAAAAAGTTTATTTTCATTTAAAATAATAAGAAAAATATTAAACAATACTTTAAAATCTATTAAACAAATAAAAATATTAAAAGAAAAACTTTAAAACTTTGTAAAATTTCAACAATATTTTTTTACTGAAAAAAATGAATTAAAAAAATAATTTTAAATGTCAATAATAAACTATAATTATATTTAATATATATAATATTACAATAAGTATTACAATAAGTATTTAAGTATGAAAATTGCATAAAAATTCGAAAAATATTTTCAATGCAATTTATTAAATTATTCTTAATAAAAAATTGAAGCTACAAGCGGCAATTATTTAAGTCTTGTTAACATGACTTTATAAGACACACACACATATACATATATACACTTGTACATACATATATGTATGTATATGTATATATGTGTCTGTTTGTTGTCTGGCTGACAAACATCCTTGACGTACAGCAGCAGCAGCAGGCTGACACTTGTCTGTTGTGTTGAGTCTGTCGTTAGTCCTTTGTTTGTTTGCTTTGTTGTTGTTGTTTTTGTTGTTGTTGTTGTTGTTGCTGCATAAATGCCTTTTAAGTCGCTTTAATCTCCTTACAATTCAAGTTGTTTGCCGTTACTGCATAATTAATTAGTGACATAACAAAAAAAAAAGAATTTTTGAGGCAAAGATGCTAGTTGAAAGCAGGCAATGAAAGGAGGAGGAGGCTAGCAAAAGAAACTTGCAAAGTGTTGCACTGCCTGTTTACAGACAAACACATGTACACTTATCCTACACACACATATAACAGAGAGATAAATCATAAAAGCATACATAGAGAGAGAGAGAGAGGGATAGAGAGAGAACAACAGACAACAGACAGCTGGACCATTCAACTCTTTTATAAAATTGTACATTTCATATTGCTCCTTTAGTCCTTATGACTTTCACACTTTCTTCTCACATACACACAAACACGTAGTTACCCCTAACTTACCACCCTGCCCCCTTCCCCTTATGCTGTGCACATTTCTAGACACATATCAAATTTCTTTTCAGTTGATTATTTTAATGAAGCAGCTTGTCAAGTGGCTTTTCCCTCTCTATCTCTCTCTCTCTCTCTCTTTGTGTGTAGGCTTATGCTACGTATGAGTGATTTATAGGGAAACACACACACACACACATTTATATGTATATTTGTAACTACTTACTTAACATGTTGTTTAAATAATTGTTGTCAATTTCACATACCTGAAAGTAATCAAATAAAAGAGTGCATTAAATTTAATTCAAATGTTCTTTTAAATTATTTAAAATATTTTTAATACAATTATATTTTATAAGAAAATTTTACTCAAAGGCGTTAAATTGATAAGTAGAACAAGGATTTTCATAAGGATAATTGCAACTGAAATTCAATCACTAACAAGCTAAGCTAATTTGAAGTTTCTCTCAGTGTAAGACTATTAATTTTCTGTTTGTTTTGTGCTGCTTCTTTTTATGGCTGTTGCCTGTAATCATTTGGTGATTATGAAACATAAGCATAATATTCTAGAGCTATTGAATTTAGTCGTTAGTCCATGCTTACAATATCCTTGCTTGCAATATCCTTGCCATTCGCATTGCTCTCGTCAATGCCATCAAATACCAGCTTACATCCCTAATGATCCTTACAGTATGTAAAACTATCCGTTTTTGATAAACACCTCAACATTTCCCATAGCTGCAATCTCGACTTAATTTAAGAGCAGACTCTCTCTCTCTCTCCCTCGCTCACTATCTATATCTTACTCTCTTTTACTCTTTAGTCAAGCTGTTTGGTAATGGCCAACCTCTATCTTGGCCCAAATGACAAGGCAGCATTTGCTTGCTTTTTCCCCCGCTGCTGCAGCCTCTTTTATACCCTTTCAGCTACTATTTCTACTATTACTACTAGTACTTCTTCTTCTCCCTTGCCTTCTCTTTCACTTTCTTGTTCTTGTTCTTGTTCTACCTCTTCATTGGCTTCTTTGCTGCGCTGTCATCAGCATCAACTCTTCTTGGCTGCCTTTTGCATTTTGGGCTTAAGAGCCAAACGTTGAGCAGCTTCCAGCGCACTTAATGTGCACCTTACACATACACACACACACACACACGTACTTTCGCAGTGCTTTAGTGTGTCTGTGTGTATGTGTGTGGTGCAAAATTGGGCCAGAGAAATGGCGCACTTTAAAATGTAACAAGAAAATTGGTAATTGCTGCAGGTCACACGCCGTTGCTGCCAGCAACGACTTGCGGCACGCCCACAGACGCCCCTAATGCCGCACTTACATACACTTGCACAACAAGCACATAAACACACACAGACTAACACACCCGCACGCCAGTACACACACACACAAACATATAGCTATGCATAAAAGGACCGCAGCAGCCGCAACAACATCTTTGGGGCCATTAACGGCAGCAGCTACAACGAGCAGCAACAAGGAATAACAGCAGCAAGAACAACAACATCGGAAAGAAGAAGAACAACAACAACTTTGGGAGTTACATTTATGTCAGCTTCTGTTAGCATTCAGTTGTTTTTGCTTCAAGTTAAACTTACGCCAACAATCAGCCCGCTCAGGTGTCAATCATTAAATTTGATCTGCTTCTGCCTCCAGTCCTCGCTCCACACTTGCCCACTCCTTGCCCTTACAACACTCATACCATGCCATATAGCACTCAACTGCCACGCCCTAGCTCAATAATGCGCCCATTCAAATCACAACAGGCACTTGAGAAAACTTGCACAAACTTCAACAACAATCATCAAAAATAAAACAAAAGCAGCAACAACGAAAAAAAAAACCCATCAAATAGCTTCGAAAGCAGTGGAGCGAGACCAACTGATCGAAGCTTAAGATACCCTGTAAGTAATTAAAAATACACCCTAAATATATTCTCTAATAATATATCATAAAAAATTGCCTTAAAGCAACTCTTCTGCAATGCTCCTCAGTTCCTTCCAAAGGAACAGACCAAAACTCATAGTAAAGCTCTTTATACAGTTGTGCATACCCCTTGCTAGCATTTCGCAAATTGCTGGGCAACAATATACAATGAGTGCGAACAGTTTCAAGACACAAAAACGAAAAGTTTTGGGCACACTTTAAAACACATTTGAAAGGCCACAAAATGGGGCAACTGTAGCAACTCCCGCATTGTCTTAATGTGCCCAGCGGCAGCTACTCAAAGGAAACGCACAAAAAATAAGAAAAAGTAAAATAAATATAAGAAAAATATCGAAAAAAAAGTACTTGAAATTCAAGCGAAACGAGCAAACTTGCTGGCCACTGAAGCAGGCGTTAAGCATTAATGTAAAGACAGAGCGGGAAAGAGAGAGAGCGAGAGAGAGAAGAGAAAGAAAGGAGTTGGTTTGAAGGCATTTGAAATGGAATCTCAGTTTCTCTCTCTGTTAATGCTGACTGCATTTGGTTTTAATGCAAACCCAAAATACAAGCACAAGCCCACACAACAACCTCTCACTACCACCCACCCCCCACCCGCAGACAGCACCAGCGTCCATTTTACCAAGCGCTGACTGTAATTTAGTTTGATGGGCGTGTCACAGACAACGCCCAAAAGCAATAGCAATAGCAATAGCAATAACAAAACTTCGACACATGTTGCACTTGCCGCATATCCTTGCCTCCTTTGTCCTGCTGTACGCTGATCAAGTGCTTACACATTTATTGGCCAACGGCAAAAAAACAAAACCAAAAACGAAAAAAAACGTTCACAGCCAGTTGAGGATTATGTTTTGGTTGAAAGCAACTCCCAAACAACCAACAACCCCACTCCTCCTCCTTGGAGTTTTATGTGTTTGTAATTAGTTTTTCAACACTGTTTCAGTTAGAGAGGGGTACAGTGCGGGGGCGTGGCAAAAAGGAAATGAAATTGCTTGCAATCATTTTTCAAAATAGTAAATGGAATATTTTCAAATTTCGGAATTAGCGCTAGAGATAATAATAAACAACAGCGGGCTTAAAAGTGGGGTGAGGGAGGCAAGGACATTGGCCATGGCTGGAGTATAGTTAAACAGCAGGGAGTGTTGCCACTTTGTTTCGTTTTCAGCGTTTTCTTTTTTTTTGGGGGGTTGGCCATTTACAAAATGTGTGCGCGACGGCGTTGAGCAATTTCGTTGGATAATTTTAATGAATTTGGACGTCTTAAAGATGCGGATAATGGCCACAAGTACGAAGTACCTAGCAGTGGAAGGGGGAGGGGGGAGGGTGGAAGGAAGTGTGGTGAAGTATAGCAGGATTATAAAGCAGCAGGAAATAAAGTGTTGTAAAAGTGCTGAACAAAATAAAATAAGAGGAAGTTGAAGAAATTTGCAATTAAAGCAAAACAAAATTTAGCAAAAAAAAATTGAAGCGCAAGCTGGGATAACGATTATATATCTTTATATATATCCTTAATAATTATCCTTATATACAGTTATAAGCTGAATTCATACTCCATTATCAGATCTATAACAATTTCTATAACTCTTTTGTATCAAGTGAAAAGTGAAAAGCAAATGAGACCCAAAGAAAGGGAAATATCTTAAGATCTTAATTCAATATTTATGTTTATTGTAGCAGCCTTTCAGGCGTATTTGCCACAGCTGCAATTCCCACAGGTAACAGCAACAGCTTTTCCATTTTCCTTCAACTTTATAAGTCTATATCATATAATTGAATGTGTAGCACACATATGGAGAAGATTCGAAGATTTTTAAGGCTCTCAATGGAGCTTAGCTCCGCAGTTGCTCAACTCTGCTTAAAATTGATACAAACACACACATACACACACACAGAGAGAGTGTGTAGCAAACGTAATCATTATCATTAAATGACATTATGTTAATAAAAACCGAAATGGGAAATGGGAAATGCTATCGCTGCTGTTGCTGGCAGATTTTTGGGCAACTTTTCAATAGAATTACAAGCATAAAAAAATAAGCACAAGTAAGCAAGGACGACGAGGGAGGGCGAGAGGTGGGGCATAGGTGCCTAATAAACTTCGGCATGCCCATAAAGATGCGCTGACAATTCCCGCAAGGCAATCTGTGTGTGTGCGTGTGTGTGTGAGCAGCGATAAAGCTACTGGAAAACTCTTAGTAAGCAGCTCGCAAGATTACGCATACGCCGTGTGATACGAGTGCCACAGCCAGTGTTAGCGTTAACGGAAGTGGAAGTGAAAGTAGAAGCGGAAGCGTCGCTAAACAAGCACTAAGCAAATACCAAATTAGAAGCAGTTCACATGAAGTGTGAGCGGCAGAGAGGGGAGAGAAAGGGAAGTGTTATAGGGACAGTATCATACGGTTGGCACTTTCGTTTCGTTTGTCTCTTTCTTCTCCCTCTCTCCGTGTTGATTTTATTTTGTGTTTTCTTTTGTTTTTGTTCTCTTGTTGTTGTTGTTGTTTCCTTTTGCCACAGCAGCAGCCGCCTCTTAAATGCCTCGCTGCGCGCAATGAATTTGTTATGAATTTATGTAGCGTTATGCGGCACAATGCGGGGGGCGTTTAGGGGGTGGAGGCGTAAGGCAAATGAAAGTAATAAGTTCCATGTGGCTGAATACACGGCAACAGCGACAACAACAGCAACAATAGCGGCAACAACAACAACAACAAACGTGCGACAAACGGCAATGATTATGCGCCGAGTAAGACAACAGGCTGGCTGGCTGGCTGCAGCATGCCACAGGAGTTGCCACAGGGAGAGAGGGCGTAGGTTAACTTCAATTTGGCTGGCACATAATGCCGACAATGCTGACAATGTCGTTTGTAAAGCCAAACTCATACCTCCTCTCTCCCTCCCTCCCTTCCACACCTCTTCGCCTGGCAGAAGAAGAAGCAGCAGAAAAAATCCCCTCAGGGTGGCGCAAATAACATTTTCTATTTGGCATTGCTTTCGTTTTCAATTTGGCTGCCGCCGGTTTTTATTTTTTTTTATTTTTTGGCGGCCTCCTCTACCTAGCTCCCTCCTCAACCCCCCTCCCCCTCTAACACCACCCTTACTCATCTACTTCAGCAACTATGTCAGCGTCTTTGTCATTGCCAGAGGCGCTGCTACAGTTGGCTTGGACTATATATATATATATATATATATAGGAGGCAGATGCGTTGCGCTTTTCTCGGCTTTCCGTGAAAAACAATAAATATTAAAATAAAATTTGTTATGCGAGACAAGCAGACACGCAAAGGTGTGGGAGAGAGCGGAGAGTACGGCGAGAGAGACAAAGAGAGATGCAAATGTCGTGGGGGTCGTTTCTCTGGTAAACGCTTTAAGCGGACTGACAGTAATTTTACATGTAATTTGAATGTTGCGCGAATTGTAAATGGACAGAGAAGCAGAGAAGGAGAAGAAGATGGAGATGGAGATGTAGAAAGAGACGGCAGTTTGACAGTGAATACAAGGACTCTAAGGAAATAATCAACAAGGAAGTTAAAACTGCTTAGAAAAAAAGGTATTATATAGGTTTCAGTTATGAAATGAAAAAGGTTTGTAAATCCATTAATGGAATTGTCAGGGATACATTTACTTTAAGCATCATTTAAGCGCTTGACAATGAACAGAACAAGAATGTCTCTCTCTCTCTTTCTCTTTCTATGAGCGGAAAAGTCTTATGATTTACCTTATGGAAATGAAGTTGCTTAACTCAAAGTTAAAACTTAATTTCCAAATGAAATATATAGCTATATTTATCATGAAAATAAATTGCAATCCTTAAAAAAATGTTTGCTTATTCTCCTCTGTTACTTTTTGCTCTACAAATTTCAAGGATTTTGCCTCAATTACAGACAAAATGACGCCTGCCGACAATTCAAAGTGTTTGCACAGCGTCAAGATATACCAACACCAACACACAGCTACACACACATACAAACACAGTTAGAGATATAGATACAGCTGAAAAGATAGAGATACATTTCTAACAGTAAGTAAGCAGCAAGTTCTTGGCGAGGGGCTGCTAGGAGAGAGAGAGAGGGAGACAGAGGCAGACTGCTGGTATGACGTTGCGCTGTTTATAATTTTATCAACTTGTATAAATATGACAAATCGCTTTATGACTTCTCACGCAGAGAGCTGGGCAGCAGCAGCAGCCGTAGTACTGCGTGGCATAGACAAGAGCTGTGGCAGGCGGCAGGCAGCAGGCAGCAGGATGGCGCCACGCTGATATGGCAACCCACAGCAGCTGGTCAGAAAGACACAGACAGACAGAGGCAGAGACAGAGGCAGAGACAGAGAGTGAGCAGTGTGGCAGCCTAAGGCGGCATCAACAGACACGCAAGTAACGCTCTGTACACATACAACTAAAATAATCAAGAAAAATGTTTTCCACTAAATCAGCAATGTTGCAGGGACACAACAACACACACACAGAAACACACAGACAAATACCAACGCACACACACACACACACCAACACATAGCCAGCCAAAGGTTGCCCAGTGCGTTTGTATCGCTTGGCAGCAGCAGCAGGAAATGAGAACCGCAGGCATCTCTTACACAGACCATGCCTCCTACACTTGCCCCGCCCTAAAATGTCTTCTTAGCTGCATGAAAATATATTTAACTTTTTTTCCTCACATTTTTTGCTGCTGCTTTACTGTTAGTTTTTGTACGTTGCTTAAGGTAAAAGCTGCTGCTGCTGTCTCTGCGGCTGCAACATGCGGCGTTTACGCAATGTCAACGCGCAGCTTATGCGCTTTGTCGCTGGTTTTTTTTGCATACTTTTTACCAACTGCTGTTGCAACTGTTGAGTGGCAACTGTGCTTGATGTTATCGGCATGCCATTATGGCTTTCCTCAGCACCCTTTCCCCCTTTGTCTATGTACAACTCTTTTTATAAGTCTCTTTATTTTTTTTGTTTAAGTAATTTGCATAATTATTGTTTCCTGCGCTTTTGTTGTGGCTTAAAAGTGTGTGAATGTATGTATATATGTGTGTATGTGTGTATATATATACTTATATATATATATATATGTATGTGTCAGACCTGCTAAATTGCGCGTTTAATTTGCTGCTTAAATATTTGCGCCAAACTTAATTAGCGACCACAAAAAAGAAAATCTCAACTCAACTCAAAAGGTAGAAGATGCTCACAGACTTCTGTCTAAGCACTTAAACTATAGTCCTGCCTAGTCCTGCTTAACTAAATCAAGTTGTGCTTGTGCTATATATATATATATATATACCTGTTAGAATTTATGGAAAGTTATCCGCTTATGGTTAAACACAAGCAGCAATTAGCCTTAAGTTAATCTCTGGGACTTTGCTTAAAGCGCACATCACGTTACGAAATTCTAAGCTGCTTCCCATTCTCAGGGTATGCGGCAAGAACATAAGGACTTGGCCATATCTATGTCATAGTAACAGTTACAGTTATACACTAAACGTCTTAATGCCACTGACAAAACGAAGTTACCTTTTTATGGTTGGGTTGGTTTGGGTTGAGTGGTTTGGGTGGTTGGTTGAGATCATTGGAACCCTCGAAATAAGTTAGGTAAAGTTGTTGGCTCTAACCTAAGGTCTGGTCCTTGTCCCATGTCCTGTCGTCATCGTCGTCGTCGTCGTCGTCTGTTACATAATTTTGTCACTAATCCTGGCAATAAGATTGTTTAATTTTGCGCTAAACTTGACGCTTTCTTTGCATTCCACTTTTTTGAGGCAGCTTTGTTGTCCTCATTCTCAGCTGTTTGCTGTTATTTTGCTGCCGTGGCACGTTCCAATCTGCCTCACCCTATATCAGTATCTTTATCTCTGTGTGTGTGTGTGTGTATGCGGGTGTCTGTGTGTGTGTGTTTCTTTGTTTATCTTCTCCATCCAGCAGTTTCGGTATCTTTCTTGTTGCCACCCAACCCCTCCCCCATAGCTCAGCACCCAAAGAACTTTTGTTAAAGCTATGCAAATTTTGGCACACCTGCCGAGAGGCAGCAACAGCAGCAACAGCAGCAGCAGCAGCAGTGGCAACATCAGCAACGCGTTGAGGTCTCATGTGCATTGGCATACATTACCCCCTGGTAAATGTTACAATCTAGCCTGGTTGCTGCTTCTACTACTATATGTCCATAGAATCCCCAGGGCAGCCCCATGCGAGGCGAGTCCTGTGCGAAAGCCCCTGTAAAATGCTTTATTTGCACAAAGCGTGCGCGCCAGGATTCACATATCCTTCGATGAAACACTCATATGTATATCTGTCTGTCTGTATGTGTGTGCGTGTGTGTGTGTGTGTTTGCCTCATTTCGTTTGATTTTGTGCTATGCGCCTGCTGCTGCCGCTGCTGCTCCTCCAACCTTTGCTGCTTCATTCGCTGCCATGCCATGCTGCTACTTTTTATAGATTGCCCTACACCCCTACCCCACCCCACTCCACCCTATCTTCATTCTACACCTACCTACACCACTCGCATCGTCTTTTGCCTTTTGTGTGATAATAAATTTGCTTTGGTCTAAGGCAACAACTGGGGGATTGCAGCTACAGCTTCAAATCTCTCTTGCCACAACCAAGCAGCAAGCAGCAGGCTGCCTTTTGCTGCCTGCCTTTCATTTTGTGCCCGTGTATAGTACCTTTTATTCCCCCGCCCCTGTTCCCCACCACCTACTACTTCTACTTCTTCTTCTACATTTCATCTTTCTCTTTTGCTGCTTGGTTTCATTTTTCTTTTCTTCTTCCACGTTTTTTTTGGTATTTTTATGCAAACAATGCTCGAGTGTATGCAAATATTTGAGTTTTAAGTGTGTTTGCAGCTCACACACAACCAACACACACACACACACACATGTATGTTTACATATACATACACACACATGATACACTCTGGCTGTGCAAAATTAAAAACCGACACAAATGAAGCAAATATATATAAAAAGAAAAAGAAAAAGTGCTAAGAGTCTCCTTCGACGAGTCTGCAACCTCTTCAGTGCCACATGTAGCAACTGCCTGCTGCCTTTTGTTTCCTACTTCCTGCTTCATCCTGCTTGGTTCATATGTTCATTTTGTTTCAATAAATGTGAAAATTATTAAATTAAGTAACTGCCCCGCCTCCCTCTCCATCAACCGCCCTTCCACTCTCTTTGTCTTCAACTTGGCCTTAGCCTTTCCCTTTTGTCTGTTCTGAACCTACTTTACTTTCGTCTCTCTTTTCATTCTTCTTTTGTATACGTTCTTAACATATGCCCCCACACACTCACACCCATACACTCACCCACATACACTCGTACACTCACATACACACACACACACATTGGGATTGTTCAGCGAAAGTGGTTTTATGTTTATAAGCAAATAAATTACTGCGTAAATAGGTTAAATTCTCTCACATGAGCATTGGAATGTACCCCAGCCTCCACTTTCTCCCCTCCCCTCCTACTTAACAACCAAACGAATGCCCCAAGAGAGTCCCCGCGGGCCACAAAATAACCCAAAAATAAGGCGCCAGCTGCACAAGAGAATTTACTCTAAGAATTTCTAAGTGGGTGAATGGCTGACTGTGTCTTACAGTATGAGTGTGTGTAGCAGTGTGTGTGTATGTGTAAGGATATGTGTGTGTGTATGTGTATGTCTTTAGGGATCTGTCTTTCAATTCCGTGACGTTTAATGTGACAATTAAATTTCATTTGGAGCAAGACTTAAATTATTTTTAGTGTAGGCCGAAAGAGATAGACTGGGAAAGAAAGAGGTTGGGGGGGAGAGAGAGACAAACTGACAGTTTGACACAAGGACCCCAAGGATATGTAAACGAGAAATGAGCCAAATCTCAGAGCATTTTGCAAACAAGTTACCAAATTAAACACTTTCTACCGAAGCTTTAAGAAAATCTAAGCAAAAAATGAAGGTAAAAGAAGAGTTTGCCTGATGTCCTTCTGCTGCAAGGATATAGCACATATGTGCAACAAATAAGTAATTATACTGACTGGACATTTTCCTCTTTTCGTCGCAGAGAAAAATTATGAAAAGCTGAAAAATTTGACAAGACAAATCGCAGCTGCAAAAGTTGCCAAAAAAAAAAAAAATAATAAAATAAAATTAAAGAAAAGTAATTATAAAGTGCGATTATAAGTAGGCAAAAGGGAAGGAGAAAAGTAGAAGTCGCTGAAGTTGAAGAGTGAGAGAAAAACAAATGAAAATGAAACTTGTGAAAATTGTTGACGCTTTCCATTAAGCTTAAAGCTCTGAATGTGGCTGCTGTCAGCGCTGAGCTATGAAAGTCGACGAAAGGATTTATATCAAATGATAATGAAAACCTTAATGAAAATGATAATAATAATAATAATAATGATAATAATGAGTGAATGACAGATTGTCACAAGTTGTCAAAATTAATGTGCAAGGCGTAATAATTAGTGGCAGGAGGAGAAAGGAAGGGGTAATAAAAGAATGCGAGAGGAAGGGAGAGCAGCTTTGATTGATGGTTTGTTGCTTCATGTTTTTATTTAGTTAACAACTTTGTAGATTGTTTTAGAATCTATGTCACTAGATAGAGATAGTAAAAGAGAGAGAAAGAGATACAGAGAGAGAGAAGGAGATAAAGTGTAGAGCAAGTGTTGTGGCATGACCTTGACGACGTTGCAGCAACTTCCCTTGCAAGTAAAATCTTCAACGTGAAAGCAGCAAAAATAATATATAAAATATATCCGTATATAGCTCCGATTTAAAACAAAATGCTTTATATATATATATAGGGGGTATACTTTATTATAATGATACATTGCAAACACTTCGGGGCATATATATATAGACGGAAATGGCTCATAAAGCATATATAAAGATCTATAGAGAGAGACAGAGACAGCGAGAGAGGGAGAGCAAAGTTACAAAATGTTCTTTAAATCAAATGACTCAACATTATTCTAAAAGTGCTTTTTATATACCCCCATAGTTTTCAAACATAAGCTTAAAAAAGTCCCCTACTTCACACACACACACACGTACACACATATATCATGCTCACGCACACACACGCGTATCATACTCACACACATACTATGTATATAAAAGCGCGCAGCTGTTGACATTTATGATGCCAGCTCTGTTTGAATTTCTATGCCTTAAACCCAGGCATGACACACATACATATACATATACACTCATACACACACACACACACACACACAGAAAGAGAGAGAAAAGACACTTCATATATTACTCATACGCAGCATAGGCCAAATTGTTTTCAATGAAGAAACTCAAACCAGCATAAGTGCTCGCCCTGACACTTGAAGCTGTCTGCCTTGTAAGCAGGTGTATGTGCGTGTGTGTGTGTGTGTGTGTGTGTGTAAGTGTATAAGTGTGAGTGTTTTTATGCCACTCAAGTGTAAGGTAAACAAACACAGACACAAAGGCAAAGGCAATGGAAAAGGAAAAGGAAAACGGCAAAGCCAAAGGCATTGCTAAGAAAGGGAAAGCAAAGGACACATTTGCTTGGCATTTCCTCCACACCCCCGTCTACGGGCTTTTGAAACTATTATAAATGTTGACAATAATGGCTTTTTAAGCCCATTTCCTACACTCAAAGTAGTGTCTCTCTCTGTGTGTGTGCGTGTGAAATCTCGACAATAAATGTCATTTAAATGAATGCATAATAAGTCACATGAATTAAAAAAAAGATCAGATATATAAATATATATATACAGTTATATATATGTATTTATTAGATAACCAACTGAAAGCAGGAAATCGTTTTGTAACCACCATTTAAGATTTTTAAGTGATTTTTGCAATTTGCATAAAAAAAAAACTGAAACTAAAAGCTGAAAGCTGAAAGCTGATCCACAGCTGAAAATATGAAATTATAATCCAAAGGCGCAGCGGCAAGACAAATTGCCAGGCTAGTTTTTAATTGCTGGACAAAGCTTACAAGCGGATCAAGAAAGAGAGAGAGATAGAGAGAGAGAGAGAGAAGCAAAATCGAAATCGAATTTAAAATCAAAAAATCGAGGAGCAGCTAATCTATAATCACAGCCAAAAGCAAAAGCCACAAGTAGCATATGCAAATCATGTTTGACAGCAGAGCAGCAAAAGCAAAAGCAAATGCAGGAAAAAAAGGCGAAGGAGAAGAAGTAGTTGGCATAAAAAAAGCACAGAGCAAAATCAACCAAGCAGCACATAAATACACAAACACACACACACACACAGAGAGAGTGAGTGAGTTGCAACTATGTATCTGTGATACATGACTCTTTACGCTGAGATTATAATGCTGCTGATTGTTTAATCGCTTGGAAAGTGATTGAAAAGTTGGCTATAAGTCGACGTCATAGAATTGTGAGTGCTAAAGCCTGAAAGCTGATAGCAAGTACTTAGTGTGTGTGTGTGTGTATAAGTCAGTCAAGTGTGACCAACCAGCCTGTGGCAGGCAGTTAACATTTAACATATGCTTAAGAGCATTATGTATAAAGCAGGCGTCAAACACTTTGTTTTTAGACAATGGAAAATATATTAAAATCAAACAATATAACATTTAAATATATTTTGTAACAACTTTCAAATATATTTATTTATGTTAAATGCACACACACACACACACACATATATATACAGAACATTCACTTATAACAAAGCAAAGTAAAACAACTGCAAATCTATTGCTCAAAAGTCAGCTAAGCTGCCTGCTGCATAAGCACATAGCTGCCTGCTATAAAACCGCCTCTAGTACAATCAAACTGAAATGTGCAGCTCATTGCTGAGGCACTACTAAGCTCTATCCTCTATATAGTAGAAAATCAATAAGTTAACATTTAAGTAAGCCGATGTCATAACAATACCAAGCTAATGCGAAACACTTCTAGACACGCCCATAGCAACTGGCAACGCCCACGCAATAATATAATATAGTATAGTATAGTGTGTGTGTGTGGGTGTGTGTGTGTGCCGCAGCAAACAACTCTAGTGGTTGGCGCCACTTTGACGCCAGTTGGTTAGATATATAGCCTGCTTCTAGCATCATAGTTATAAACAGTTAAATCTGTCTAAAAACTGCTGCCACAATTCAAAAAGGATAAAAATCTCTCCTCCCCCCTGCTTCATCCTACTTCCTACCATTCGCAGCGACAGCCGTAAATCATTGAAACGTTGACTCGAGTTCCATTTCAATTTTTATTGTTGTCGTCACTCTCCATCCATACACACACACAGCATATCTATCTCTATCTTTAACTATTGCTTTCTCTTTCCTACTGCTTCTTTTAGTAAACATACCAAAAAATGCTTTTTGAATTGTAATTTTTCTTTTTTATTTCTGGTTCTTTTTTTTGCTGTCTTTCTGCTCAGCTGCTGCTGTTGCTGACGTTTGTCGCTTTTGTAGCGACCACCTCGCCCCACCCACTGCAAGCGGCTCGTTGCCTCTGATAAGCGTGATTGAATTGATTTTCTATTTCTTTCTATATATATATATATACATATATATATATTGATATATATGTTTGTTGCGCCACTTTGCTGATGGATATCAATTGAAATGCTTAAATAGTCGCTTTGTGCAGATATAGAACGATTTTATACATATATATACATATAAGTATTTGTTACTTCTGGAGCAGCTAACTTAAATTGTGCTGTCACTGCCTAAGTTTACAATCATATTGATTCTAAACACACACACACACACGCACATATATTTCCTTCTATTTCGTCCTTTTTCCGTTTAGCTGTTTGCGTAACGAAATTTCTTGTTGCTATTTCGTGGCTGGACCTCTAAGCAACCATAGCGGAAGTAATCCATTGATTGCGTATCTATCTTACCAACCTTCTTCTACATCAATACACATACGTTTAATACGTCTTATATATGTTATCATATTAGATTTGTGCTCTATGGCACGTTTAGACTTCGTTTGTCATTCCTTAAAATGTTATTGATACGTTGAGAGCTGGAGAAAGGGCAACATTTTGTGCTTTGTTTCTACATTAGCAATAAATATATATATTTTGTAATTTATATATTTTATAAATTTATTTTGTATATTTTAAAAAATATTTTATTATTTATTATTTATTTATGTATTATTTTTATATTATTTATATAATTTTATTCTATATTTTAAATAGTTAATAATTATAATATAATAATAATATAATCATAATATAATAATAATAATATTTAATATTATATAATTATAGTTCATGTTATAATTATATAATAAAATAATATTATATAATATTTAAATATATTTAAAATATTTTTTATATATTTTATTTTATGTAGATTATAATCATTTTCTATTGATAAATTAAGTTAATATATTGTGTATATTTTTTGAATATAATTATGTATATTTTAATATATATTAAATTTCTTTATTTTATATATTTTAATAATTTATTTTTATTTTATTATTTTATAAAATATTATTTTAAATTTTTAATTTATTTTATATATTTTTAAGAGAAATTTTTCTTATTTTTAAATTCATATTTTATAAATTCTTTAAAATATTGTAATAAGTATAAAATGTAATTTATATATTAAATGAATTTATTTTTTATGTTTTAGAAATTAATTTTATATATTTTATTAATTTTTTTAAATTGTTTAATATAATTTATATTTATAGATTTATTTATTTTACTATATTATTTTCATTGTTTAAATTTATTTATTCAAATTAATTTCAACAATTGACAATTTCATTTATCTATAAGCTTTAACCTCAGATTTCCTGTTAACCTCACAGTCACACACACACACAAACAACTAGCAATAAAAATAGATTCTGTTCGCTTTTCTCATAATATGCAAATTGTATGGTAAAAGCGACAATTTCCCTAGCCTCCAGCCTCTTTTTAGTTAACAATTTTGCAGCTTCCAGTTTTTAGCTCTTAGCTTCTATTGTTCACGCAAACAAAAATTTCAAATACTTATTCAAACATTTATCGATTTCGATGTTGATTAGCATTTTTCACTGTATGTGTGTGTGTGTGTGTGTGTGTGTTTGTATATGCGATTGCTCGTTTTTTCATTAGACTGGGGCCAAAAACAAACAAGAGACAACAATCAACCAACAAACAAGACGACAACAACAACAGCGACAGCAGCAGCAACAGCAGCAACAGCAGCAACATCAGGCAACCCCTCGGCAATCGTTGACTGACTATGAGAAATATTTTGGGTATGTCAATAGCATCGTCACCTGTCTAGGGAACTGTAATTTGATGCGCTTGTCTTGTCCCTTAACTATTAAGTAAATTGAAAGTCTTCCATCTACTTCTGTTATATACATACATTTATATATACATATATATATCTTTATATATATATTTTCGTATTATGTATTCGTCGCAGTTTATTTTTGGTCTCCACTTTTATTTTTTTTAAGTCGAAATTTACCCTTAAGTTGAAGTCGAATGAAGTTCAGCTCACTTCTAAATTACACTAATGGACACCGAAATGTAACCGAGCAAAGTTTTCAGATGAACTGCATTTGGGATTGGTCATGGTATTTGTGGGTAACGATCTGACTATCATTCTCATCAAGCACAACATCATTATCATCTTAAGCATCATTATCATTATCTTTATCATCATCAAATAGTAGTGAGTGCACACTAAATAGCTGCGCTTCAAGTGTTGCCACAAAATGTGTGTGCACAAGCAAACTTTTGACCATAAATTATGGCATTTATTCAAAGGCAAACCCGGTCAGAATCAGCATCAGTAGACAGACTACAACTAGACTGGTCAGATAGCAAACAAACACACACACACACACACATATATATATACTTATATATAGTTAGAGCATGATTGCAGCTTGCTGTCTGTGTCTGTGTGTGGGCGGGCACATTCATTTATTAGCCTTCCCCCGACAAAAACTTAGAACCCAATTGACTAACGGCTTTGGTTTGGGGGTACTAGCCATTTTTTCATTCCGGTTCAGCAATTGAAGTTTTGACCATTTTCAAATTGAGTTTCATTTCATCATTTGCAACGTGAAGACGGCTCATATAGTGCCACAGTGCCACTGCCACAAGGCGTTATTTAGGGCTTATTTCACAATGGCAGCAGCCAAGGTTTCAACATGTCAACAACAACAACAAGAAGAACAACAAAAAAATAAAAAGCGCAAGTTGCGCCAATGGCGCGTGCAACTTGAAGGCGCTTGCCGCATGCCGCAGCTTCATTAAAATTGCAGCAGCAGCAGCAGCAGCAGAAGAAGCAAAAGCGGAAGGCAGGAGGCTGGCAGAAGATGTCGTAGAATAGCCTAACGATGTCAGCACACAATGGAGGGCATACAATATGTGTGTTTGTATATGTGTGTGTATGTTTGTGATTTGTATGTGTTTGTATGTGATATATAAATATATATATATGTATGTGTATTGTGTAGGAGCAGCAGTGGCAAATTCTGCTAGAGAAAAAGGCAATTGAAAATTCCACAATAAACCCGCAGCAAAGTAGGAAAGCAGCAGAGCTAGAAGAAGACAGAGATAGATAGGATGGCAGACAGAGAGTGTGGGAAAGTGAGAGAGAGAATGTGAAGCTACAGTAGGGAACTGCTGCTCCTCTTAGTAGATGTCGACATCCTTAGAGCGTCAAGTGCTTGCCTTACAGTGGTACAAAATTCAATAATAATGACAATTTAAGCCAAGTTAAGGAGAACAACAGTTATATTGTTGGCCCATATAAGTACCGTTAGTTGGTAGTAAGTTGTTGCCCACTGTGCGAGCAGTAAAGATGCCGACGACAACTCGCGTGACCTGAATTATTGGTGGCATATTGCCACTCATTGACTTTGCCGCAACGCTTGCGGCAGCAGCAGCAGGAGCAGCAGCATAAAATGCTGCAACAGCAACTGAGATTGGGTGCAGCTAGAAGAAGGAGTAGAGTGTAGACAATAGAATAGAAAAGTAGTATAAGAAACTGAAACTTAAAGCGCATTTCGCAAACAATTTGCGGCACTTTAATCAATTTCTGCATAAAAATTTTAACAGGCAAGACAATAAACGCCGCTGCGAAGGCAAGCCAGCAAGGACTACAAGGACGAAGTGCACGACAAGGCTGACAATTGTTTGTTGAGTTTTGTCAAGTGTAAAAAGTCGACGCGCAGGCGGCAAATGCAACGGCGATATGCAACAGGAGCAGCAGCAGCAGCAGCAGCAAACAGCAGCAGCAGCAACAGCCACAGCCACAGCAGCATCAATTGTCCTTATGCTTGTCCTTGTGCCGTGATGCCGTCGCAAGCTACTACTGCCTGCTGCCTCTGTTGCTTCTAATATCCTTACAAATGTGCCGCTGTTGTTGCATGTTGCTGTTGCTGCTGCTGTTGCTGCTTTGTTTGTTTGTCTCGCTTTATTTCTCTCCACTCGTCGACATTGCGGTTTAATAATGTGTAAAGTCAAAGTTATTTGATATACCCAAACGCACACACACACACACACACACACATACACATACATATATGTACTGCCTTTCTTCTCGCACATTGTCATTGCTTACACACACCCATACACACACCCACTCACACACACACACATACTCGCATAGAGAGCGCATTCTTATGCTTGCTTTTCTTCTTTAAATTTATTAGGTTTTCTGTCAGCCATTATTTGTTAGGCACTCCTTGAGCCACGTTTCATTTCATTCCATTCATTCCCACTTCACTACGTTTCATTCCATAGTATTCCATACACCACCACCCCTCTACTAGCCCCCTTACGCCCACAACAGTTTTCTATCGCCTTCTCCACAAAATTGAAAATAAATTGAATGACGTTTTTATTGATCCCGATTTTCGTTCAACGCTGCAAGCGATTTCTGCCTCTCTACTCTGCTTCTTACTCTTTTTTATATACATATGCTGCTTCATCTTCCTTTTTTTATTTTTTTTCTATTTTTTTTGCGGTATGCCACAACCAAAGTTACCCAGTTTGACGCTTAAATGTCGTTAGAGCCTTGAACAAGCAGCAAGGATTTTGAGTGACAGAATGGAAGGAGTAGGACGAAAATGACGCTTGAAGCAACTTTAAGTTAGTGCCAGAAGACTTTGTGCTCTTTATTAGACAGTTTAAATGTTGTTTACAGTTACTTTGGTAAGTGCTATTAACATTTTGATTTAGTTGAAGAAACAAAACATTTATCAACTAATGAATTTTCAGGGGCAAAACAGCAATTGAAATGGAAATGGCAAACGGCAAATGGCAAAATGGAAAATTGAAAATGAAAATTTATGTTTACGACGTGTTTTGATTTGCACAACGGAAGCGCAAATAAATATATATATATATATACTAATATATATATATATATATATATATTATATATATGTATATATGGTTGTTGGGAAATAACTCAATTGATTTGATTTTTATTTGAAAGCAACACGTCAAAGCTTGAAATTGAATTGAAATAGGTTCCCCAAGTGATTTGTGTATGTCACACCAATACACACCCATACATACTAATACAGACATAATCTTTTGGCCATGTATTAGTGTCATTCAAATTCTATTTTCTATTTCTTCAGCCTGTGACACTTGCAAATCTATAAAATTCTCTCTGTGTTGTCTTTCAACTTTCAACTAATCCAATTTCTATCAACAATATTATGCCAGGCAATCCATTAGACAATCAATCGAATTGCTATATACTTTCTATATCCTTTCAGCATATGTTATTTTTCCTTTTTTTTATGATTGACATGCATATGCATATATAATATATATATAGAGTACTGTTAATTAGTTTTTTATATGTTGCTGTTGCCTATCTTTGTTGACAAGTGTAAAGCCTTCTGCAGTCTAAACTCATTTTCTCATGAATTTTTTCAGATTTTTTGCAGCAAGCGCAAAGCTAGTGTATTAACGCCCACAGGGCGTGGTAGCTTATATAAAAAAAAGTTTTTCTTTTATGTTTTTGTCACATTTTTCATAGATAAGTTGAGAAGAGAGGCAACAAAGCTGCAACAGCAACTGCAACACATTTATATTCATCGTGGTTGAGCATTAGTTTTTATTTGCTTGCTAAGTTTTGCACCCAAAAGAAATGTATATGTAGGAGCGAGGGGGTGGTAGAGGAAACTAGGTAGATAGAGAATGAGTAAGTATAAGAGAGTGTAAGTTACAGTTGTAGCTTGAGCTTGAGCTGGAGTTGGAGTTGCAGTTAAACTTAGAAGTTGCAGCTGGAGTTGAAGTTGGAGTTGCTGCTGTTTGCGCGTCTGAAGTCAGACGGCAATTTGTCAGGCTCGTGACTTGCTAGTTCGCTCTCTGTGTGTGTGGTTATGTGTGTGTGTGTGTGTGTGTTTTCTTAGTCTAACCATTGCTACAAGCTCTTAGTTCTTATTTTGCCTCCCACATAACCCTTTCTACCATAGCAATGTCCATTGGCCAAAGTCTGTTGCTTCATTTGTTGGCTTAAGTAACTTAACAACTTTACGCTTGCAACTCGCGTACGCGACATTCTCCTCTTGTTTATATTGATAATGTGCCATTTATTTTATTTAAGACATGCTCATGCCCGCTCGATTTGCTTTGCAGTTGCTGGCAACAGTCACGTTCAGGACACAGGACGCAGCATACAGGACACAGGACACAGGACGCAGCATACAGCACACAGGACTCAGTATATAGTAACTGAGCGCAGCAGCAAGTAGTAGACAGAACGAATGAATTGTGTAGGTTTCAGCAACTGCGAAATGACTGCACATATTCTACACACACACACACCACGTTTGCCATCATATACAGTAGTAGTACATGCCACAACTTGGTGCTGCTGCTACTGCTGCATAATGCATTAAGTGCCAGCTCCTGCGGGCTGCTTCAGCTGACAACCAGCTGCTGAGTTATTGACTTGAAGTTTGTTGCGGAATTTCAAAGTGCAACGTGTGTGAGGCATAACAAATTAGTGAAGGGATAACACGGGCGAAAGGGAAACACTTGAAGCACTGATTTTTATTAGAGAGAGAGAAGTAAGACTTTCTACGGATTATAAGGACAACGTGTGTCAAGTAAAACTGATTGATATCAACTATCAGTTTGTTACAAAGCACAATTTCAATAGAAATTCAAAAATTTTATTTATTTATACAAGGACTCGCAAGGATATTTATTAACTTTCTGCTTTTCTTTTGCTGGTTTCCTTTTAATGAACTCAATTCCCTCAATACTGCTGGACGCACACGCAATTTGCAATTTGCAAATTTTCTTTTGATTTGATGACAACCACAAAGAGTTTTCTTTTTCTCTGCTTTTTTCCTTTTTCTATTCTTTTTTTTTTGTTTTCTACATTCTTTCTGCTATTCATACTGTCAGTTATTCATTCATTCATTCAGTCAAACTCAACTGAAACCATTCAAAACTATTGCAGCAACTCAAGAGGAGAGCGAAGCGTTCTCTCCATTGTTGGCTCGCTTGCTGCTTTTCCCCAAAGGAATATATTTATTTTGAATTGTAAAAATATACAAATATATACATAATAGATATATGTAGTTATATATATATATATATATATATATCTTAAATTTTGTATAGATCTGTCATCGATTTGTCATGGCTATTGCTGCTGCTTATTAACTGCTTTGTATTCATGCTGCTTGTGTCTGTCCCAAAGTATAGTTATAATAAATAACTATTATTAAAAATAATTGGATGACATTGAAAAAGAGTGGCCCAAAGCAGAACTTGTGGGTCAGTTCCTGTTGTCTTTAAAATTTAATTACGAAAGTATTTCCGACTGACAATGGGAGCCCAAAGGCGGCCGGAAATTCGAAGCGTCAACTACAAAATGGAATTGAAATAAACAACGTTGAAACAACTAAAAATAAAGAAAACAAACTGCAGAAAAATAACACAAATAAAAGCAAAATAAAAATGAAAATAAAATAAAGTCAAAGTGGTGCATATTGTTTGCAGCAAGCGCCACACTCTACGCGCCACATTCCACTCTTCTGGCTGCAACCAGTGACCCAACCAAACAAACGCTTGGAGACGCTTTTTCACTTGCGTCGCGCTCTTTGTGGCGGAAGAGTTGCAATTTTCATTTTCTTTTTAGCCGCCATTTAAAATACACTTACCATAGAATACTCTAAATATGAGACTCGATATGTACAAGTCAAAAATTTAGACAAAATGCTGAGCCAAAATCAGCGAACAGTTTCATGTATGAAAATTACTTTCCACTAATTTTAACTTGGCATTTTAATTGTAAAATAATTTTTATATATAAATACTATATTTATTCTGTAAGAGTATCCTATCTACGTTCATTTGCAGTTAACAACATTTTTTTAACATTCTTTTTTATATATTTTTAATTTATTTTCAGCCGGAGCACATAATTTGCATGGCATGAAAGAAACTTGACTTTTGTTGCCCAGGGACAGCCGGCAAAAGGGGTGGTAGACGGGTGGCATGGAAGCGGGTAAGAGGAAGAAAAAAAATATGTTGCAATGGCAGTGTTGAAAGTATAATAGAAAAATAAGGTGCCACACAATATGGCCAAGAGCTTTACAGTTGGTTAAGTAGCAAAAGCGCGCAAAAGGCGAAAGGACGCAAAAATGCGTTGCGGCCAAAGCCACCCGAGCCGGATAAAGTGGCACCAACTAACCATCCAACCAAACGAAGGCAACATTGCTATATAAGGACTCACAACTGAGACGTAGACTACGAATAGGGGGCGATCTAGTATTCGGTAGTAGAGTCTTGCTGTTGGCACGCCAGCGCCAGAGCATGGCGTGAAAATTGTTGTGACAAGAAAATTATAAACCGGAAAATGTTTTATGTTCTCTCGCTATGGCGATTTCTACACTTTTTTTCGAGTGCCTTTTTTATGCACACACACAAACACACACACATATATATATATACATTTTTGGTGAAATTAAATTGAGAGGAAATTAGCAGTGAAATGATGCCAATTTTCAGGCAGCAGCAGCAGCAAAAAAAGGTTCAACATTAGCAGACAATTTCTTAAAGGACACTCGAAATCAGTCACAGAAAGGATAATGACAGTATTTATACTTAATGCTTTAACAACTATTTCTGACTTTTTAACAAATATTTAACCGAATGTAGTTGATAGCTAACTGTAAAGCAGCTGCCATTGACCCAGTTAACAACTTTCCTTTTCTTTTTTTTTAAGGCCTGGCTGAAAGGTTAGTTACTTGCCATCAGGTTGCAAGTGTCGACAATGCGGCAACTTAACTATAAATTAGTGTCGTGGCTACATGGAAAAAAGTTGTAACAGACATATACACACACACCCACACACACACATGTGGGAGTCTATATATAGGCAACCCGTAGGCCTTATGTCCTTAAACTGGTTAGCAGCCATTATATGCTGGTTACTTGCACGTTTAAGTTCGTTATACATTTAAAAACTCAACTTGTCGCATGCCTCCTGTTTTGTGTGTCAAGCACACACACACCACACACTGACAGGTAGACACACAAACACAAACATACATACATATACACTCTCTAGGGAAAAAAAGAGGTGAAAATGAGTACAAACACACTCAGCAACAATTACAACACTCAAAGGCTGGACACACACATACACACACACACACACACACAGAAACTTACAAAAAAAGAAAGTAAAGGGAAATGAAAATAAAGAAAAGTCTGTGTGGAAAAACTCGCTCAGCGTAGCAAATTGCTTGGCAACTTTACTGCATAGTTAATTAATAGGATAACACAATTAATTTGTGGGCAATGAATGTCTGAGCTTTACCAGATCCAGCCTCGCAACCACCCCTCAACCCACCACCCTCAAACCACCCACTCACACTACTACTTCCCATACTAAAACCCAATTCCAGTTTCAATCTCAGTCAGCAAAAAAAAAGTAGGAAAAAAGTTCTCAACCTCTGGGAAAACGCTGCAAAGGACATGCTGTCCATGTGGTCGACGTCGCCATCGCTGCTGTTGTTATCCTTTCACTTTTGCTACTCATTTCTAGTTACAGCTGTTACTGGTCTACAGCTGACTCATTTTTTTGGCCTGATCACAACTTGCTTATCACACACGCAGCTGTGCCTGGGCGGAGATTGACTGGAGGCTAACTAATTGCCAAAAGCTTAAGAGATTTCAAGGGTAGACGACGCTTCCTGCTGCTGTTTGCTACTCTGAACTAATCCTTTGGCCGATAGTATTAATAATCTTAAGTGAGGCTAGAAACAACTGCAAGGATTATTAATTTGCTGCTTCAAACTGAAATACGAAAAGGTCCTACCCAAAAAAGGACAAAGCAAACGCAGCTATAAACTAAGAGTTCCTTTATCGAAAAGAAGTTTCTGTTTAAGTGCTAAGGATATGTCAGGATAAAACATATATATTTATAGTAAATAATTAACATTTTAAACACTTGTATTAAAGAGCGGCTGGAAAACAAGCCAAAAGGATACAAGGACTACACCTAGTTGAAGTAGTAGTTGTTGTAGTAGAAGCTGCGTCCCTGGCAGTGGCTCAATTAAGGACGTTGCTGGGGAGGACCAGGCGTGAAAGGACAAAAAACAAAAGAACACCCCAAACCCACAGCAGAAGCAACAACAAAGGCAACAAAAACAACAGCTATCAGAACAACTACAACAACAACAACAACAACAAAAGCAGCACCAAGGAGCTACTTACAAACATCAGTTTCAACTATTGTTTGCACACTCAACTTGGACTGAAGCAGCAGGCGCTCGGAGAGGAGGGCATGTTGGCTAGGGGCTGGGCAACTTTAAGGCTCGACTCCACGCTTTGGGGTTTTGTTAAAATAACAAAAGTGTCTGCCGTCGCTCGCCCTCACTTCATGCGCCAGTTGCCAGTTGGCAGTTGCCGCAACCGTTAACCAAACAAGTGGCAATGGCTGACGCCTAAAAAGCGGCAACAAAAATTTTCAAACGTAATTTTTTATGCTGTCACAAATTTGATGATAATGATGATGATGCTGATGATGATGATGAAAATCATAATAATAATAATAATGATGATAATAATGCTGTTGTTGTTGTTGTTGATAAAGTTGATGGCGGCGGAGGCATTTTGTCAACATTATATAAGTTTCTACATAGAGTATGAAATATTTTACTTTATGTTGCTGTTGTTGTTGCTATTTTTGTTGTTGCTGGTGTTGTTTGAGTTGGCAACAGAAACAAAAAGCTTAATAAAGCAAACAACAACAAAGCGGGCAACTTAATTTTTCCGCATTGCCAACGACATTGTCAAGGTATTGTCGCTTTTTCCTTTGCCATTGTTGCATGCAACTTGTTGTTGCTGTTATTGTTGCTGTTGTTACTGACATCAACATCTAATTGAAGAGCAGAGTGAAGAGCAAAAAAAAGAACGTGCGGAACTAAAAGCTTTTTAGCCAAAGCAAAAGCCTTTTCGCATCGACCTCTCCTTTCATCGTTTTTTTTTTTTTGATGGTTGTAAGGCTAATTTTGCACGTTTTTTGCCACGTTTTTTCGTTGCTTTTATCGAAGGCGGAAAAAATGGATGAAATTTCAATGCTAAATGGTAAAGAGGAGAACACGCAGAAAATAAAAAAATGAAAAAAGGATGCTTTGATTTTACATTGAACACAGCCAATGGAGATTAGCAAAGGATACGAAAAAAGGAAAAAAAAAAAGGTGAAAAACTTTAAGAGAAACGCAGCGAAAGTTTCGACAAGTTAAAAGTGAACTTAAAAGATTAATAATAATAATATTTTAGATATATCATTATATGCTAAATATAATAATTATATTTATAAATGATCATTATGTAATAAATAGAAAAAAAGTACAGTTAAAATAAGTTTACCTTGAAGTTATCCGCACCAAAGAGCAGCAGCTCCTACGAAGCCACTCGACGAATTTGAGAGAAAAACGTAAATTATATATATTTAAATGAGAAGAAAAAGAAAAACACTTTTTTTTAATGCACTTTGTTTTTTTTTTGCTAACGTACACTAATCGATTATATTTGATATCGATAACATATCGATCATTCACTTTTGTTTTTTATTTTCTTTATTAAATTTTAGCTCTAAAGCTCTGAAGCAGTCTAGCATAAAGCTTTCTCTACACGGAAGCTACGTCTGTATAAAGCACAAGATCCTTAAACTGAGGCATATATAAAATGAAAGCACACACACAGAGAGTGAGAGACAGGCGCGATAGGCGGCTGCCAGTAGAAGCTTAAAGCTCGCTCAAAAGCGCATTAAATGGTAGCCGCAGCAGCAGCAATCATATAGAGTTAAGTACCATACAGAGAATGTGACCGAAAGAAAGGTAGAAAGAGCCTCAGAGAGGGAGAGCGAGAGAGAGAGAGAATGACAGGCGCTAAGCTTGAACTATATTTAGATTTATATTTAGATAAAAGCACATTAAAATAAGAAAAAGCACAAAAGCACAATAATAACGAAAAAAGCGCCACAAGATCAATTGGGGCTTGCCCTAAGAATGCAATGTGGTTGCAGGGGGAGTAATAATAATAGTTATAGTAGTAGTGGTGGTTGTGGAGTGGTGGTGGGTGTGGGTGTGGATTTATATCATATACTTGAAGCCATGAAGGATTAAAGTAAATTATTAAATATATATAAAAAAGCTTAAAAGCTACATTCCATACATATACATATACACAATCAAAGCAAAGTTTGGATAATGGATAATAGTAAAATGAGCGGGCAAAGGGGAATAGGGATAGGGATAAGGAGTAGGAGCAATAGGTATATATGGGTATATACTGTTTCTTTTTTCGGTATATTTTCTACTAACCTTGATACTGTCATAGCAAGCAGTGACTTTGCCGTTCTGCACCTCAACATTAGCCGGGGGATGAGCGAACTTGCATTCCGTATCCTGGCGCGAGCATTTGTTGCGCTGAAATTCGCGGCAAACCTCCAATTGCAACCAGCGCGAGTCCTTGCCGTTTAACAGGCTGTTCATATTAACAACGTTGGCCATTGCAGCAGCAGTTGCGGCAATTCTTCAGTATAATATATGGTATATATATATATAGGTATAAATTATATAAATATATATAATTTGCTTAGCTGGGGGAAACTTTATAGTTAGCTTAGCTGGCGACTAGAAATGTTGCGCGTTTTACTTTATGACGTTGGCTTTTCTTTTAGTTGTCTTTCTGTTTTGCTTTTATTTTGCACTTTTAGCACAGATCAGCACCTATACATACATATATATATATATAGAAGGTCTACATACATACATACAAAACACATACATATGTATTTTTAGCATAGATTATAGCGATTTTACACTTTTTTTTTTGTTTTGTTTTAAAAGCTTGGGAATAGCTGGCTGCTGGCTAATAGCTTGGGTTCAAGTTGAAGCCTTTGTTGATGTACAATATATATATATATAGAGATATAGAATTTTGATTCAAACGAATATATATAAATACTAGGTATATATATATTTTGTATTTTGTTTTTTTTTTTGTTTTCTTTTGTAAGTTTTAGCGTTTCTTTTTAAGCTTTTGTTTTGTTTTGTGTTTTATTTTTATATTGAGCATACGCAGCGTTTACATTATCTGAAATGAGAGTAAAAAAAAGAGAAATATACGTTTAGGTTTATACCAAAACATTATTTGGTTAACACTGACAATGTCTATGTGTATGTGTGTTGAGTGTGTGTGTATCATATATCATATAGGAATTTGACCAGCTTTAAAGGCTGGCGCAAGATAATAGCAGAGACAGAGTTGAAGGTAAGTTGTATGACAGAGACAGTAGGACAGCGCAATGTATATGTGTGTGTATGTGTATGTGTATGTGTAATATGTTAATGTATGCATGTATTGGGTTAATAGCGCACAAATATCTATGTTGCAGTTTTGGGTTAGTAAATTTTTCATTGCCAAATGAATAATGCAAAAAATAGTTTGAAAAAAAAAATTGCCTTGAAAATGAACTCAATTATTTTTTGAAGTGTAGTTAAATATCTTTTTCTTACTGTATTTATAACATATTATTTATGTTTATTTAATTTAACAATGTTTCAATTATGCAAATAGCTATTTTATTTTGTATCTGAAATGTTTTTGCTTTATTTCTCAGGGAGAAAAATTTCTAAAATATTTTGAAAATTTTTATTTTATTTTATTTTTTAAGCTGCAACTGACTTTGTTGGCTTTCATTTAAGTTAAATAACTAATAAATCTAATACAAAATAAATGCAAGAATTGCAAATGGAAAATGGAAAACGGAAAATAGAAAATGGAAAATAAAATTAAAATGCAAGTAGAAAATTAAATTAAAAAATTTTGTGAATTTCGTTTTGAGTTCAAGAAGGAAAATTCTTTATGAGTTTTATAATTTGTTATGAATGTGTGTGAATGTGTCTTGAGTGTGTGTGTGTGTGTGTGTGTGTATGACTTATATATGATGACAGGAAATTTATATATATATATATATTTTATGTATTTATGTCTAGTTAAATATATATATATATATAGAGCGTGAGCAGCAGCAACAGCATCATCCATATTGCAAGAGGCGGCAGCAGCCACATCAACAGAGCTACAGGCACAATAGTAATAGTAATAGTAATAGTAGTATTTATAGTATAAATAGTAGTAGTAGTATTGGTAGTAGTTTTGGTAGTAATAGTAGTAGTAGTGTTGCTGTGCTCAAGACTCTTGGCGCTCTGGGAAATAGCGGCACAAATAACCAAACCAAACCAAACCAAACCAAGCACGGCCCATAACAGCAGCATCAATGCACATTGACAAATACTACAAATAAAGTGCGTATCCGATATCAAACTATATATATATATATATATATATAACTATATATAGTTAACTTATATCTGTATAGCATTATATATTTATATATAGATATCTAAACCATAAACTAAAGACAAATGTTAACTTAAAATAAAATTTTCTTAAAATGATGATAGCAAAAGCATTAAGTATACATATAGAGAGTGGCTATATATATATATATATATATACATATATATATATATATATACATATATATATATTGTTCCTAATTTGCTATATAGTTATAGTTATATATATCTGCATATCGTGCTTACTACGCGCGTCCTTAGCAAAGCGAGTAAAAATTTTAAACGCACTTACCGCTCGTTTTGTTTATAGTACAAACATATATATATATATATATTTATATATAAACACATATATATATATATTTATATAGATTTATAGCATATATAATAAAGTACGTTATTTTCTATAAATATAATTACTGTAAATAAAATTTTCATTTAATATATTCAACAATGCTATGAGCAATCTTTATAAACTTAAACAAATGTTGTGCTTAACACACAGCAAGAGATAGACAGAGTGAGAAAGAGAGAGAGTCTTTGATTAAATCATTGATGACGTCACATATTTCATTTGTTGTTTAAACAATGTTTATATTTCTTTTTCTTTTACTTATATAGGTGTTAATTGAGTCTTGTACTCTTAACTTATCTTATCACAAAATTTCATTCAAAAGGAAAGTCACAGAAATTTCACTTTGCGTTTTTCGTAAGAAAATCAGCAAATGACGCAACAAAATTTATGACCAATAATTATAGTAGAGACAATATGAATACTTTGATGAAACATTTTGAGAAATATATATAGAATATATATAAAATATGAAAAATATATATATATGTGGATTTATAAGTAAATTTAATACCCCAACACTGAAAAGTTGCTAGAGAAAATATAAAATTAAAATAAACTTCGCATGTGTTTTTTGAGCTCTTCTAACTAATATATAAGTATATACTAAATTTTATTAAAATATTTTTTTTTTTTACATTAAGGTTTGAATTACATTTAATTCAATTTTTTTTTTATTTTTAATTTTATTTTTTATTTATTTTATTTTTTTTATTCAGATGCTTTTTAAAGCAAAGTTTAGTCTGTTCAAATTTCAAGTATAAAATTTTGGTTGTTTTTTGCTTGACATTTTAAGTCTTTTATTTAATATTATTTTATAATTTATAATAATTACACACACACTTATTTCCGTTATTATATTTAAACATAGTTTGCTTTGGCCTCCACACACAACAACCCTGAACATGTGCAATATCTGAAATACTATGCGATGTTTTGCTACCAAAAAAAAAAAAATTCCATATATAATGCTATCTGGCCTTTCAAAAGATATCAATACACACATTCACACACACATACATAGAGGTATACACACAGAGATATTAACGCCAATACGTTTGCAGCAAATTATCTTTTGCTCAATTTTTATAGCAAAGATAAAAAAAAAAACAAAATAACAAAAACGAAAACGTAAATTTAATAAAAATATAATTATATTATATACAAAAAAAAATGTATAAGAATCTATAAAAAAAATATATTTATATTTTACCTATATGTATATATATATATATATATATATATAGATAAAGTTATAGTAGTTGATCTGACTTGCATGATGTCAGCTGCAAATTGCTTTTCCGTATTTTAAATTGATATCCCAAAAAAAAAATTAAAGGAAACAAATAGAAAAAAAAAGTTAATTTATGAGCTGATATTTAGATGTTATACATATGTATTTGTGTGTGTGTGTGGGTTGTAGTTAATGTTTATAGCATTTATTTAAATGATTTTTGTATCTTTGCTGTTGTTGTTGTTTTTATTATTTTCCTAACCTCAGCAGCTTCTTCCATTTTGTAATGAAAATCTAAAAACTTTTTTTTTCTCAACGCGCGATTTTCTGCCCACACAAAAAGAACCAAAGCGGACGTGAACCAATGTGAATACAATATATATATATATTAGACTATATATATATATATATATATATATATAGATCTATAGAGATATATATATATACATACATATGGCTGGCATGTCATTGACGCAGTTTTGGATAGAGAATATTTATGGGCTGGCGAGTGTGTGTGGAAAACGTTAACGAAAATAAACATTTGTGGCAGAACTACAACTAAGTTGTGTATTATGGCCAACAGTTTATATAAAAATAAAAAGAGAAATGTGGGCCAAGAATAATCGAATAAGCTATCATAGTATATATCGATAGAACGATGACATTAACATCCGCCCAACGTTTGACCTACAATCAACCTTCAGCACTCTCTTACAGGATATTCATTTGCTGCGCTAATTGAGTCGCTGTCTCTGTGTAGTACTGTTATTGCTGTTATTAAAAACAGATTAATGCATGAAGATGAAGCAACGTAATACATAATAATATTATTAACAAGAAATAAAAGTAAAAACGAAACAAAAATAAGATGCAAATTGCTTTAAAAGCCACAGCACAAAAGTAGTCCAAACGAGTTCAACAAGTTTTTTCTTCTTTTTTTTTTAGTCAGGTATTAAAAATTTGGAAACGTTATTTTTTTTGAAGGTTAAATATACAACAAAGTGTAGACAAGACAAAATGTAAAAGAGGAAGAGAGTAAGAAAAGCAAAAAAAAGAGGAAAGGAAGGAGAAGTAACTAACAACAAAAGTAAAAGCAAAAGCAACTGAAACTGAAATCGAAAACTGTTAATTTTCAAAGACTTAACACACGATCACTAATAGTATTTGCATTCAGAGAGTATTCAGATGAGTATATATATGAGTATATATATGAGTATATACATGAGTATTCACAATGCTATTCATATTCTATTCATTCACATATTCACTTCCCCATTAGCTGCATCAAAAGGCGCCCACAGCTGCCACTACAGCAACAGCCGCTGTTTTTTTTGGTAACAAATTTCTTTTGTACTAACTTCAAGTGAATTTGGCCCAAAATACATCTACTAAAACTTTCAACAGTTGTGAAATTAGTTCAATTTATTAGCTGTCTGTTGCTGCTGATAAAAAAAAATTTGGTAAAAAATTCCAAGGGAACTCTTTGCCTCCAACTCTCGCTTTTTTTATCGAACGCTTTGAACAAAAGATAAACAAATTAAAAACTTAAAAAATTTCACTTAATTAAAGGTATAAAAAATAAAAAAAAAAATTTTGATAGAAAGTTGCTTATATTAGCAATAAGAAAAAAATATTAACTAAATTTAGTCAGTCTTTAGTTAGGGTATAAAAATATGCTCTAAATGATTTCTATATAAGAACTTCCTAGCTGCAACAACGCAATATTTTATCATACAAATTTATCGATAATAATTTTTTTTTTTTTTCGGTTGTTATTCTTCCTCTTCTTTTTGCCCTTCTTCTTCGTCTGTTTGTTGTTATTGCTGTCTTCATTACTCAAAACGAGTCATTCGTATTATAGTGTTTAACCCACATGCCCCACTTTTTATAGCGTACATGAAATTGAGAGCGCTACGCTGATAAGATCAACTCACAACTGATGACGCTACACCACAACAATCCCAAACCTTCCCCCACCCCCTTCGGCACCCTGACAGAACAATAAACCATCTCCACCCCGCTGCCTGTTAGTTAACAGCTTGCTGTGAAAACTCATTGTAATATGTTAAGTATATATATCCATAGAATGTTATACATATATAACTTATATTTTCCCCCCTTTTAGATATGCAACGAGTCACTGTATGGGTGTGTGTGTAGGTGTGTGTATGTGTGTGCATTGGCAAGTGATTAGCGGTGAGTGACTTTAGTTAGTTACAAAAATTGTTGTTGCAACTGTAGCAATAATGCAAATGCAATCCATGAAACCAACCCGTATGCCGCGGGACTCTCCCGTAGGCTATTTTTAAGGCCCTCACATAAGCGCGAATGGCATGAGTGAAAGGGAAGAAAGAATGAAGAAAGACGTAAAGAGGGAAAGAACACAGGTAAAAACACTGGAAGCCATAGCAAAAGGTATACGGAATCGGTCAGTAACCGACTTTGTTGCAACATTATACAACATAAGCCCGCCCCCTTTGCCCCAAACGACAGAGGCGACCCACCCTAGTATGACACACATATATATAGAATGAAGCGCCCACAGAAAAAGAAGAAAGAAAAACAGGAAAACAAAAACAAAAACAAAAAGTGAAAGAAAAACGTAAAAGCTAAAACAATGAAGCCCCAAGTGATGGAAGGGCGGGCAACTCGATGCGGCTTCAACTGTTGCTTTGCTATCAATAAATGCGATTAGATAAATGTTAAATACTATAGCTTATATGGCTGCCAAGCATAGTTGTGGTGGGCTAGGGGGGTGCATAGGGAAGGGGGTGGAATGAGACTAAGTGATAAGCAAATGTAATGCAATTGCAGACAACATAAATGATCTATGACTATAACAATTGATCAAAGCATATGCCACATGCCCCATAATGTAGTATATATAATAACATGCCAACAACTGGTTTCAAGTTAAGTTTTGGCTTATGTCATAGATCTATAAATTGTGGTAGTGGGTGTTAACTGGTTCTTCTGCCAATTGTATATATATATATATATATATATATATATATTGTGTGTAACTAAACTTTAAAGTTGACTTAAGGCTAATTAATTCTTATTGTCAAACTCTGACATGCATAATTAATTTTGTCTGGCCTAAACGTGTGGGTATATAAGCCAACTACAACTACAGCTATAGGCGGCAACATCTTTAGTTTGGCCAAAAACTGTTGTATTGTGTTTTGTTGTGTTTTGTTTTGGCGAAGTTGTAAATCAAATTGATTTTTCATGCTTTCAGCCAACCAGCCCTAAATATGCTCTTTAAATGGAGTTTTTTCTTTTTGCAATAGTGTCAATTTACGTCCACGTTTCCTACTCCCCTCTCTCTCTCCCTCTTTCTATTGGCTATATATGGACAAACCTAAGCTACAACTCAAATAGCCATAAAACGTGCCAAAAGTCTAAACATTTATGGCTTGAAGCGTTAAAATCTCTTGGAAATGCAAATTGCGATGGCGTTAAAAGTTTTCTAGATTAATTTTTTTCCTCTTTCGATCTGAATCATCAACTATATATATATATATATAATATTACTGATTCAATTGCATATTTCATATGCAAAAAAAAAGCTGCGGGTTAAAATCTTAAGCAAATTGCATGGAATAATGAAAGAATCATAAAATTAATTTAATAATCTTGAAGTTTAGTTTATTAATTAAGTAATTGCATAGTTAATTAAGTGTTAAGTACAATATGTAATCGTAATTAACTAACAAGAAGTCTAGTCAAAGCGTCTAATCAAGAGATTAGATTTCTTTTATAAATTTTGCCCTAGTCCCTTGGCTTTGTCTTTTAAATACAAAAATTTGAATTTTCTGTCACGTTTCTTTATCAAAAAAAAAAAAAATATATGTATAATAATAAATATATATAGTATATACTCTATATACATATACATATATATGTGCTGTATATATATATATATTTATAATCAAATTGATACACAAATTCAATTTCTTTAGAGGCAACTAATTACGTCAGAGTCTAAAATCTGTTTTGGAGGCACATCGAAAAACGAAAAAAAATAAAATAAGAGAAGAAAAAAAAACACATTTCATAAATGCCAACGGCTAAGCAACTTTTAGAGAGTATCAAAAAAAAAGAAAAAAATAATACCAAAGAGTGAGAGAGAGCGTGTAGACTGAAGAGAGAGAGAGAGCGCTCTCTTTGCTGAATCTTATGAAACATGCACTCATATAATACATTTTGGCATATTCATAAACTTTTGCTTATCTTAAAATACTTATACACAAATACACACATACACTTATACACACATACACACACACACACACACACACAGTGTTAAGTACATACACATTTGTAGCATGAAACAATTTTTGAAAACATTTTTGCTTAATTAATTTAGCTTGACTTTCGGATACGCAAAATAAAAATTAGTTTATTTTTCGTTTTCTATAATTTTCTTTTAATAAAAATAAATATAGCAGTGAAAGGCAACAAAGAGAGAAAGAGGGAAAGAGAGAGAGAGAGAGAATGCGATAAAAACATAATAACAAATAAATAATTAAAATTTATCAATTTGGTTGAGGGCCGAAATGAAATTAAACTTTGAACTAATTTGTTTAAGCAGCTTGTAGACAGCACGCAGCATAGACACGCCCACAACGCCCATTAAGTCTTCTACATATATGCCACACACACACAGATACACGCAACAAAAGAGGTTAAACAATCAATTTTGCTTTCAATTGATCTCAATTTAGCATTGAAGTACAGAAGGGGGCACAATATGCACTCAAGACTAGCCAAGGGTTAAAGGCAGCGCTGGCAGCGTTGCTTATGTAAATGAGGCAAAATCTTTGGACACTGCTGCGGCTGCTGTCTCTGCTGCTGTCTCTGATGTTGCTGCCTGCATTTGCCTGCCAAAAATTTCATGCACGAAAAACTTATTTTTGGTGCCGACGTTTCCAAAATGCAACCAGAATGGGGCAAAACTGTTAGAGAGAGGTATAGAGAGAGAGAGAGATTGAGTGGAAGAGGGGGTGTGGGCAGGCAAAGAGGTGTTGCTGTTGCTGTTGCTGTTGTTGGTATTTTGGTATTTGGTAGTGGGGCAGCTTAGGGGCTTTGGGCAGCCCATGCAGCAATGGCAGTGCACAGCTGCAGATACATCCAAAAATGTACAACAGCTGTCGCTGTTTGGTATAAAGATGCATAGCAGAAGAGAGTGAAAAAGAAGGAGAGACAAGGTAGCAGAAGAAGAAGCAGCAGCAGCAGCAGTAGTAGTAGTAGAAGAACATAGAATGTAGAATACATTGAAAAATTCATTTTTCATTTTAATTTGAACTTTTTTTTTCTATTACATTTTTGGATTTTGAAATTGTTACGAATATATTTTCTAATTGCCGTTTGATATATATTCCTCTCTATATAAATTTCGATTAGAATCTCCAGCTATAGCTATATATATAGAATGTCTGGCGTATGGTGGAAACAACAACAACAATAACAAGAAGAAAAAGATATATTTGTTATGTATTTATTTATTCTTTCAACTCGTTTGCTGCCGCGTTGCCGAGAGGCGAAAATTTGTGATATATTTTTAGAAACGTACGAGGAACGAGCACATGTTTCAAAATATCAAAAAAAAAATATATATATATACAAAAAAAAAAAAGTTAGAGAAATGAAAAGGAAAAAAAACCTACACTAAAAATTAAAAATAAAAGCTAAAAAAAAAAATTTGGTATATAAATAAAAATAAAAATAAAAATTATTTTTGATAGAAAAAATGTGCCACAAAGATATTAAACAGAAAGCAGAGGCCTCCATTGAGGTTGATTCAAATTGGAAATTCAATTTAAAATCCAATAAGAAACTTAATTAAAATTAAGCAAAAATTTATAAAATATAATAATAAACAATAATTTCATTAAAAAAAAATAATTGTTTAATAAATTAAAAGCAAAACCTTTCACTATATAAATTTAATTGAAAATAAATTTTTACTTAATGCTTTTCCTTATAGAAAACTCATTTTTCTAGTCCCTCCCTAAACTTGACTATTTTGGCTTATATAATAACTTAATTTGCTGCGCCATAAGACCATCATTAGCTGCAAATAATAAACAAAAGCTGGTCACACTTTGATTAAAAAACAATACCCAAAACTTCATTTCCTTCTTTTGACTCAATTTTCAATTGAAAAAGTTCATTATAACTGCTTAAAGTTACTACCATTTTATCTGATCTAAATGTTACTGCTCTACGCTCTGTGCTCCACTCTTAAGACACACACACAATGGTTGACCTACGTACACCTTTGGCACCCACAGTCAAGCATCAAGCAGCAAGCATCAAGCGTCAAGCGTCGTCGCCGTCGGCATTGCCCTCCTCTTTGGCGCATCATTCAAATTGCAATTTCAAATGTCGACGTCGACGTCGACGTCATCGTCGTCGTCGTCGTTGTCGTTGGCACTTGAAAAGCTCACAAAATTTGTCCAGTGACTTTCAAGTTTTTGGTTTTTTTTTTTTTTTTTTTTTTAGGAGAGGTAGAAAAGTTGAAGACAAAACGGGGGAAACTTCATCATAGTAGAGCTATCGATATTTATTTATTATAGGGAGAAGAAAAGAAGTTGAAAAGACGCAAAAAGGCCACAAATGCGAGTGCCGGGTATTAGTTTTGTTGTGTGTGTGTGTATGTGTGTGTGTGTATATATATGTATATATGTGTGTTTGTTTGTGCCAAGAGTTTGGCATGACTTTTTGGGCGAAAAATCGAATCGATTAGTCATGCCAAGTCCTCAGACTTTAGAGTTGATTTCAAACCAAAAAGTCTCTTCGTCGGCCTCACCTCTCACATTTTAGTTGAGTTTTGTTTCGTTTTATTTATTTTTTTTTTTTGGTGTTTTGGGGTTCATTTTGTATTTCTTTTTTGTATATATATTATGGCTTTTTTTTATTTGTATTTTGTTTAAAGCGAATGACTTGTCAATGGGGCTCGAAAGACGAATATCGACATTCAACAGAGACATGGCAATTTATGTGGCATTTTCCAAGCGATTTCGTTGGCTCATTTATAAAATTTTGACAGCTGTTTGTCGTTGTTGTTATTGTTATTGTTGTTGTTGTTGTTGGTGTTGGTGTTATTTGTGTCTGGGAACCTTAGGGCTGAGTAAAAGCGTCAAATAAGAAATGCTTTCTTTTCAATTTGCACAGCTATACAAAAAGTTAAAAAAAAAGTATAAAATAAATAAATAACAAATTATAATGGCAACTGTAATCATTACCATCAGTAAAAGGCATTCAAATTGTGAAACTGAAACTGAAATTGTATACAACAAACAACAGTAACATTAACAACAACAACAACAATAATAACAACTTTTCAACAGCAATACATAAATGTTTATAATGTTTATGACTTTTCAGCTAAGGCCATTCGCAGCGTTGCCAGAGAACCAGAACTTGAAATCGAACTGTCCACAGGGGGAAGTCGAAGGCAAAGCGGCAAAAAACGTGACTTTTCATAAGAGTAAAAAATATATTAATAATATACATATATATATAGTATAACAATGCTAAATATCTTAAGTTTAAATCTCGCGTAACAAAAAAGGAAAAATAAAACAAAACAAAACAAAATAACACATAAAAAGGGAGGGAAAACGAATTTGTAGCCTAGGCCTTGCCTGGTATTAGGAATAAAAATTGCTAAATTTGCATTAAATTTAAGCATGATGAGTGTGTGTGTGTATGTGTGTGTGTGGGTGTGCTTGTATGCGTGTTTAGTTTATATATGTGTATATGTTTAGATGTGTGTGGCCAACTTAAAATTCAACTCAGTTTCTAGAGCGTTTCACATGCCAAGTTATGGCACAGGAAAAATAGCAGAAAGAAAAAAAAAGAAGAAAAAAAAAACAATATAAAATAAAGATTGAAGATGAAGATGAAGCTAAAGAGCAAGATGAAGATGAAGAATAAGATGAAGTAAGCTTAAATAAGACTTGAAATAGACCAAATGATTAATTAATAATAATGAACTTTAGCGACATCTCAAACTTGGATAAAAAAATTTATATACATATTTATATATATATATATATATATATATATATACATACATATATATAATTTATAATGCTTTTGCTTAGATTTTGCTGAAGAGTCTGGAATTGTACATACATATATTATTTTATATATACATATATATATTTATATATTGCTGATTCAACATTAAGTTTCTTTTAATGGCTCGCACACACAGTTCATTAGCCCGCCCGCCTTGGGCTATAAACAGTATTTTTTTTATATAATTATATAAGTATAAGTAAAGAATATTGTACATAAAGAGAGAGGAATATATATATAACTATATATATATACAGATGTTCAGATAAACAAAAGGAATTACAATACATTTTGAATATGCTTTTTGGGCCAATTATAGTGGCAGCAATTTGAATTTGTGGCAAAAATAAATTATTTTTGCTATTTGTATGCAAAAATATATATAAAAATATAATAAAAATATATATATAGATATATATATTAAAATATAAATAAAAATATATTTAAAAATATATATAAAAATATAATTAAAAATATATATAAAAATATACATAAAAATATATATAATATAATATATTAAATTATATATAAAAATATATATTAAATTATATATAAAAATATATAAAAATATATACAAAAATATATTTTAAAATATATATAGAAATATATATAATAATATATATAAAAATATAATAAAAATATCAATAAAAATATTCATAAAAATATACATAAAAATATAAATTAAAATATATATTTTTATTTAATGAAAAACTGTAGAAATCTGAATGAATTGCTGTCAAAGCAACTTTGAGCGTTGTCGAAGAAGCAACGCAAGAAATTAATTTTAATTTAATGTGTTCATTTTTGCAGTTCAAGTCATATTATATTATATATAAGTAATATAAATAAAAAGTAAAAACTTTTTATGTTATTTTTCAGTTAAAACTAAACAAAACCTGTTAAGAACTATGTGAAAAAAAATAAGGAAAAAACTAAGCAGGCCATGAACAATTGGTCCAGAAAATTCCATACATTTTGTCACACATTTTTCAGGTATGCAATTTGTAGAGACTTTTAATAGAGTTATTAAAAGACTCCTACTATAATTAATATAATGCATATTTTTAACTATATATACTAACTAATGTGTAGTGGCTAATATAGAATAAATTGGAATTAAAAAGAATTAAACAAGTTTATTCAATTAAGATTAGAAACCTGCATCAAAGTAGCTTGTTTTATCCTCGAAAACTGTCACTTTAGATTAATTGCAGAAAAAGAGCTCAAATACACACACATGCGAAGAGAATGAAAGGCATAGAGTAAAGACGTAAAAAAAAGACTTATTGAAATATTGAACAAGTTTGACAATAAAGTCAAGTTCAGTCTTGTAGATAGATGAAAAAAAAAACATTATATATATATACGTATATACGTATGATTATAAAAAAAAACAGGAAGATAAATTTATAGTTAGATAAACACCTTGTACTACAGCTGATGATGAGTATAGAGAGACGCTCACGAAATTTGTTTGCTTTTCGATGTGGAGGCTGGCTGCTGCTTTACGTTTTATAAATATGTTTTTTTCTTTGCTTCGTTTGTTTGTTGGTTGTTGTTGTTGTTGTTGTTGCTGTTGTTATATTTGCTGCATACACAAAACTCACACGTTTTAGTTGTAGTTGTAGTTTTATCTGTAGTTGTTGTTTTTGTAATTTTTCAACTTCTTTTTTTTTGTTTTTGCGTTAGTTGTTTGCACGCGCGCAGCTGAGAGCAGAAGAAACGTAAACGTAAACGTAAACGAAGACAAACTCGAAGACGCAGCGGCAAGAAACGAAGAAAAGACGCGTTTTATTTTATACAAAATATTTCTTTTTTTTTCTTCCTATTTTTTTTTTGTTACTCTTTCAAGCACCTCTGCTGACTTTTTAGTTTGTGGCTGTGGCTCTTGTTGCTGTTGGTATATATGTATATATCTCTCTCTCTCCCTTCTTATTATTATTATTATTATTTTTATTATTGCGCTACTGCTGGTGGTGCTGCTGCTAGTGCCTGGCGTGACGTCATTAAAATGCCGGCAAAAACATGAAACGATGCACAAGGACAGGCATAAGCTTCAACACTTTATTTTTTTCTCTCTTTATAATGCGACACTCTTGAATTTTCGTTTTCGTTTTTTGCTTTTACAACTTTTATTTACTTTTTTTTTTTTTTTTTTAATCTTTTAAGTTGGTTTTGTGATTCTTTAACTTTTAACTGACACTGAAGACAAAGCACAAAGCTGTGGCAAAATACACGCAGGTAAAGGCAGTGACACAAGCTGACACGCACATACACATACACATACACATATATATTAATACGCACACTTTAAAAGCAGACGTCAAAATTGACAGGCAATAGCAAAAAAATATGTCGCTGCTTGCCCCGTTAATAGAAAACACACTAAAAATTATTTAATCTTTATTTTTATTTTATTTTCTTCTTGTTGCTGTTGACAGCTGTTTGTGTTTGTTATTGTTATATTTTGTTGCAATTAAATCGCGCGCGCGAAATTTGTTCTTTTATTGTTACTTAATGTTGTTTCTTGTATCTGCTTTGATTGTAACTGTTTTTTGCTTTTACGTATTACTTTGGGTTTTTTTTGTTTTTCTCTTTTGTAATATTCTCAACACTCCGTTTTGTTTGGTAGGAAACAAGGCAACTCTACACGAATATTTTTAATTATTTGCACTCGATTAAAATTTAAATTTATTTATTTTTTTTTTTGCGTTTCTTAAATAACCGCGTTTATTGTTGGCGTTTAACGTTAACTCTCCTCACACACAGAAATTCTAAAAATTTATCAACAAATAAACCGCTCACGTCCGCCTTGCTCGGTGTTGATTTTGCTTCTGTTCGTCCGCTGTTATGGTGCTGTTATGCACCAAAAAAAATTCCAATCAGCAGCTAAAGCAGCCATAGCGGCAGAGAGCATAGTACGCTCTCTCACTCAGTCTGTTGTTGCGCTCTCTGCTTAGTAGCAAGCGGCGGCTGTTGTTGTTGCTATTATTGGTCTGCAATGAGTCAGTGGCGTATGTTGCTCTTATGCTCAAAATTTACTGGAGTCGGTTTTTAGTTAGATTGGCTGGTTGAGTTGTGTGAGCGAGAGAGTGAAATTAAGAGCGCGCAAGTGTTAACCGCTTGCATTGAGCGTAAATATAATTTTGAGTGATTTGTGCCAGTAGCCACTGGACAGCCCATTAGTAAGGAGTGTAAAGTTACAAGTAGTTAACTTGCCAGGTTTTAAGTGGCCGACAGTGCAAATAAAACAAACAAACAAATAACAATTAATAATACAATATGTTACTAACTTATTTAACTTTAAGATTTCCTATATTATGCAATACAAATATCCTTAAAATCACCTTCAAAATGAATATTGTTTCCAAATGATCTACATAGATGCACATTTAAGTTTTCTCTATACAAAATGTTTATAATTAAAAATTTATTTTGACATTTCGATTGCCACCAAAAATAGATGAAAATGCTGTATATTGTGTATATATCGTTGGGTTCTACGCTTTTGACATTTCTATGTCATAAATTTTGTTGCTAGTTTTGGCGTACTTGGCGCTGCACACACACATACATATATATATACATATACATATATATTTATACATTAAGACATACACACACCCCCACAGAGAATGATCCATAGAAGGAATGGCTATTAAACTAAATATATATATATATATATATATATGCATATATGTATGTTTGTGTGTGTGTGTTTGTGTTTTGGAGTACTTATAAAAAGTGAATGTAAATGGCTTAGAAAAGCAGCAGCGACAGCAGCAGCAACAGCAAAAGCAACAGCAACAATAAGAGGGCATTTAGAGACAGAACAAGAAAAACCACACACGATACAGCAGCCACAACAACAGCAACAACAAGAGAAGCGCAACGTGAAAGCAATGTCTAGAAATGAAAGAAATCAAAGAGAGCGATAAGAGAGCAGGAGCCAGAATGAGAGCGCGAGTCAAAACAGAGCGAGATCGCAACGCCCCCGCAATGCGACTTAACTTAACAGACGCTGTTATTGTTGTTGTTCTATTTGTTGTTTAGTTTTTTGTGTGATTATTATTATTATTAGAAGTTCATTATGTATAAGTGTATGTGTGTGTGTGGCTGCTATTTATAACAAAAAAAAACATATATATATATATACGATTGGAAATTGGAGTTTGCTGCCGACGCGACCACATGGAAGCTGCGGTGACTGTTGCTGCTGCTGCTGCGGCTGCGGCTGCTGCTGCTCGAGGGCAAGTGAAAGGTTTTGTGTGTTTTCTGTTACAAAGCTCACATGCAGCTTTCAATGCACACACACAGACATAGCAAGTAACCTCTGCGCTCATTTATTATGCATAAGAAAATAGAAGAAAGAAATTATGAAGCAAAAGAAGTAAACTTATTTTATTTATTCCACTTTTGTCAAGAGCTGGGCACATGCCAACAAAGTGCAAAAGCACACGCAAAGTGAACTAAGTTAAAGCAGCTCACACAGACACTAACATACATACACTAGCACACACTTATATATACATACATACATACAAACAAACTGGGAAGCTGCTGGTCCAGGCAACAAGCTGCAAACTGATTCGAAATAAGAGATCATTTACAGTGTTAGAAACAGCTGAGTTTCTGGAATAACTGGACTTTAACTGGTTTATATATTTAGGTAAAAATTTAATTATATATTTTTATGGTAGAAATATTGCAAATTTCTTCTAATTAAATAGATTAAGAAGAAGCAAAAAAATAATATTTATTTATAACCACTTTCTGTCTATTTATCATTACCATATCTTAATTACACTATGATCCTTATCTGGCTTGTCTAGGAATTCCCCTTTGGAACATCTTTTCACACTAACACAAACGCCCACTTAGTACGCAGAGAGATCATTAACTAAACATTTGTCGGTTGTCGTGTTTGCCTCTAGGTGGGTTGCTCAGGGGGTCAGTTGTAGCGACAGATACATAAATACTCCACACAGACTCCGCGCACACACTTCAAAAGAAAAAAAAAAACAGAAAAAAAACAGAATACAGAAAAAAAACGAAGAAAAAAAATTAACACAAAAAACAAAATTCAACATATAAAACTCAACTAGAGACGGAAACGAAGACAGCGACGGCAAACGGCGAGTAGATTTAAGGTGGCAAACCGGTTTCAGGCAAAATCAAAAGTTGCGCAGACGCAGACGCTGACGCGGACGGCGATGCCGACGTCTCAGCTTTAATCTTTAACTCAGCTGCTGACCGAACTAAAGTTCGGAATTGGAAATGAAAGCAGCAGTTAACAAGATAAAGAGAGACGGGAAGAGCATGTTATGTGGAGTTGTTCAATTGTATGGTAAGGTAAGGTAAGGTAAGGTAGAAGGGGAAGGGTATAGAGTAACAGCAAAAGAAGCAGAATTAAAGTTTCGCCTGGTGATCGCTGGATGCTGCTGGAGTTAAGAGACAAAAGTAAATCACTTGAATGCTGACCGGCGGCAGCCATTGGAACTCGTTTTGCGCTGCACCTTTTGTGCCTGTTCCAAGAACGTGTTCAAGGCTTTGACAGGGTGTGCCTATGGATGTGTGTGTGTGTGTGTGTTTGTATGTATGTATGTATGAGACCGTAAAAGGAAAAGGAGGTCGCAAAGGCAAAGCGCAAAAAATAGAAGAAAAAACGGGTGCATTGGGATTGGCTCGTTAACAGCATTGTAAGAAAACTGAAAGAGAAAGACAAAAGGATTGTGTAAGAGGGATAGAGGGTTAGAGGGAGCAGCAGCAGCAACATGATTTGATTGCGCGTGTTAGCAACGCCTTTTAAAACGCAGTAGCAGCAGCAACAGCAGCAGCACTCACACACGTTCTAATTGGAAACTAACGGCAAACGGCTACAGTCCCTACTGCTAATGATATTCAAATAAGAATCTTCATTAGATGACAGCATACACGCGATGCCCAAAGAGACCGGCAAACTGAACGACTGCATAATAAGCTCGGGCCAAAGTAAACCAAGCTTCAAAATACCCAGTAAACCAGTTTAAGACAAAGCTAGAGAGCCGCATACAGCAAGAGAGTGAGAGAGTGTGTGCAGTAAAGAGAAGAACAGGCCTAAAAAAAAAAAAAAAAAAAACCAAAACAGAACAAGTAACTAAATGTGGGCACGGGTCAGGCGAGACGCTGATGACGTCGTCCTCGTGATTATATGCATGCATAAGCATGTCTATGTGTATGCCTATGTCTATAAGTAAGTATATATATCTATATATCTATATGTTTGTATGTATGTATGTATGTATTTGCATGTGTCGTATGTATCGCAATATGTGAGTCAGCCTCCAGACGCTATAACTGAAAGAAAAGAAAAAAAAACACAACTGGTTGCTGGACAAGCAATAAAAACGCTCTGCCTTACGCTCGCTCGCTGCCTCTCTCTTAAACGCTCTCTCACACCTACGCACATGTGCGCACAAATTGAGTAAAGACTCAACGTTGATCGCAGATCAGCAAATGGCAAACGTTTAGCGCCTTTGCTTTGAGTGTAAACTATGCCACAAGCTGCTCAATGCTGACTCTTGAGTGGATTCTGTGCGTGAGTGGCAGCACACAGTGTTCCCAGTGTTCGTTGAGCGTGTTTGCAACATCTTTGAGTTAAATTATCATATGAGTTTATGGTTATTAACTTAATATGAAGAATATGTTTTGGCTTTTAGTTAGCATAATTTAAGGCGTTGTAGTTAAAGGGCAGCATAAGGATCGTAAGAGTTAATAATATAAAGCTGCAATTATTATCAGTCAGCTGGAAAGTTTTTTTTTTATCTTTTGGGGTATACTCAAAGTTATACACGTCGTAAGTACAATTAAAACTTGTGCATAGTCAAAGTCCTTGCTTGGTCCTTGCTGTAGTCGAATTCAAATTAACCAAATTACCAAAATTGTTACCTCCTTTTGTCTGCTGCTGCTGCTGCTGCTTCTTTCTTCTAACCTTAATTACTTACAATCGACTCTGCCCAAAGTTTAGCTACCTACAATTCAACCTCTGCCTCCCCCTTTCTCTCTCACTCTCTCTCTTTCACTCTCTCTAAGGCACTTCATATCGTAACGTGAACTGCAATTGAAACCATTTGAACTAAGTTAACAGCCAAGCAGCCAAGCAAATAGCATATCAGCCAAGTTAGACAAGAGGCAAAAGAGAATTGGCAGCAGGTGGAAGCAGCTAAATGAAGGTCCTGGCGGTTGGCCCTGTGGGTGTGGCAGACGTGAAAGAAATTACGCTGATTGAACACTAATTTATTTGTTTGTTTGTTTTAACATTTGGCGCATTAAAATGCGGGGAAGGATTTTACCAACGACGACGGCGACGAAAGTGGATAAAAAGTTTTCTTATCCTTAGGAAGGAGCTGCCGGCGGCAACCAACAAACAACCAACTGAAAATGCAACCTAGGTGCAAACATTGCTCTGGTATTAGTAAACAGTTGAGGGGAGAGGGGAGAGAGAAAGAGAGAGAGGAAGAAGGGGTTGATATTGATTGTCTGCAGCTGGTAGCATCTTTTTGGCTTTCGTTAATGTTGCACTACGAGTTGCAGTAATTATTTTTGTTGCTTTTTTTTCTTTTACTTCTGCTGCTGCTTCTCCCTCTCTTTGGAGTCCTTTTTCGCTTAATTGGCTATAATTGAAATCAGTTTTTGGCAGGGAGTAACACAAAAAATCTAAAGGAAAAAGGTGAAAGGATTTAGAAACTAAGTTGCAGCTTAGCTAACTATATGTTTTGGCCAAAGATATCCTTGGGGCATGGATACTCAGAGACTTTAAAGTTGTCTCTCTCTCTCTTATGAAACATAAAAATATTTGTAACAGCTTTAAGGCTTAGCTCAATATTTGTTAAAGAGAGATTTAAAATATAAGCAGCAGCAGGCAGTAGAAACAGTAGAGAGTAGAGGAATGTAGAGAGACAGACAGAGAGAGAGAGAGAGAGAGAGAGAGAGGGAGAAAGAACAATTTGTCAAAAGAAAACACGCAACAAGCCCAAAGCCAAAGCCAAAGCCAAAGCTAAAGCCAAACATAAATATAAATAGGGCTGGCAAACACAACATAGTTCACCTGCCACGCCTACTAGAACAGCTCTATGTGTATGTGTGTGTGTGTGTGTGTGTGTGTGTGTGTGTGGGTGGTATCTATGTATGTGTGTGTAGCAGTTTTTAAGCTGCCAAATCCGACAATTAAATTATTGCATGACAAAACATGCGCCGCAAAAATATTCAAAACGCGCCAAAAACAGGATGTAAACAACAATGGACAGCAGCAGGACAGAGGCAGGACAGCGGCAGGACAACAGCAGCAGAGAATGCCAACAACAACAGCAGCAACAACTATCATAACACACACACACACACACATACAGAGAGAAACAAACACACGAAACAAATTCATCTTCCGCAAAAAGAAAGAAAGAAAAAAATTTTTTTATATTTTTTTTGTTGGTAGGAAAATTTTTGGTGCTGTTTGCGTCTGAGGACTACCGGAAAAATGGCGCGTTAGAAAACAAAATAAACAGACAAGAAAAGCCAACAACAACAAGACAACAACAAAAGGGAAATAGATAGAGAATAGGAGATGGGGGGGGGGTGGAATAGGCGAAAGCAAAGCAAGAATAACGCTGCTGGTAAAGACTTCGACATGTCACTTTGTCCCATGTTAACTCTCTATAGTTATATGTTTTTGTGTGTGTGTGTGTGTGTGTGCTGTTATGTTTTACTGTGTCCCATGTCCCATGCTCTGTGTGCTGTGTGCTGTGTGCTGTCCGCTCTGCATGTCAGACATTGCATACGACTATAGCTCATGGCAATAATTTGAAATTCGATTACCATAACCAACTACTCGGAAATACACAAACAACAACAAGGGCTGCGTGGGGTTGCTGCGGGGGGAGTGTGAGGTGGGTGTATATAGTGTGTGTGCGGATACCGATACGGAAACAGGCATCAAGAGATACACGTGCAAAAGGCAAGAAAAAACAACAAACAACAAAAATTTGAGCACATTTTCTGCGGCCTACACACACACACAGACTCTCCCCCTCTCTCTATGTGTGTGTTTGTTAGCCAGAAGCGAAAAATTGCAAATAGGAAAAACGTTTCGTTAAAAGGTTGCCACACTGTTTGTGCGGAGCGGCGCGGCGCGTTGCTGCAGTTGGCCAAAAAAGAGAAATCTCTTGGCCAAAAAGCCAAAACATGAAAATTTATCAGAAATTTCAAACAAACAACACGCTAAAAAAGCATAGGCAAAACATAACTGACATGTGTGTGGGTGCGTGTGTGTGTTACCTATATATGTATGTGTGTGTGTATAGAACAAGCCACAAAATGCAGTCAGTTGGCCTCAAGTCCAAGTGCAACAACAGCAACAACAAATTGCAACTCATTCCCATGTCACAGTTTCACTTGCCACACAAAGGATCTCTATAACGGTGGAGAGGGAAGGGGGGGGGGGGTATTATATTCTGGTAGCTGGCCAAATGTGCCGTTTGATAATTTTCAAAATGGATTTACAAATCGGAAAAAACTTTGTGGGCGTGGCGAAAAGGAAGAGAGGAAGCTGCGGAGAAATGTCATTGGCGTCTCTTCAAGTTGTACGCTTTAAGCAAGAATTTTCTCATTTTCATTGCGGAAAAGTGTGTGCATAATGGAAAGTGAATTTTCTGTAATTATTTTCCTTTTTCTTTGGTATTTTTCGGTACTTTTTTGTGGCTAAACAAAGGAATTGAAAACAGTTGCTTATTAAAAAATTTGCTGCAGCCGAAAAGTAGGCAACACTTTTTGTAAAACTCTAAGGATATACCAAAGGATCACATGTAAGTCGCATATATTTCTTTATATACCTAAAGTAGATAAATTTTTGAACTGATTTGTGCTGCAAGCTGCATTTAAATTGCATTTTCCTTAAGGCTTGCAGCAACTCCTTCTAAAGGACATTTTTTGTGTGCTTAATGTGTAGCAAAAATTATCTATATTATTAGATAATTCATAACGTTTAATGCTGTACATTTGTTGGTATTCTTTTACACTCAAAGTCATAAACATAGAGCTACCTTAGGGCAGGATAACGTTTGTTGCTTCCTGGCAAATTGCAACCTAAAAATTGCACCATAATCAAGTGTTTGCTGCAGCTGTTGCTGCTGCTGTTGCATTATAATTAATAATCAGCAGCTTACAATTTTAATTAAAATCAACAACAGACGCATGAACACACACACACACAGATACACCAACAGTTGCTGCCACACCCAAGCTTAGTATGTCAACCTGTAACCTGCAACCTGCCAGCTACAATCTAGCATTTGCCACCTGCAACCTGCTACCTTGCCACCTAGCTACTTGTTAGTTGTTGCCAGCTGATAACTGTTGCAGTTAGCTAAAGTTTAGCTCTAATATTGTCAACGCTGTGGCAACATTATGTGCCACCTAAACGATTTCTTTTCATTTAGTTGCAATGACCTGCATCACCTTCAACTTCATGTGTTTTGTCACAGGATACGCATCCTATATATATATAGACTATACTTCAATTCTTTTCTATTTACTATTTACTATTTTCCCATATATTTTCCTATTTCTTTTTCTATATATATACTACTTTTTGGCTTTTTTTTAACCATTTTCCATTTTCCATTTTGCAACTTTGCCAAGTTTCAGTTTCAGTTGCAATTACTTGCTGCACCTGAAGTGGAAGTTGGGCCAAAGGTTAGCGATATTTGTTTGTTTGTTGTGGTTCTTCTTCTTCTTCTACTTCATGCTATAACATGTATGTGCGTGTGTGTGTGTGTGTTTACAACGGTTTTAAGTTTACACCCAGTAACTCCGCCCAATTGCTGCAAAGCATTTTCCTCGACTTCAATTTTTTCCCTCCCCTTTTCGTTTTTTTTTTTTGCTTTGCTTTTTTTGTGCTATTCTGTTGACTTTGCGCTTTCTATTTACGCTTTGCTGTTGTTTGTTGAATTCCAACTGCAATTATGTGAATTTTTACCGTGCACAGCATAAAACATACCCTACAACTCACCCCTCTCCCCTCAGCCCTAAGCCCAGCAGCCAAATAACGAAACTTAAAGATACACTAAAAATTCAACTACAAGTTGACCTGTGACCTGCGACCTGCCACCTGCAGCCTGTTATAAGCGGGTCAAGCGCAAAGTTAAACCACAACAATAAACAGACAAAGTAGAATATGCTATGGAAAAGTTATAGCCGAAAAAACTCTATTGAAAATGCATATAGGAAAATATAAATTACGAGCAGAAATTTCACTCAAATTAAGGATCATCTGGAATCAGATAAAGGTAAGTCAAGATCAGTTATAGTATCTTTAGTATATTGCAGTTTTTAGCTGCTTAGTTGAACTTTGTACTTTAATATCCTTTTTGGCAGGTATATGGCGACATACGAGTCCTGTCTTGTCCTATCATGTCCTGTCACGTAGACTACGTTGAGTTTGCTTTGAGTTTTCAGTTACAAGATTTGGCCAGGCGAGCAATCAGCAAATAAAAAGCAAATGCCGGACAGTTGCTGAGCTGAGTTTCAATTTTCACTTAAAACAAACTTGGCACATGCCGAAAATACAACAATAATAGTAAGAAGGGATAAAGAGTGCGGAGTGTAGAGTGAGGAAGGGGACAAGTATGTGGGGGGTATGAAAAGTAAGCAGGAAAAAATTGCACAGCAAAAGAAGTTTTCTTCTTGGCTTTTTTTTTTTAGGGTCGCTCAGCCGTTAACAAAGCGCGCCTAACATTGTTGTTATTGTTGTTGTTGGGTTTGTAATCAGAGCAAAGTAGAGGCAGACACATGACACAGGATCCCCCTCCCCATCCCCTTCTCAACCCAAACAAGCGAAGGCCTTACGTGATTTGCTCAGCGCGTTTGCCATAGCAGCAAATCACGCTGCGAGTCGTGGCAACAACTGCACCACAAAACTTAAAAAAAAATAGAAAGAAATAAATAAAGGAAACAGAAAGCAAAGAATGTAGAGAAAAGGGGCGTCGAGAAAGAGAAAGAAAGGTGGGGCGAAAATTTGAAGGCAGCTAAATAAGTAGTTGTAGTATGTGTTAGCTTTTTATACTGATGAACAGCAAAAAAGAAAAAACAGAGAAAAAACTTTGCGGCTCACGTGACATTTGTTTTGGCAACTGATTCCTTTCATTTGTTTCCAAATCAACAGAATGTACCTGCAAATGCAGCACACAAAGGGAAGAGAAGAATGCGGACGGGAAGAGAGGGAGGTGAAGAGAGGGAATGAGATAGGACGAAGCTAGCAATAGAGGTAAACAACTCAGATTAATCACTAAAAAGTCGCAGTTTAATCACTGAAAAAGCCAAATGAACAATGTTATCGGATATCGATAATCGATAGCATGTCAAAAATTTGGCAAGATTTATGTAGAGATGAAGAAAATTAATAAAATACTAAATAGCAACAGTTTCATTGATAATTTCACTTTTTTATCGGTTATCGATTATCGATAACATGCAAAATCAGCTAGCGAAAATTAGTTTATAAAGAAATATAATTATGATAAGCTATATAAAAACAATTTTACTTATTATTGATCAGTGTTATCGGTTATCGATTATCGATACCATTTAACATCAAGTAACAAAACGTATAATAATGAAGAGCCATATAAAATAGTTCCAATAGAAATTGCATACTGTTATCGGTTATCGATCAACGATAACAACAGCAATACTTAGTTACTGTTTAAGAACATAAATATGAAACAAAGCAGAAACACTTTTATTAAAATGTGCACAATTTTATCGGTTATCGATGATCGATAACATGATTAATAAATCATTTATTCAATACATTTATTTCAGCTGTAAATTCATTTCACTTGCAATTAGAAGTGGGGATAATTTTCACCATAACCAGCACCATAACCAAACCAAGGACCAGTATATCCTTCAGTTGTTGTGGTTCGCCATGTTGTCCTTTTTGTAGTTTTTGGCGCTCTACCCTCATCATAACTCTTCTTAATTGATCCCTGCTGTTGCTTAGGATCGTATTTAACTCTACGACATTCATCCAGACGTATATACTTCACATAACCATAAGGACAACCAGATGTTCGAGCAGTTAGCAGTACATCACATTGTCCTATATCTTTGTTCCATTCATATCCTGGTGCACATTGATGTTGTCGTGGCATATTTACATCCCAATTCGTTGGCCCTTTGGCCACCATCATTTGGGGTAAGCCAATTGCTCCAATACTTATGGGCTGCATTTCTTGATAACTGATCGCGTTAACTGATTGTGCTATTTACAATATTTTGACTTAAACGTTTTCCATTTTTCTTAATTAAATTAATAATTTCATGCTAATTTTATATGCAATTCGATATGTTTAATTATTTTTTATCGCTTTATAATATTTTTAATAATTTTATTATAATCGAAAAGCATTTAGCGTTAAGTTTTGCCAAAAGCAAGAAAATTTTCAGCCGATTTCAACCGATCTTTATTAAAATTTTAATAAAATTTTGAATTGAATTTCTATATAATTTTTAACGAATGATAAATACATCTTTCTGGAATATTTATTGCACTTTCGATAGAATTTTAATCGATATTCAAATTATGTTCAAATTAATTTCAATTTAATTTTATTCAAATTTTAATCGATTTTCAATCAGTTTCTTTTCAGCTTCAATTGATTCTTATCGATTTCGTTAATATATTATATAATATACTCTAGATCTAACAATTTTTATTCAATTTATATAAATGTATCTCCTTGATAGTCGATATTTGAAATTTCATTTTTCGCATCCCTTAACATTACCTTCTCATTAAATTTTGCGACATTAGCAGACCATTTACCATTTACCATCGCTTTCGGATCCAAATCACCATGATATTGAGGCTCATTGCCAAAATCACCAAATGATCCATGGTTAATCGGATAATAATGATGTCCCTGTTGTACTGGTGGCTTTGTTGGTTTTGGCTTGGGTTTCTTTGTCGTGGTAAGTGGAATAATATTGGCAGCCCATTTTCGTATGGTGCCCACCTCTTGCTTTGCATTATATGCTGTTCTCACACATTTCTCATATCTATCCGAATACGCATATCCATAGCTGCATTTAGATGTACGCATGGTTAACACTGGTGCTGCCAACTCATTATGCAATGGACTCAGAGGTGGCAACTCTGGTCTAGCAATTTCAATTGCAGCTAAACCGACTGACGGTACTGTACTTAAACTTCTATTCATTTTGCCTTCTTTAGTTAGCAGAATTCAGTCTAAAACTGAAACTTAGCTTATAATTACTTTACATATATTAGTGTATATACGTGTATATATTTCTGTATATATATCTGTATATATGTATCTATAATAACCGTAAGAAATTATCATAGATTTTTTTCTCTCAAAGCAACGTAACAAAATTAGCTTACAGCATTTGCATTAGTTATTCAAAGCATCACATTAATAGCGTCAAATTTCATAATTTCACTTTAAAAACTAGTAAAAACTGCCACAATTTATGTCATATATATAAAGAAGGCAACATCTTGAACTCCATAACGATTAGTTCCATACATAAACTGCCTTTTCGTAAGCAAATTCTGAGTGCATTTTCAAGCATTTAAATGCAACTTTCAAGAGCAATAAGAGAGCTACAACTGAAACCAATTAGATACAAATAAGTCTAGCACATATTTAAAGGGTATCTGTTAGCCAGTGTAACTCCCTTTAAAGTATTTTCTGTGGCATATTTCAATCTTTTTATTGCTTGCTCTAAAGCTCTTTAAAGTGAAGAACATTTTGGTTTGGCAGCAATAAATTCAATTTTCTGTCTAAATAATCGCTGTAATTAAGAGATGCCCAAGCACAGATACAGAGATACATTTACACACACACACACACACATACACACGTATATATATACATATATACCACACAACAGCAAATCAAACAAACACAAATGCCATTACAGTGAGTTCCTACACTGCGGTTGCTTCTGGATATGCCCATTTGCCTCTGATGAGATGGGGCATAGGTCAGGTTGGGGCGCAAGCTTAAAATACCTGCAAAAATGTTCACATTCCATTAAATTGGGCAACACACGCGTTAATGGCTCTCTATATATATATATATATATATATATATATATATCTGTGTATTTATGTGTGTGTGTGTGTGTGTGAGAGTTAACGTTATACTGTTAGATAGAAAGAGGAACACAGGATATGCGAACAGCTTTGAATCCCGCCACTGGCAGTGCTGGCATTTCATCATTGCCTGTGCCTGCCCCCCTCACCCCCCCCCCCCCCGCATAGCTAACTGCCACTCCCATTCTACCAACGCCTTTGCCACTGCCAGCAAAACAGAGAGAGTCCTTTGAGTGCGCTTTTAATGAGTGAAATGAAGTAGACTACTTGTCGGCTACGAAGAGCTACTGAATGCAAAGCTAAAAAGTTTTTGCGAGGGTTGCTGCAAACGTTTAATATATATATATATTATAGAAGAAGGAAACAAGTGTATAGAATACTCAACAATTTGCAACCTTTTTGACTTGTTTCAAAAGGGAAACTGTTGCCTAAAACCAAACACAACGTATGCGTAATATCAGTTATAAACCAAATAAGTAAAAATTTTAACAATGCAAATTGAAAATGAAAACTCAATGTCAATGCTGAGTAACTTTTTGTTGCATTAAGCAAAAAAATGGCAAAAGTTTCGTTGCTTTTTGGAGGCGTTACACAGGCATTGACATTTGGCCAAAAAAGAAAAGGATGGCCAACTCCTTTTCACAATGAAGTATACAAAAAGTTTGCAGGTAAAGCTACTTTTGTTTGTTGTTGTAGCTTCTTCTTTGTTGTCTATTCGTTTGTCTTATTCGTTGTTTGTTTGTCGCAATGTCGCAATGTCATGTTGCCATCTGTCAGTTGGCTAAAAGTGCACTAAAAGTGTCGCCCAATGCAACAGGAATCAGTCTGAACTGCTACACTGATAACAGCTTATCTACATTGCGCACACAGCGACAGTTTACAGTTACCTGCTTTAGCTGGTCATCAACAACACTTTCAGCTAAGTTGGCATCAAGTTGCATGCCACCTTCACGTTGACTGACTTCACTTTCATCATCAACATCAACATCAAAGCAGAGAAATGCAAGAAGAAAGAAAAATTGCAAAAGAAAATCACTCAAAAGTCAAAGTTGTTGTTGTTCAGTTGAAGCTTGCACCTTGTGACTTTCTATTATATATATATATATACCTTTAATTATATATACCCTTATATACCGTTATATAGTAAGCTATCGTATGACATTTCAAATTATAAAGCTGATCCAACGGATTGTCTTTCACGGCACAAATTTCCGCTGCAAACAAAGCTATGGAAATTGCTTATTTAATAACAGTAATCTTATATATAAGTATGCACTATACAAGTATATATATATTATGTTCTTTATATATAAAAATATAATATAATAGAAATAAAATATAAAAGTATTTCATACAGACAAGAGCAGTCTCTATGGCGCTTACACAAAACAGAAATTACGCATAAAACTCTCAAATTTCCAGCTGATTTTGAGCTGTTTAGCTTGAAGCTAATTAGACTTAAGTATATATATATTACAGTCAGTTATTACAGTTAATTATATGTAGCTTAATTATCTAAAAAAGTATATACCTTTAGACCATATTTAATGCTTATATTGGTAAGACACAAAATGAGTTTATAAACTGAAGGCAAACTTTGCTTGAGAGCGCCAAAGGCTAAACTATTTTTATGGCTGTTGCCACACACACGCACATACACACACACATACATATATATATATATATATATACACTTCTTTAATACACTCTTATATACATTTTAGACACCTAAGGACCACACACACACCCCCAAACATAGACAGACACAACAAGAACATACAGTGTCCATCAGTTTTATCTAAGTTTACTTGACATTTTGCTGCAGAATACAATTGCAACATGTTGCAGGCTGCTACTGCTGGTGCTGCTACTTCAATTCTCCAGTTTGGAGTTTTGCTGCGGTAAGTTTAAGTGGAAAACAACTGACAGTTTTTAGCTAAAAAAGTGAAGGCGGCAAAAATGTTGCGGCATTCTGTTGCTGTTGCTGTTGTTGCTGCTGCTGCTGCTGCTGTTGCTGTTGCTGTTGCTGTTGCTGCCATATGATATGATTCTTAAGTTCTGATTCGGCATCAACTTGAGCTGTAGAAAACTTGCCGCAAGGATGCTGGCGTTAGGTTTGAAACATGCAAAACTGCATGCAACTAACTTTTGCTTATCTGCGTCTCTGGCAACAATAACAACCTAACGCTCTACCCTTGACACCCCAAGCCCCTTTACCCTTGTCCTCTTACAGTCTAACCCCTTTGTCCTATGAGCATGAATCAGAGCCCTGTTGCCCAGCATTGTAGCCACAGCAACAAAATCCACTTGCTGCCAGCATCTTGAGGCATTCCTTACTTTCCTTGCCCTCCCCCCCTCACTCCACTGCACCCCCTACTTCGCTCTTTTCCCCAACTATTCCACCCTTTGTTTCCTTTTTTTTTTGTTTTGTTGCTGCCGCGTCAGTTTGTCTGCAACTGCTACACATTGTGATCCTTATGCGCCTGGCGCCTCTCATTTCGTGGCACGTTGCCTTTTCTACACATGCTCTCTATGAGTGTGTGCGTGTGTGTGTGTGTGTATGTATGTTTTCTTTTTGGCTACTTGTTTGTGCATGTTTCATTTTATTTGTTGCACAAAATTGGGTTTTAGTGGAATTTGTGGCAAATGATTTTTGCTGCTGTTGTTGCTGCTACTTTTGTTACGCTTGCATAAACTTTAATTTCATTTTAACAACACACCAAAAACTCCTCAAGAGAATGCAATGAAAATTAAATGAAAATACTACAAAACTAAAGCATAATATATAAGATATATATATAAGAATAAATATAGAAGATATATTTCACTGAATAGTAGCAACTATATAGCCGATTAGGCAGTAGCTTAACAAAATCAATTGAAGTTGCCTATGGAATGCCTAGCAATAAGCAGCTTTAAGTACCGTTAGGCATATCCTTAGAAAACTTTAAAGTATCCATTCATGTAGCAGCTGAAATCTACTTTAAATTCATATCATTTTTTTCATTTTATCATTTGATTTTGAGCTATATTAAATGCTTAACAATAAGCCACAAAAAATCTAGCCATCAATTCAACTGTAAGCACACACACACATAGCACACACACAATCAAAACTTGTCATTTCTTAAGAAATGCATAAAAGTGCAATTGACTTGAAAGAGGTCACACACAGACACACACACACATATATACATACATCTATATACCACAAAGCAACCAAGCCATAAAAATGGCACCCAACACACATACACCTTCTCTCACACACATACATAGAGAGAGAGAGACATTACACAGGTGAAAAATTATAGCGTAAAATTCATATTTGATGACTTTTTGATTGCCAGCCCGAAAGCAATAGCTGCCACAGCCTCTCTTCCCCCCCGCCTTTCCCCCCATCTTTCCTTTGCCTTTGGGTTTGCCTTTGCTGCAACGTCTGCCGCAAGTTCACGCTTAGTCTTCAAGGCGCTGGCACATAATGCAACCAAAAGTGCTTTCAATGGCGTCATTGTCAACGTTATACTTCTACACTATCATCATCATCATCATCATCATCAACATCATCATCAACATCAGTTGTAGCACTCGCAGTTGATCCAAAGCAATGCCAAGCACCAGGATTAAGTCGAAGCCGGATTTGGGCCATCCACTTCACGTGGCCGCAGCAGCTGCTGCTGCAGCTACCTAACAACAAAAACAACAAAGAACTGACAACAACATTCTATGTGGATATATATATATCTGTGTGTGTGTGTGTGTGTGAGTGTGTGCATTGCACTGCTTTTCATTTTTTCAATAGGTATTTTTGTGTCGTTTTTGTGCTCCCTGGAGCTGCTGTCACTTGTGTATACCCCCAAACCCCCCCTGATGATGCAGCTTCTGTTGCTGCAGTTGTAGTTGCTGTTGTTGCTGATGTTGCTGCTGTTGCTGCTGTTGATGTGCTTGGATTTCAATTGTGACGCATGGCATATAAAAATAAATACACGGCGTATGCGTAATGTATATATGACTCTGACATTCACTAGATAAAGTTCAAAGTGCATCAACGTTTATTGCATTGTTGATTGATAAATACTTCAATTTGGTTAACTTGAAAACAGCTTAAACAGGTAACAAAAGTAAGAGGAAGAACAAGGTATTTAAAGGAGCTTTAAAAGGATATACAACTGAGACTTAAATGAGCATTAAGCAAAAATTAAATCGATCAAAGTAAATTGAAAGAAGCTTCAAGTTTGAGCTGATGATTTGATGCTTTAGCCTTAAATTTATCAAATATTAATGAATATTATATATATATATGTACATACACACACATATATTTATATATACAATTGATTATTCATATATTTATATGTGTGTGAGTTTAAAGTCCTCAGCAAGCAGCAATTAATTTTGTCTTTTTTTATTTTCTTTTTTTTTTGGGTCAACTAATTTCAATTAAAGCCTAAAGAGGCAGCTCAGCTGACCGGGTCCCCAGTGCTGTTAACGTATAGCCAGGAATGTTGATGACACTAATGCTCACACAGACACTCATATATGCAGGACATACAGTACATACACAACATACACACACAGCACGCCCATGTCAATGTGTTAATGACACGCTGGCATTGCATAAAGCGCGTCGCTAATTTCCATTGTTGTTGCCCAACTGACAGACTGTCAACGTATGAGTGTGTGTGTGTGTGTATGCTTAAGTATATGTGTGTGTATGTATGTATGCTGAATGGCCGCTGTCAACGCCCGCCCACACTTCTGTGTGTGTGTGTGTAACGATTTGTGCCAGTTTCTCATACCTTGCTTCCTTCCTTATGGTGCCAATGTTGCCCCAGGCTGCCATCCCCTTGGCTTATGTCATACAATTTATAAAAAAAAACTTTTTCCTACTTTTTTTTGCCAGCATTTGCCCCCAACCACTCCCTCTCCTTTATATATATATATATATATATATATTGTAACACGTTGACCTTAATTACATGGCCCTTTGCCGTGGAAAGTTTATGCATTGCCATTAACAAAAACCTTTTAAAGTATCAACAAATAAAATAAACAACAGGAAGTCACATAAAATGTTAATGAAATTTAGTCATATAATTAATAAAATTAATGTAAAATTATGAAAAAATTAAGTGCAGCCAGCTAAACTTTGAATAAAATAAAAACTATGAATATTTTGTGAGCAGCTCATGAAATTATTTGCATTAAAATTAATATTTTGTTTGCCTTTTATAATTATCGTTTATCGTTTGGTATGCATACCTATTTATATATGTTATATATTTAATATTTATCGATAAATAGTTAATCGATTTATATAAAAAAAACCAAGCAACATTTTGGAATTGCCAACGCATTTCCATCTGCATTTTTCTTACATTGTGACAGGTTTATACAGTTCTGACTGGCACTGGAAACTGTGTTCTTTGATCCGTATTTTGTGGCAAGGACTTCTAGTGACGACTACACAACAACAACAACAAATAGTATCAACAATTTTTATATGCCATTTGGCGATTTTACAACTTTCCTGGCGCCTGCCTTATGCCATACCCAAACCAACTGTGGCGCGCTCGTCATCGTCAACGTAGTCGCTGTTGGCGCCATTCTGGGCAAATCCCAGCCAGACTCAGTCCATGCCAACTAGGATGTATGCTATATACTATAGTGTGCGTTTCTATCTCTCTTTTTGTATATATATATCTGTATGTGTGTGTGTGTGAGTGGGTCGCGTGCTGTGCTCGTGATGGCAGTCGCCAAAATGGCGTTGCGTGCTGCCACGAAATGTTTGTTAAAAATTTTTTGCCAGCTAACTAAATAAAATACGAGCATTATAAGTACAGTAAAGCAACAATAAAAGTCACTTTATTTGTAGAAAATTATTAAAATTAATATAACTAATAAATTGTTATATGAAATTAAAAAATTAAGCTCAAATTTACGAAAATTACGAAATGCAAACATAAAGTATTAAATAACCAAGAGAAATTATGAAATTTCTTTTTTCTATATAACAGTTTTACTGTATACAAAGTAATCGTGGGTGCTGTGTGGGGCAGGGTAGACGTATTAGCAAACACACATATAAATTTGTATGCGTCACAGTTAGAGTCGAAGAAAGTCATTTGGTGCTAAACAAAAATCATAAAAAGATTTATAGCGCTTTCAAGGCAAAGACACGGAGACAGCACGGAGACATTCACATACAAAACACACACATACACACATAACGACAAGGCATAAAAGTTGTAGCAAGAGAAGACAAAAACAAAAAATAGAGAAAAAAACAACCCGAAGGATATCAAAAGCAAAGCGACAAAACTGCGTGAGAAAAATGCTTTGTGCTTTCTGCCTTGTATTATTCCAATATGAAGGAACTTGGTTTTCTTTTTTTTTTGGTTTTCGGGTAAACGTGAAAATGGTAGAAGGAGTAGGAGATAAAGTTGATAACTAAAATGGATAAAGTTGAGCAGTAAACGGTCATAAATCGAATGGATATCAGTATCCCGTGGAGCTAAGGTGATGAGTGTTGATGGCTAATGAGGCGCGTGTGCCTGAGTCATGAAATGACATTGGAAAACTCAGCACAGGGCATGAGACTATCAACTAATATATGGGCTGTCAATCAGCAAAAGGTAATGGAAAAGCATATGAATAATTTTCCTTTTTTCCATGGAAATTAAGCACAAAATAATGTATGTACTTTAATCAATATTATTTTTATTATTATTTTATTTATTTATTTATTTCAGTAGCTACCAAAAAAATTGCACAAAAAACGCAAATTTAAAATATTTTATAATATTTTTAATATTTAAAATAATTAAAATAAAAAGTGATAAAAATTCTAAAAATTATAAAAAAATGATAAAAATTATCAAAATTATATATACATTGAAAATTATATAAATTATAAAAATAAAATTTTTAATATATTTTTATTTTGTTTATTTATTTTGTTTTATTTTCCTTTCTTTTATTTTTATTAAAGTTATAAATTTATCAACACTATAAAAAAATAAAAATTATAAAATTTTATAAAATTTAAAACTATATAAATTATATAAAAAATTTTTATTTAAAATTATCAAGACTAAAAAAAAATTATAAAATTTTAAAAAACTATAAAAATTATAAAAATCTTAAAAATTATAAATGTTAAAAAAATTTAAAAAAAAATCATCAAAATAACAAAAAAAAAATAATGAAAATTATAAAAATTATTTATTAACTATTAACTTTAAATGGAAAAATTAATAATGTATTATAAATCAGGTTTAAAGTGCATTAAAATAGACACATTAAAATGGCATTTAAGTTCAGTTGAACTGCGGCTTACACTCGCCAGGATCTGCTCTGATTGCCACACTCAATTGCAAGTCATGGACAACCATTTTGTGTTGCATTGTATGTGGTTGTTGTTGTTGTGTTGTATGTAGTTGTTGTTATAGTTGTTACTGTTGCTGTTGTTGTAGTTGTATTGTGCTGTGTGTTCATCAAATCAAATGCCTGCACAGTCAGAGTCATAAACATAAAAACGTGCAACGTGGCGTATGCGTAACATGGCAACCTTAAAACTGACTACAATGCCTTGCAACCTTTTGTGTCAGGTACAAGCTGGCAGTTGGCAGTTACCAGTTGTTTCCACTTGTACGAGCTGCCACAAATGTACAGTTTTGATCGATGATTCATTTTTTTTTTTAACATGCTATGCTATGCATTTTCTTGACCCTTTCATGTGGCATGTGAGAAATGTGTCCAAAAAATGGCAACGCAACAATTCTATTAGCCTGTTGCACAAATCTATCGTTTGGCTTAAGTTTTTTTTTTTTTTTTTTGTGTTTAAGGTAGCCACTTGGAAAAATTTATTGGCTGTTTGCTAATTAAAGCCGCACAGAGCAACAGCAACAACAACAACAACAGCAACAGCAGCAGCAGCAACAGCAACAGTGGCAAGTCAATAAATTAAACGCACGTTGGCAAAAGTTCATAAATTAAATGTATGACGGCTGCAGCAGCGTTTGGCTTATTGCAATTGTTGTTGTTGTTGTTGTTGTTGTTTTTAGGCGCCTGCACGCGCAGCAGCAACAGCAGCAACAACAACAATTATGAGCAGAAAAAGTAGTGAAAAGAGAGCAACTAAAACTCAGCAAAGCTCAACGATATAACACTCTGTATAAAGTGCTTTATTAATGTACTTCTATATCGATATCAAACTAATCAGTTGAATATAGTTATATATATTAATAGCAATAGAAAAAGTCCTTTAAAAGCTCTCTAATTACTTCATTAGTTTCGCACACATTAAACTTGATTCTTGCTGGCAACTAATCATCTTTCTCTTTCTCTCTTTCTATGTGCATATCTACCCTTTGTTAAGGCTAATGCTAGGGTATAGTGCAAAAGTGGCATCGAGCATAATTTACCACGCCGGAAGTCGCCGCGGATGCCGAGAGTTAAATGCGGCGGCTGTTCCAGCTAACACGCTGCACTATACAGTGCCTGCCAGCAGTTGGCTACCCACACTTTTTAGCGTCCATAAGTAGGCTATAGTGAGCGCGAAGTTGCCTTTTGTTTTATTATTCTCTCAGTTTTCGGTTTTTTTTTCTTTGTTCTATTTGTTTGCTCGATTTTACTTGCTGCTCTCGTCTACTTTTGGACGCTTTGTTCAACGCGTTTTCTTTTTTGTTGTATTTTTTTTTTGTTTTTTTTGGCTGCTGGCACAAAATTTTATTGTTACACAAAGTTTCCAATTGCACAATGAAAATAGCCACACTGAGTGTGACAAAGACAGGGCATGCAAATGAGAAAGACAGAGAGAGAGAGAGAGAGTGAATGGTTACTACTGCTTGTTGTTTGTATTTTGGCATTGCCCAAAAAGTTTACGGCCAATGGACACGCCCTATGGAACGCCTCAAAAGTTTTTCGCTGCACAATTGCAAATGCATTAAAACAATGAAATTTCGCTAGAATCAAAATCTGCCAGAAACGCGTTGCCTTTTGTTGTCTTTTAAAAGAGTTTGGCAACAGCCTCAAAGAGAACTGCAAAACCAATCTGAGAACAGAATGAACAAAATGAATTTAAGGAAACGAAAGAGACAGAGAGAGAGAGAGAGAGAGAGTAAGAAAAAAAAACCATTTACTATTTATTCAATACAAAATAATTTTAATAATTTGTTTGCAGGGTTTTATATGTAATTGATTATCTATCAAAAGTAAAGTAAACATAAATAAAAGAAGAAAATAATAGTAAATAAGCAACTAAATAATCTCTTGTTAATATTGAAAATAAATAAATAAATATATATATATTATTATTTTATTGTTTGCACAATTCAATTATTAAACGAAGCTTCGCAAATTTGTTTCAATTGCTTAAAATTTGTACATACCCGCGGCTCTCTGATTTAGAGATAAGCTTTTACCGTTAGGTTTTTATTTTGAAGTAAACAACGCTTAACCTTGGCTTGGCACAGTGAAGCAACAAATATTTGCATTATATGCGTACATTAAGTTAACATAACATTTATTAATTTTTATTTTAATTATAATAATTTTTAAATAAATATATTAATTTTTATTTTAATTTGCAATTTAATTTAATAATTTATAGTTTTTTAAAATTATTTTATATGTAATAAAATATTTAAAATAATTTTCAATATTTAATTTGTTACACTGTTTAACTTTATCTTGCTATATCGAAGCGGACTGTGCTTAAGTGTGGATTGCCACAGTGAAACAATAAATAAAGATTTATATAATTTATAATTTAATTAATAATTTTTAAACTTCACTTAAAAAAATCAAAAAAAATAATAATTTATTAAATAAAAAATAATTTTTTTTATAATTTTTTTTTTTTTTTAATTTTACATAACTTATATTTGTTTCCACTGCAATTGACACTAAAAAAAAACACTATACAAAAGCAACAGTTGCACTGAAATCTGTGCACAACAACAATTTGAACAACAGCACACACTCGTCCCACACACACGCACGAAACGCCGCACTATTGAAGACTGAAGAAAGAATGAAGTGCAGTACGCGTTTTGTGGTCATATGCAAATCTGTGAGTCCACGCTGTTTGGGATAAAGCTGAAGGCAGAACATTTGCTTCTACTTCAGTTAAGAGCAAAAGAAGAAACTGTAGGGAATGGAATATGGATTGCATATGTATGCGCATGAAATTAACAGCAGGCAGTGTGCATGATTGTGTGTGTCTGTGTGTTTATGTGTGGAATATGTAAGCTGCTCATACGAATAAGCTCTCTTTGAGTAGCGACACAAAGAGACACACATTGACAGTGTGCGGGTGTGGAGAAGATGAAAAGAAAAAGTAGTAGCACTACTAGTAAGTGGGTACCTAGTACGAAATGCAAATGTAAATTGCATTTGTTTGCGTTGTGTCATTTGTCGCTTGGTTGCTCTGATGGAGGATGCGTTATAAGTTATAACCAGCCAGCCAGCCAGCCAGCCAGTCACTCATACAGCCAGCCAGAGTATGTGGTACATTGAAATGCGACAACTTGTTACAAAATTCATAAACTTATAAAATATAAATCATACAGAGACCCTGACACTAAACCAGGGACACTATAAGACATTTCTCTTGCCCAGATGTCAAATGTGAGAGTATTTGTCAAATGGATTTGCTCTTAAAGTCAGAATTTGCGTTTAATTGCTGATTTGCCTTTATTATTATCCAAGCAGGCTTTGTTCCATAAGCAACGCTTGCTTGGATAAAAATGTAAAATTATGTTTATAGTGGTTAAAATTTAATTAATTTTAAATAAAATTGATAAAAGTTAGTTTTAGTAAATAAAATATATCGTATAAAGATTAAAATGTATGTAATTTTTGATTGAGTTAAATGTGAATTTTAAAATATATTTCATATGAAATTTAAAATATATGCAATAATGTTAGCATATTTGATTGTCTTAAATGTGTTTCAGTCCCATTGTACTTAAATAATAAAAATATTTTTCAAGAATTATAGTAGGCAACGCAATAGAAATTTTCGAGGCACTAGTTTCAGTTTCTAGTTTTCATCATTCTTTCTCTAAAGCTTGCAAAGAGAGCAACTTTCAAATTTTAGCTTAAAGACTTATTGGAAAATATTAAATTAAGTTTTTTTACTACAATAACCTTTGGCAAGTTTTTAAGTATTTTTTTTTTTACCAAATTAACGAAAATTCAACATATATAAATATATAAACGCTGTATATATATTATATATATATATATATTAGACTATTCGATACACTTAGTACTCAAGGATGGGTGATGACGATGCTGGTGCTGCTCCTGCTGATACACCAGCTCCAGCTCCAGAAACAACTACGGCTGGCGCTAGTTACACTGAGAACAATGCATGGCTAACAGCAGCAATTGTTGCTTTGTACTCAACACGTGCTCTCTGGGCCAAGTTGCGTGCATTGGGATTGGTGAAAAAGAAAAACAAGCGTATTCCAAATCAGTGCGAAATGGAGCAAAAAATGAATTCAGATCAGGCCATTATAGAAGAAGCTGAAGAAGCAACTGAATGTGAATTCGACAAGCCTCAACCGCCAGGTCACACCTCACAAGCCTCAACAGATATCAACAGCAGCAATACCAACTGCATATACGACAATCAAATAAGACAACTTCAGTAATTGTAAATAGGGGGGATTTACGCACAAGCTTTAACAAGTATTTTTACAAGAATAACCAAAAGTACATTCAAAAAATATGGAAATAAGAAATGAATAAATGAAGACGAAATATAAGGATATAAGGATACAATAATATTAAAAATAATTATAATGCAATAATGCAGATAAAGCAATCAGCAAAACCACATGGAAGACACTTTGAGGCGTTCTAATACTTGCGATTTTAGGGGGGTCGCAAGATATCTTCAACGCTACATGACCGAAGCATACCCAACTCTATTTACATCATCATCTCTGCTGTTGCCTAATTGTTCAATTGTTTGTCGTTTGTGCTACGATGACAAGTGGGGTACAAATCAAATTAATACAAAATTATCATATACAAAATTAATCGAGTAAAACTATTTAAATATATATAAATATATATTGCATAAAAAAAATTTAAATAAATTGTTTTTATTACAAAAATATAAATAGAAAAAATATTATAGAATTAGTATAAAAATAGTATACAGATAGCAAAAAAAAAAAAAAAAAAAAAATTAAAAATAAAAAAAAGTTTAAAAAATTTAAAACGAAAAAAATTTTTAAAAAAAAAAAAAAAATTTGAAAGAATATTAAAAAAAAATTAATAAAATAAAAAAAAAAAAAAAAAAAAATTTTTTAAATTTAAAGAAACAAAAAACAAATAAAAAATGTTGCAAAAAAAATATTAAAAAAAAGTTAAAAAAAAAATAAAAAATAAAATATTTCTGACAAGTTACTAATTTTTAAAAATATTTTAAACATTAGTTAAAATAAATTAAAGTAACGAGCCGAAGGTCCCAGCAGCCAGCGCTCATTTTAATTATTATGTTAGTATTTAATACTAGACCAAATATTATAAATAAATAAATATATAAATAAATTAAACTAAATTGGACCCATGGCTACATAATTACAATACTAATATAATACTTGCGTTATTATTCAATATTTAATGTATTACTTTTGGATCTAATTCTAGGTTGGAAACTTAAATATTGTATATTTTTATATATATATATATATATATATATATATATATATATATATATATATTTATTTATTTACTTTGTTTATTTATGTATATAAAAATATATATTTTATTTAATAAAGCTATATAACTGTCGATATAATATATATATGCATTTTATTTAGATTATTTGAGAACTTTATATATTTGCATTAAATGGTTTTATAACAGAAAGAATAAAGTAAATATTTGCCAAGAATTAGTTGGTTTTATCTTTAGCTAACATTAAATGCTTAACGGCTTTAAACCTCCAAGGAATGCCAGGGAGTGCGAGAAAGAAATTTAATACGATTTATTCGATTGCCATTCGATTTAATGTTAATTAAAATTTGCATATTTAATAAATATAAGTTGCAATTACCCAAAATGTTTAATTTATGTTTTATTTAATTATTTATTATATCTTTTTTTTTAATGTTTTTTTGTTTTATAAACAATTTCAGTCTCTCTAAATTTAGCAAGGGATGCAAAACGATTGCATAATATGCGGAAAGAGGCGACAACTCCAGTTTGTTGTATGACGTGTATATAGGGCTTAACTTAACAGTTTATACCTAAACACTGAGTTTTGCCTTGTTAGATATGTTTAGTAGAAATGTTGGTAAATTTTTGAAAATTTTTTCCATCATAGTAGGCATTTTCTCAGAAATTTTCGAGGTGACTATTTGAGGCATGGAAATACTTCATTCACACACAACAGTTCGAACTGTAAACAATACAAGCAAACATTTATTAAATATCCAAAAAAAATTAAAAAAACGTAAGTGTAAAAAAAGAAAAAAGTAAAAATTTAAAAAAAAAAAAAAAAAAACCCAAAGGATTTGTAATAAGGTAAATATATATAATTATCCTTTTTCCTGCAGTACTCAACAATGTCTGACGATGCACCAAGCGATGCCGGAGCCGCCGCACCAGCACCAGCAGCTGCCCCTGCCACAACCACAGCAGGAGCTACTTATATCGAGAATAATGCTTGGCTAACAGCTGCCGCTGTTGCCTTATACTCAACTCGTGCTCTTTGGGCGAAATTACGTACTTTGGGCTTGATCAAGTTGAACGGAAAGGCCGAGAAGGATGCCAAAATTCAGGATGATAAAGTCGTTGATAATTCTGGTGATAATGGATTGATGGATAATCAATTTCCTGATGAAGACCAGGAAGATAAGGATCTATCAACTCATACAGAGGTGCTAGATTTGGCTGTTAACTAATTAATAGTTATCAATTGATAGTTAGAAGGACAAGATGAGGACACAATTACACGAAGCGTTGCATATCTTTTTATGTTGCAAAATTAAATTAATTGTTTCTCGGCTTGGAGTAGATTTGGTGCAAATGCGTAAAGAATAAATGTAGCGCTTATTGATGAACATAAAATTTTTAACAATTTTTCTTATTTCAAACTTACACATACCAATACCAGTACACACCCCCATACACATACAAACAGCTGTCAAAACAGCTTTTTTTTCCCATAAACTATTTTTAGTTTATTTAGCAGTCAAAGTTTAAAACAAACAAAATAGCAAATGTGTTAAAGAAGTTAAAAGACAAGATGAATGGTAAGAGCCTAGCCCATGGCATGATCTCTGACTGGCGAGAGACTTGTGTACAATGATGTTGCATACGTTGCTTGTTGAAGATGACAAGGCAAACATTGCAGAGTGAAGTGTGTTGTGCCACGTTTGGTGGGGTCTATTGCAAATCTGTAAATAGTGTGCCAACACATAAACAAATAACTAATATTTTTACATTAGGTTTTTCTCTTTATTTTTTCCTCCATTGATTTGTAACACATTTGGATAATCGGTTGACACCTCATCTATTTGCACTCCCCTCCATCCAGCGCCGCCATCATAATTATCATCAATCATGGGAAACGCATAACGTGTCATTATGTCATGGTAAAATCGCAGCCAAAGGCAATGGCAAGTGATGGGAGAAAAAAAAGTAGAGCACATACAAGCAGGTTGCGCTCTCTCGCCAAACATGCCACACTCTGTGACGTCTCCATGTTGCGTGTTTGTCAATCTATACATTGCAAAGAGTTAAACAGTTAACTGCACAGCATGTGGCTAGTACGAAAAGGCAAGTCATCAAATTTGACAATTAAAGATGTGAGTTTTATAATATGATCAATGTTGCTTTTCGATAATTGTAAAAAATATTTCTAGTAGCACTTATTGGCATCGAAAAATTCAGTCGACAAAGTTGAGTCAATGCGAAAGCAACTCTAAAAGTTATTTTATTTATTTTCCAAATTTACTCAATTTATAAAAATTCTAAATTTTATTTTTAAAACAATTTATTCATTCTATTTTATTTAAAAGAAAAACAATGGGTCTCGCAGAACAAGTCTCTGAAATTGTGAATTCTTCCAGTTTCCTAGACGCAAACTTTTGGTTAACTGCTGCAGCTATGGCCTTTTATGCAACTGGTGCCTTATGGCATAGATTAAGTACATTCTATCTGATGCCTGACAAGGACGAATTGAAGGTGCGCTATGAAGATGAAGATAAGTTGGACAAACACTGAATATGATATATATGCTGGTGAAAGAAATGATGGATTAACTTGACAAAATGAATTTTAATCAATAGAACTGAATTATAATATATATTATAGAACAATAACACAATTGTAAAAAAATACAGAAAGAATATATTAATAATATAATATATATGAAAATAAGCTCAAATACTGTATTCTCTTTTCATATATCCTTAATGCAAAGTAATTTGTTTATTGTATATAAATATATACATTATATATATATTATATATATTTATATAGTTGTTTCAGTATAGTTTTTGATTTTGTATGAGTTACATTAGCTATAGTTACATTAGGTTATTATAAGAAGTTGTTACAACAGTTGAAAAATTTACGAAAAAAAATATTTTTTTTAAAAATTACAAAAAAAAATTTGACATATAAAGAATTATTGGAAAAAGCCAAATAATATGTAAAGTTCAAGCTAAAAATTTTCATTTTTTTTTTTTAAATAAGTAGCATAGAAAATTTTGTAACTTAGGTTTAGTTGTAGTCAAGAAATCCTACAACACACTTAAGTTTTAAAATTGTCTCAAAATTTTGTAAAATTTTCAAATTTTTAAAAGTGAGAACTATTGAGAGTTTTTTTTTTTTTACTGAAAATTCACAGTATCTTGATTATTTAGAAAAAAAAAAAATTTAGTATTTCTATTTAGTATTTAAAACTATGCCTGAATATAGACACAGTCACTGTGAAAATGCATCGAGTTGCCTAGAGGCAAACATTTGGGTAACTGCAGCTGCGTTTGCCTTATATTTAACGCGTCCCTTGTGGCAAAGATTTAGTATAACGTATCTCAAGCCTGATGTATGGATGGAAGATAGCCAGACGAAAGATAGACAGAAGAGAAGAAGAGATAATCAGACAAACGGCAAATAAAGATGGTTGCATAAGAATGTTTTAAGGGACTAACTCGTTATAATAATCGTTATTTAATATGATTGAAATTTCACTGAGCTAATGGTTATTTACATTATTTCAAATTAATTGTTAAAAAGTGCAAAGAAATAAAATTTATGAATTTAATATATTTCATTGAAATTAATTTCTCCACATAAAAGTATAGAAAAATTTAACTTTTTATTTACACAGCATGCGGCTAGAAGTAAATCAGAAAAACTTAAGGAATGCCCTTATCAATTATAGATGTGTTTTTTTTTAAATTATCGATTTAATTTTATCGATTATTTCAAAATAAATTTTGGTGTTTTTTTTTTTTCAAACTAACAGCATAGCAAATTTTCTAATTTAACTTTAGTTGCAGTCAAGCAACGCTATAAATCATTTAAATTATAAAATTTTTCTTAATTTTTAAAATTTTTAAAATTTATAAAATTTATAAAAGTGCCTTTTTTTCTTTTAATAAAAATCCTGAGTACCGTTATTATTTAGAAAAAAATCTAAAATTTCTATATGTCATCAAAAAGTTTAAGTGAACGCGTCTATGATATAGATGCATCGAATTGCCTGAAGGAAAACATTTGGCTAACTTTTGCTGTTTTAGCCTTATATATAATCAGTGCCTTATGGAAAAGATTTAGTATATTGTATCTGAACTCTGGCAAAAATGTAAAAAGTTTAACAAGAAAAAGAGCAAATAAAGATGGCTGCACCACAATTTTTTAAATAAGTTAAAAGGGGCTGACTGGTTATAACAATTATTAATAAAAATGATTAAAACTTAAGTAAAATTAATTTAAGATTATTTATTAAATTCTTTAAGATAATATATATATATATATATATATATATGTATATATTTTATATATTTTATATATATATATATATGTATATTTTATATTTTATATATATATATATATAATTGTATCACTATAAATAGTTGTTAGTGGAATTCATGCATATTTTTCTTCTCATTTTTTCTTTAATAAAAATAATAAAATTATTTTACATATAAAATAATATTAAAAAAATTAAATTCATATTTAAAATTATACTTAAAATTTATAAAATTAATATATTTATTTTTTATTAAACGCTAAGAGTATATAAAAATTAATTATTTATTTAATGTAAGTGGCAAATTATGAAAATTTTCTGACTGCCTATTATAGATGTGATTTTTCTAAAATTCTTGATTTCGTTTCATGGATTATTCTAAAAAAAAAATTTTTCTGAAAAATAAGTAGCATAGAAAATTTTGTATCGAAAATTTTTAGTTGAACTTCAGAACTTCGACAAAACAGTTATGTTTTACAAAATTGTCCTAAATTTTAAAAATTTTATAAATTTATAAAAGTTAAAAAGTTGCGAGCCTTTTCTTTTTTAATTCAAATTTAGTTGTACACAATACCGTGATTATCAAAATTATAGATTTTCTATTAAGTTTAAAAAATAGTATGTCTGAACGTAAACATCATTACAAAGCTGCTTCAGGTGGCCTAGAAGTAAACGTTTGGTTAACTGCGGCTGTTTTTGGCGTATATATAACGCGTGCTTTATGGCAAAGATTTAGTATATCATATTTCAATCCTGAGATGGATGTATGGATGGAGGAAAACCAAATAAAAGATAACCAAATAAAGGATAACCAGATAAAAGATAACCAGATGGAAGATAACCAGATGGAAGATAACCAGATGGAAGATAACCAAATTGAAGAATACCAGATGGAAGCTAACCAGATGTAAGAAAACCAGATGGAAGCTAACCAGATGAATGATAATTAGACGAAAGATAACCAGATGGAAGCTAACCAGATGGAAGCTAACCAGATGGAAGCTAACCAGATGAAAGATTACCAGATGAAAGATTACCAGATGAAAGATTACCAGATGATAGTTAACCAGATGATAGTTAACCAGATGATAGTTAACCAGATGATAGTTAACCAGATGATAGTTAACCAGATGATAGTTAACCAGATGATAGTTAACCAGATGATAGTTAACCAGATAATAGTTAACCAGATAATAGTTAACCATATGATAGTTAACCAGATGGTAGTTAACCAGAGGTAAGATTATCTGATGGTAGTTAACCAGATGGTAGTTAACCCGTTGTAAGATGGTAGTTAACCAGTAAGATTATCTGATCAAAGATAATCAAATAATAATAATAATGTTTGTTCAAAAGAAGAACTAACGTGTTAGAATAATTATTAATAAATATTATTTAAGCCTAACTATATACATAACCTCTTATCATTTAGAAAAATAGAAAGAAAGAAAAAAAAATATATAAGAATATATATATGAATGTATACTAATATGCATGTATATATCGCATATTGTATGTATATTACAGTGGGAATAGAATACTCATAAATTTGTCGAACGCAATTTATATATTTATATAAAATATAAATACAATTTTAACTATAAAGTAACAATAGATAAATCAAAATTAGGATGCCGAAATTGCAAGTAAATTTATATAATTGTTATTTATATTTAAATTAGAGCAAAAATTATTGTTTTTTTTTAAATAAGCCGCATACAATGTAAACTTTTTTTGCTTCAGTGTGACAATATACGAGTAAGCTCTCTCTTCGCTATGAAACAGAATCCTAACGGTAAAAGCTTATCGCTTCATCACAAAGGCTACTCGCAAATATAAAGCAATGCAAAACGAATTTGTTTTGTTTCGCATATTTAGTCTTAAAAATATGGAAAAATTATACACACATAAACTTATATATAAATATATATGCATATATATATATATATATATATATATATATATATATATATATATTTGTGTAAGTTTAAGTAAAGAGAATTGTTGGCTTAATAGACTATAACTTTAAAATGTACAAATTGCATGAGGCTATGCTAGAAAATATTGCAACAAAGTTGCAATTTATTTTGTTTCTTTTTTTTTCAATATTTCGTATTGTTTAATTACAGCCCAAGATATGAAAAATAATATCGCTAAGTTACTTGTCTTTTCCTACAATAACTGTTTATTATTACGAATGGTTTTTATTTTTTTTATTTTTATTTCATATTTCCATTAGTTAGTTGTTATTTCTGTTGCAGTTGCTGTTGCTGTTGTTGTTGTTGCTGCTGCTGCAACAGAGGTAATTATGCTATATAGCAACTATTTCATAACACGCCACAAACATGTCTCTGCTGAACGCTCTAAATAAGCAAAAGCTCAAACTAAAACAGCAACTACAACAACAACAACAACAGCAACAATTTTTTCGCTATTTTCTTTTCAACGCAATACACATATGAGTTTTTCAGTTTTTCCTCTTAGCTGTGTATACCCTAAAATTGAGCAGAGTTGCTGCAATTGTCAGAGACTATAAAGTGAAGCAATATTTCTTTTTTCTATAAATGTTATATGAAAGTTTTGAGTTTTATTAATATTTTATAATTTAATTTAATTTAATTTATTTATATTATTAAATAATTGTCAATTTACTTATTTTATAGAGTATATTTTAGTCGTTTTTTTCATTTTTCTTTTCTATGTGTAAACTGATCGATTTCCTTGACGTCTTTTCCTCAAGTTTTTTTTTTTCGTATTTATTTAGTTTGATTTGATATTGCTTTAGCTTTCAGCTTTCGTTATACTAACAACACGCACACACACACGCACACATACAAGCATAAACAACACACACACACACACACACATAATAAACGCGATTTTGGCATAATTACTTTAGCCAGCAGCACAATCGATAATTATGATGTCAGGCTTGAATGTTGTTGTTGTTGTTGTTGTTGTTGTTATTATGGCTAGCTGACTGGCTGACTGGCTGGCTGCCTGCTGCTGTCGTTGTTATCGTCATCGAGCGTTTCGATAATTTGCAGCTTGGTGGCGGGGCCAGCCCCCAATGACGCTTACAGCCAGCGACGCGACTTCAACGCTCTCATGTAATATTTGCCCGCAATTATTGCGAGACGCCGCAACAAAGTTGTTTTTTTGCTGTTGTTGTTGTTGTTGTTGCTGTTGTTGTTTTTCATGTTGCAGTTTGCTGTTTGCTGTTTGCTGTTTGTGTGTTTGCTAGTTGTTGTTAGTTAGTAGTTGTTGCTGTCGTTTTGTGCTTGCGGTTGCATGTTGCAATAACAATTTCGCTTTCGCTTTCGTTGGTATTAAGAGTCAAGCAAGTTAAGCTTTACTTTTCTTCATGCGAAGCGCATTTAATTGTGCGTCATTTGGAGCAACATCAACCAACAACGGATGCAATTTACTTCAAATATCTATGCATATATACATATACATATATATATATATATATATTTATATACATATATAGATGGGGTTTATAAAACTAGATAGGATATGGAGTAGCTATGATTGAGTAGTCTATGCATGACTCTGCCTGGCATTTGCCTGTTTGGCTGCATTTTGAGTCCACAGCAATTGCCATTCTATGGCTTCATTTGCTACAAACATTTTATGACCACCGATTTTGTATAGAGTGCACAATATTTACTAGCTAAAACTAGTATATATATTTCTACATATATATAACCTAAATCACAGCATATTGGCCACACTGAAAGCTAAACTTTTGCAGCGGAGATTGCCATGAAATATGCTCTAAAATACTTTCAAAACATTGCAAAAAAATTCATTTACATTTTAAAGTAACTTAAAGTTAGATCTGTGAATAATTTTAACATTTCTACTAGTATTTTTACTAGTATATAAACTAAATCTTAATTTAATGGCATCAATTCTATTTATTATATTATTTATGTTTAAGTCACATTATTTTTATTTTTTCAGAATTTCTTAAACAAATTTTTCATTTAATTTGTGGCATATAGGAATATGGCTAAGTCTTTGGGCTATAAATATTTTATAGTAAAAAATAATTATTTTCTAAAAATAAATTTAAATCAGTTTTATTTTAACAATATGACAGTTATTTTACAGCTAATTCATGGTTAAATAAAAATTAATATTAAAACATATATTTTTTTCCATTGAAAGTATTTTTAGCACTATTTTATAATAAGGTTAATAGAATACTCTATAACTAAGTCTATAAATATTTTATAGTAAAACCAAATTATTTTCTTAAAATAAATTTAAATCAGTTTTATTTTAACAATATGACAGTTATTTTACAGCTAATTTAAAAGTATTTTTAGCACTATTTTATAATAAGGTTAATAGAATACTCTATAACTAATTTGAAAACGATTTCAAACTGCTATAAAACCGCTATACAACTTAAATATAATTGTTATATGACTGTCATACAACTGTTATACAACTAGTGTTATAGCTATTATATTTATTTCACCTATACAAATGCTATAAACGTGTGATACAAGTGTTATACTATTTGTAATGTAGTCTTACAACTGTTATACAATAAGTTCGAAATATATTACTTGACATTTTATGGCATATATGACATTAAGTTTATAAGTTATATCTGTCACTGTTATATAGATGGAGTTGTATAAACTATATCTAGGGTTGATTTAGTTAAGAATCAATTTGGTTAACAGAAAAGAAGGAAAAACTCAACTTGAACTTATTTCGCTTATTATTAAAATTTACTAGGCACGAGAAAGTTTTTCGCTTAAAGTTTTAATAATACGGAAATGCGCACAGACGTACAGCACATCCTTATGTTACACGCACACACACACATACACACTCACACCCACATGCATAGCCATGTAACCCTTGAAGTCAACACTTAGAGCCTTTTTTTTATATATTTTCTTTTTGTTACTTCACTTACGCACAGCCAGAGAACAAATGAGCAAAGGATTAAAAAAGTTTGTCGCTTTCTTCTGCTGTTCTTGTTGTTGTTGTTGTTGTTGTTGTTATTGTCTACTCATTTAATATTTTCTCTGCTTTCACTCAGCTTGTGTTTTCCTTTTTTTTTTGCGTACTTTTGCCTATTTTCTCTGGCTTTTGAATTCAATTTAAATTTAATTACTTTCAATGCCAACTTTCTGACACACATTTCAGAGTGGGAACTAGGAACAGGACTAATGAGCCAAGTCTGGTGTCAATAAGCTCTAAGCCACGCAATCTGTTAAACATTTAATCATTTAGTCATTCAGTCAGTTAGTCAATCAGTCAGTTAGTTGTATTTAACATAATTTATGCATATATATATATCTATATATATATATATATGACTGTATCTGTATCAATTTCAATAGACAAAGTCTTATGGCTCAAGGCTCATTGTTGCTGTCTTTAATCAGATCAACATTATTAGCATCATCAAAAACAACAACAACAACAATAATAACAGCAGCAATCCTTTTTGCCATAAGTCATAAAGCACGTGCCATGCAGCCTCCCCCCTCCTATACACTCTCCTCTTGAACACTGTTTGGAATCCTTAGCTCAAACCATTGACAATTGCCTTTAAGCTGCTGTTAGCCTCTTTCTGTTGCTTTTGCAAATGTTGTTGTTGTTTTTGCTTAATATTAATCGGATTGCTATTGCTATAATCTTTCTTTCATAGACTCTCTGTGTATGTGTGTGTGTGTGTGTGTGTGTGTGTATGTTTTGTTTGTTTATTTGTATGTGGATGTGCTTAGGTTTGTCGTCAACTCTTTGGAATCATTAGCAATTATTATGTATGTTGACATTTTATGTCCTTGCGCCTGTAAGCTAGCAACCAATTATCCTTTTCAGCAGCTTTTTAAGTACTCTCTCCCCTCTTTTTATTACTTCTACTTCTACTTTTAGTTATCTAAGTTCTATGATAATTTTGATATGAAGCGCATTTTATATACTTGAATTCATTTCATTCATTTCTTTTCATTTCATCTACTTCTCAGTTAAAAAACTGCAACAAGCTGATAACTGATTAAATTAAACATGGCTAGTATCAAGTTAAAGCGCCGCTTGTTTTGAACATTGCACAAGCTAACCCCAAAGTTAACCCCAAGCACAAAGTGCAAAGGAGCAAGGATGTGGCAGAAGGCATTAGGATAACAGGACGAAAGTGTGAAAATGTGCAAAAGTGTCGGGCGCGACCGGAAGCTATCACAGTCTGTAGACATTGGACGAGTAACATGTTGGCATCGTCTAGAAACTTCACAAACATGGCATTAAATGTTGCCCATGATGTGCTCGGCTCAGACAGTGCAAGGATTTCATATAAAAAAAAGAAGAAAGGAGCAACAACAACAGCAACAGCAACAGCAACAAGAAAATCAAGACAAAACAGGTAAAAAGAAGACGCACTGCAGCTAAGTAAAACTTTGGCTATGCAGACAACAACTGAATAACTGAACGAGTGAACGATTAAAGAGCCTTGAGGAGTTGCGCATACGCCAGGTGAGCCATAGAGTTTTGTATGGGTAGAAGAAAGTGATGGGGAGGGGGGAGGGGGAGGGGAAGAAACAAACATTTGCTACCTACCTATGGGAATTTCATTTGTTGTTCATTTTTAAGCAGCGCGCGATTTGAATTTTCTTTTGCATTTATATGCAGCTTTATGAGCAACAACAACAACAACAACTACAACCAGTACAACAATATTTACAACAACAACAACCAGTACAACAACAACAACAACGAGCAAGTCTCATGCGTTGTGCCGCAGTAAATTTACACAATGAAATCTTAAGCGCTCCCCCGGGGACACAGCAACTTACCCAAAGCAGGCAAAACTTTTGCAGACACACACACACACACTAATATATATATATAGGTATACATATATACCTTGAATTGAGCACAATATACTTGACTCTAGCACTTGAACAATGCTACATTTATATGCCCCCGCCTCCCTACTTCCTTCAATATATACACATATGTTATAGAGTTGGCAAGGAAAGGAAAAGGGAGCTAAACGAATGTTGCTCGCCATTTGACCGGAAGTTCGACAAAGTTCAAATTATATGCGCATACACATATATACATATAGAGAGAGAGTATAAGTATGTGTGTGTGTGTGTGTGTGTGTGTGTGGCCTGTTATTCATTCGTTTTTGCAAATAAATGAACCGTATACTAAAACAAACAAATTCAATTGAATCACTCTCCTGGGCATTACAATTGAATGTGCCCTGGAAAGCTCTATCGATAGAGATTTGCGTTGGGCGTCGCGTCGTCTGCACTATGTCTATGTATGTGTGTGTGTGTGTGTGTGTGTGCGTGCTGTGTGTAGTTTACGCTGTCCGCCCACTAAAAGAAAATCTAATGAAAATGTTCAATTTGTTGCAAACAAACACAAAACGAAAAGCATGTTCAAGGCACAAAATTCTACTCAAAAAAATAAACACACACACACGCACACGCACGCACACTTATTTGTTGTTACTATTGTTGTTGCTGTTATTGGCCTTACTGACTGCACTTGGCTGATTGGAAGTTTTCTGACCATTTTGTTGTTTCAAGGGCAACAAAATTTGCCAACAAAAAGAAAAAGAAAGAAAGAAAAGTTTACATTTGTCTTTCTTTCTTCTGCTTAGACTTCTCTGTAGTTCTACCATTCTTTTATGCTACCTTTTTAGTCTCTCTGCTTCTTCCAAGCATGGCTAGTATGCTGCTAAACATTTTACAGATATGTATTATATATATATCCTTCCATATCAGCTCATTGCATTGCAGCTCATATCTGCATATATTAATCAGTCCAAGCTTAGTTGGTCTACACTTTTGGCTCAAAGCAGCTGCTTGGCTTTGGCCATAATAGTCTAGTTATAATTGTTAGTAAATTGGCAATAAAATATGTTAATAAAAAATAACTTTAATAAAGTTATAAATGAGTTTTGCTTATCAAAATTAATAACAATTGAAAATCAATTTCTATTTTGAATACTATAATATAAAACTTGGCCATAATAAAATACTGATTTTGCCTCTAAGCAGTATAAGCCAAGTTTCCTGGTTATTGTGAAAGTTTTTTTTTAGTTTTCTTTCTTTCTATTTTGCTTTAGCTGCGCCTTGATTAGAAACACGCCCACTCATTCATTATAAAAAACTTGATTTTTTTAGGTTTGTTTTTGCTGTTGCTGCAATTTGCTTCTATTTTGTGTTGTCTTATTATTTGCCGCAGAGTTTTGAGTGCAATTTTATTATTTCTATTGTTGATTGTCATTCAAAAAAAAAAAAACGAAAAACAAAGACAACAACAATCAAACAATCAACACACAAAACTATGCCATTGAACAGCTCATCAAGTTTGGCCAGAAACAGAAACAAAAGCCGCTCCCTTGACAGACAGCTGCCAGTTTGTGGCAAGCACTTGAGTTGCCACAGCCATAGTTGACCAGGAAGCAAAATGTAGCTGCCACACACTTCCCCCAGCTGTGGTCAGTTGTGGCATTATTATGCATTTATCAAATGAAAATCATACAAAATTTGACAGAAAATTACACGCTAAGGAGCCGCCTACTTATAAGCCACAAAGAAAATCAAATGTAAAATAAAAATTTGGCCAACAAAATGCAACTTGCAGTTATGCTACAGAAAGTGTTAATAGCACTGGTAATTGTGACATCGTATATACCCCATGTGTTAGTGTCTTTTATAGGGTATTAAATGGCAAACATAAAGATTGCGTTAGTTGCTTACAAAAATTTTGTGTGTGTGCCGTGCAGGGGGGGGGGCGTATACGCAACGCTCGAAATTAGTTAAAGTGCGCTTTGGGTTTAGACAAATGGTCAGCATAACATGTCGAGAGCTGCTTTAGACCATAATTATTAACAATTTGCTTAATGATGATTTGCATTTGATGCACAGCACAGCGCAGCTCTGAACTAAGTGCCAAATGTAGTGCCAACTGCAAGTTGTAATAATGATAATAGTTTTTCTCTCTCTCTCTCTCTTTCTCTAGTTATGCTTCATTTATGTTATTTGCTTTTGCTGTTTTTACTTTCAATTTCTATTGCCTGTTTTCATGGGATTTGCATTTACGAAATTTTCTTTATGTGCCTGTCTGTTGTGGCATATGTTTTTCATCAAAAGGGGCAACTTTTAATGTTCGTCATTAATTAAGAGCTAACTGCTATTTGCACTTCCTTATATCATAGCTCAACAGCTCACAGGTTTTTCTATCAGTTTTTCTTCAGTTTTTCTTTGCAGATAATAAAACAACATTTTGGTTACACTTACAGCCAAGTTAGTCAAATGCCAAATGACCATTAACTATACAACTGCTAACGATCTCAGCAGCAGCAGCAGAAAAAAAAAAGAAAATTCAATAATAAGACATAAAATGCCTGTAGTTGCCTTTTGGTGTCAAAGGTTAAACATAAATGCTTGAATTTATGGTTATTAAAAAAATTTAATTTATCTGTCAAAACAATGCAAAAATGTTGGCAAACTTATAAAAAATTAATAAAGTATTTAAGACTTTAATAAAATGCCTCAAAATAAAGCCAAAAGTCTGGCAAAACTGCAACAACTCAATTGATTGCCGCAAGTCAATCAATCAATGTTGTTAAATTGATATCAAACTGCAGCTGTAACTCATCACTATACACACACACACACACACACATATATATATATATATATATATACATAATGTTATCATTATGTTGCCATATCAAAAACCAAAGCTGTTGTTGGCCAAAACCAAATCCAATCCCTAAAAAAATTCAACTGACCAAAAGCCAAACATTGCTGCAAAAATGTTTTCACTTGACTGATTTTTTCTGGCTCTATGCAATTTTCGCACTCAAGTGGAGTAATTTGCGGTTGTCCCAACCCCTCCCCCCCTCTCTCCCATCCTTAGTTTAACTTAGCTCTGGGCTATCTCACACCCGCTCTCTCCCTCAGTCATAGTTGCATCTACCAATCGAAAGTTGAACAAGTCCATTCCGAGGCAGCAGCATCATAGCAATGATTGTTGTATTGCACTTAAAAACTAAACAACAAATGCAACAGCAACAGTGATGCTAACTGCAACGCTAACGCCGACGCTGACTGCAACTGCGACCACGACCGCGACTGAGTGATTGTTAATCGTGACTGTAGATAGACGCACATGACATAATGATTACTGAACATGTGGTAAACATTTGTTATAACATTTTCCACTTAGCCTAAAGCCACACTGCACAACAACAGATGCAACATTGAAACTGAATAAAGCAACAAATAAACGACAATAAATAATATAAGTTACATTTAATTAAGTTTTAGTTAAAATAATTGGTAGAAAATTTAAAGAACATTTTTTTTTTGGCACTTTTTGAGCAGCATTTAAACTGGCAGTGCATTAGACAGAGGTAAGACTGTATTTAATTAAAATTATTTTATATATTTTTACTGTACTTAATAGCTGAAATTGTGATTTAAAGTATTAACTATTTATGAGATATAATATATAAATTATTTTATATAAACTTTCCTTCAATGGAAAATAAAAATAAAAATCTCATAATTTAATAATTTAACTTAAGCTTAATTTTAACCCAAAGTTAATTATGCTTGTCATAAAACCTCTAAAAACTTAATCCAAGACTTTTGCTTATATACCGCGTAGCATAGTGTAATTACACTGTCTTTTTTGGACATATTTGTTGCTTTTTGGTAAACCTTTCATTAACAAGTCCAAAATTTATGAATGTTGCTTCGGTTTGCCTGCTGACAAGTGTCAGCTGCTGTGTCTGATTGGTGTTGATGGCTGCACAATTATATGGAGGGGAGAGGAGGAGGGGTTAAGTTGGGGATTGAGGATACCTTTACTTACATAATGCCAGAAATGATTTACACAAATTATTTTGTAATGTGCGTTAGCAAGTTTGCTATGTTTTTTGCCTTGTTTTTTTGGACTGGCTTAAAGCCGCACTCATGGCTGCCACTCGCCAACCAACCAACCAGCCAACCTACCAGCCAACCAACCAACCAACCAACCAACCAACCATTCATCCATCCATCCATCTATCTATCTATCCATCCATACAGCTCTGCTGCTGCTGCTGATGCTGCTGCTGCTCTGGCTGTTGCTGCTGTCGCCGTGAGCCGTAAGTCAAACAAATCAGTCGTGCCAGAAGATTAATGGCAGCATTATTGTGTCGCCTGCATAGTCATCGCCAGCATCAGCATCAGCATCAGGCTCAGTCTCTGCCTCAGTTACTGCCTCAAACTCAGCCTTAGTTGCCAATCCTCATCCTTAACAACAGACATCGACCATCATCATCATTGGCAACTTCATCATGCGGCTACCAACTGCTTACTGCCCATTGCCTTGTTGTCCTAGCCTGGTCAACGTTTTGCTTGGTAACCCACTCACTCCATCTCTCTCTCTCTCTCTCTATGATAAAACCCAATGCGTTATACTATACACCCACACACACACACACACACTTATATATAGAGAGCATCAAATGCTGCCCTGGCTTTTGACTATGCCTGCCTTTAGGGTCTCTTTCTCTCTCCCCCCTCTCTCTCTTTGTCTTCTCCCAACAGCTGCCCTTTGCCACTGCTTTAGAGTGCAAAAATGTTGCATGCGATTTTTCTTGCAGTAAATAATTTTTCATGCCAGCTGTCCTGTAATGTCTGCCTGAATCTGTCCTGAATACCTCGCCTACCTATCTATCTATCTAGCTACCCGCCCATTCTACCTACCTATCAAGCTATCTTTTGTGGACTACTCCTATCCTCCAATACTCCAATCCTCCAATCCTCCAATCCTGCAATCCTCCAGTTCAGCAGTTCACAGAGTACTTCAGTCAGTCCAACTGTCTGTCGTATTATAGCCCATTGATCAGTTTGTTTTACTAGCTTCTGGGTATGGCAACGCTTTGCCGTCTGCTTCTATTTTTGTGTGTACATTTTAGATTATGAACTCTCTCTCTCTCTCTGTCTCTCTGTGTATCTTTAAAGCATTCACTATGTGGCACATCCTTTTGGACATGGTGCAACTTGGACTTGGACAGTTGTAGGGCAATGTGGATAACCCAAAAGGAATTTTTGTGGTCTGATTGAATACGATTTGCAGCATACCAATTGATTATGATGGATTAGAGACAGTGTGTGTTTGTCTACAAGCAATATCATAACATACGCAACGAACAGTGGTGAAAATTGAAAGAAATGTGAGTAAAAATATTATACTATATGTTCTTATAAGTTAACTAATGCAAACTCTCTTACAGCTAAGGTTTATTGCCTTCAAATTTAAACAGTTGGAGCTCCGATTGTGCCCACTGTAGCTGAGCACTTTAGAGCGACTTTAGTGCTTTCGCTGCAAAGCGGCTTTCATGTCTTGTTAGTATCCACAGTTCATAGTACTTGGGCACAACATAAGAGCATGCAGAGTGGAGAGGGAGGTGGGGCAGTCGGGCCAGTGCTATGCAAATTTGTCAAGTTTATTGAGCTGCGCTACTGACAACGGCTTAACCTGCTGCCTACCGCTTGCTGCTTGCCGCTTGCCGCTTGCTGCATGTTGCATGTTGCCAGCCTGCTGCCTGCCTAAGCACAAAACAACAAATTTTCACATTGTGTGGCAGAACGCGCACTCACACTCGTCCACTTTAACAGCTGCAGGTGAGTGTATTGGTGGGTTAAGAGGGGAGTAGGCTGCTGCTGTTGTTGCAGTGCCAACAAAACTTTCGCTATGGCTGTGAGAAGAACATTTAATTAAATTCCTTTGCACCTTTAGTGCTGCGCTAAAAATTCCAGTGACAGCGTCAGGACAGAACAGGACAGGACAGGGCAGGGCAGGGCAGGACTCTATGCCAAAGACCTACAACTACAACAATACAAATGGTAACTACAGCAACAACAACAACAACAACAACAACAATATGGTGCAATAACAAATTAATCTTTGCGGCTTGCGCAACCGGAAACGGGTACTTTGCCTCTGGAATATGGCCATAAGCTCAAGCCGTACAAATGAGGCATTTGATTTTAAAACTGCTGCAGCAAAAGCAAAAACGTAACTGCTAACAATAACGGATAACGTGCCATCGACTCAGCGACGTTTTTATGACTATATATACTATATGCTATATAGAGTTTAACCATAGCAAGTCCTGTGGCTTCAGCACAGGTGATGTCGTCGTTGCGCTGTATTCAATCAATCCTGCTGAATTATGTTGACAAGGCACGCACAAGGGCTCAACCGAAAAAAAAGGTAACCAACTTGGCCAAAAGACAGTGTTGCACAAACGTTGTTGCTTGAACTTTTCAATTTAACGTTTTTAAGGCTTGTGCTGAGCAGCAAAACACCCCCGCAAGCCCACACTCTTCGCACAGCTCCTACCAAAAAGAAAGGCAACAAAATTTTACTGCCACTTGCACTTCGTCTTCAATTTTGCAAATGCGCCTTAAGTCAGGCCACGTAAGCGGAAGGAAATGCATAACAAAGCGTTTCTTATTAGCATGACAGCACACACAAACACACACACACACACACACACACACACACACACACTAAGAATATCAAGGAGTGAAAGAGACAGAGTAAGTATATATGATATATATGAAAAATTCAGAGGCTATTATTTTGTTGAACTGTTTAATCGATAAGTTTTTAATATTACTTCGACACATAAAAAACGATTTAACAGTCATAAATAATGTGCTGCTACTTAGCCAAATATATAAGCCAATGTTTATATATATATATAAGCCACTATGCATAGTAAAAAATAAAACAATCATTGAATCAATCCAATTGCTACTTTCAATTGTATAAATTTAATGGCTTAAGAGTTGAAAGGGAATTGCCAGCAGAATTGGTTGTTGCTGCTGCTGTTGTTGCAGTTGCAGTTGCAAGCCATAAAACAAGTATTTTCGTATATAAATTTTTTTTATGGCATTGTACAACATCAATCAACGTAAAGCATCTCTCGTTTTGTTACTTGCCACAATAAAAAACAAGTGGCAAAGAATTATATGAAGCTAATTGTGCTGTTTATGGCAAATGTTGTATAAGTTGTGCATACCCCAACTTAAGATATATGCAAAACTTTTAGAAAGTATAAAAATAAGCTATAAATCTTAAAAAGCCAACATAAAGCTGCATTTTAATTGTGTAATGAAGCATAACTAGCGGCGCTTTTTAGCCATAAAAAAATCTCTGTAAATATTTATATAACTAACAAATTGTTTTATGTTTTGACTTTATGCTTAACATAAATCTATTAACTAACTATAAAAAAAAAAACAAAATTAAAATATGCAAAATTGTTTAATTATTTATAATATTTTTCTATTCTACACCAATCGACATTAAGTATACGCCGTGTTTTAGGCCAAAAACCCAACTCAAATCAATTGTCAAGTTTCCTATGCAAGAGGACACTTTTCGGAGTTGTTTCAACTAAGTGAGTTGGACGACAATGGGAAAACTTTTCAATTTCTTTTCACCCACATTCTACATATACATATATATATATATATATAGATATATATAGATCTGTATATATATATAGCACAATCCACAGTGCAACGGCAGCGTTTGTCCTTTAAGCCACTTGGCATCTTTTTGTCCTTAGGGGCAATCAATCCGTGTTAATGGCTCCACAGCTAAATCAAAAGATTGCCATAGCATAAAAAAAAAACCAACCCACCACACACACACACACACACACACACATACAAACAAAGACAGCAAAAAGAAACGCAGAATGTGTAAGACAAAACTGAAAGAAAAAAAGTAAAAACATGGCAAGGCAGAAAAAAATCTGTTGAAAAATTGAAAAGTTTTTGAACAAATATTTTGCCACTTAAGTTACAAAATCTTAACGCAAGATGGCGCCACTTAAACAGTTTGTTGTATAATATTGTTTTCGGTTTTGCTTTGGTGGCATGCTTAAGCTATTTAATTATATACATCTATACATAAATATATATGTATATAATGCCAGTTGTATCTGTGCAACTTGGCCATATTTGGACAACAAATCCCATACGAAAACTTGGTTACAGCCCTCCAGCAGCAGCAGTGGCAGTGGCAGTGGCAGTGTCAGCATTGCTGGCTATAACCCTGGCAAAAAGGCAAACTAAGCCAGGCCAAGAAGTTGAAAGCAACATATACATGCACAAATACAATATAACTCACACACACGCACACACACACACACACACACTTGACATGGCCCTAACAAAGAGCCAAGCGACGAACTAAGAGGCCCAAAGCTCCAGTTACCAAGACGAGACTTACATAGGGAAGACCAAGTAGAGTACACTTTGTGGTGGCTTACAAGAGAGGGTGGCGAGTGGGGGTGGACACAAGAGGGACGCATGCAATTTGTATGCCCGTCAAATGTGGCTCGTTATTGCGAAATTTAGAACTGCTCGAAATAATTCCAACAAATTTTCGTGCAAACGAGGCAGACGCAACAACAACAACAACACAATACAATCAAAACACACACACACACACACACATACATATATATATATATATATACTCACAGTAAGCACCAACTACTTTATAAGAATAGGCGACAACCGACAAAAATGTCCAAAACTAAATTCAACTTTGTTTCAGGCTCAGCTGCAACTTTTTGATATCAACAAAAAGTTTTGTTGTTGATTTTGTGTTGGAAATCAGTTTTGACATTTTTGTCGGTTGTTCTGTGTTAACATATCGAGCAATTGCAGCGCTTGTTTGCCACCCAAAAACCTGCCACAATCCGTTGCCTAAAAGTCAACCTTCATCTCCAACTATACATTGCGTTTTCTCACTCTTTCTCTCTCTCTCTCTCTCTCTATCTAGCTCACACTCTCTACCTGTCTCTTTTTGGTAGAGGTCTGGCTTGGTGGCCGTTGCACGTGCATTAAAAGTTTAGCGTCAAAGTTGCTGCTACACGTTGCTGCACGTTGCCCGTTGCTGGCTGTCCGGAAGTGGTGTTGGCGGCGTGTGCCACGCACACGTAACCAAAGCCAAGCTGCGTAGGTAGCTGCAGGCTACATGATGTGGCAGGCTGCTGTAGGTGTGTGCAACATGCAGCATGGCAAGTGGCATGGCTGATGTAGTTTAATTATGTAGAAATCGAGACACGCACTTTGCCCAGACAACGTTAGCGATGGATGCGATGGAGCTGCTGTTGATGTTGGTTGCTGCTGTTACTGCTGCTGCTGCTGGTTGCTGGTTGCTGCTGTTACTTATGTGTGGGGATTGGGCTTCATGCAATCGACACGCCCACTTGGTGACACAACGCCCCTATAACTAGCGCACGCAAAATTTGTGGGTTTTTAACGGCCAGGTGAAGCACTTGCTCTCTCTCTCTCTCTCTCTACATATATATATATATATATAGTTGTGCGTGTGTGTGTGTGTGTGATTATAAATTCTGTTGCATGTTGGTGGTTTTCATAGTTGCAAGTGGGAATCCTTTCACGTAACCAGCCAGCAGCAGGTGCAAATAAATGTCCTGAATTGCATTAGGCTGACGGCTGACGGCTGTGTGGCACTTGCAGCTCGGGCAGGACTTGAAGATTTGTCGTCCTGCATAGCATACTTTAAGCTTAATGCCTTTTTGCATAAGATTATACAAACAGTAGCAAAACAGTAACAAAAAAGAACGAATAAGGAAGAAGAGGAGCAGTAAACATAAATAGAAAGTTGCAACTTTCATTTCAGTCGGTGGCGTCGCATAAATTTTAATAAGCGAAAAGGCAGTGAAAGCTGTGCAGCTTTCTTCGCTCATACTGTAGGAGACAGCCGTTAATAACAATTAGCCAAGGCGTCTGCCAAGAGCCCAAACATATAGCAGGACAACAGTTTACCAGGACAGTCGAGTTGAGTCCTTGCTGCAAGGTGTGTGTGGCAAAAAAAAGGTTGCCGCATTAATTGATTTATTTCTGTATTTTTATAAATAAATTTTAAAAGCAAGTCAACACATTTGACTTGGGTGTAGAAGTGAGTGTGCGTGTGTGTACTTAATATATATATATATGCGTGTGTGTGTGTGTGTGTGTATAGTACTAACAGAGCAACATAATTATATGCTTTGAATCAAAGCAAATTTGTTGCTGCTGCAGCGTTTCACACGTTTTCCTTGCCTAAACAACTGGAACTTTAACCCCCTCCCCCAGTGAAGAAAGAAGTAGGTGAGGGGTTTGGGGTATAGCATAGAGTTATGGCAAATAAAAGCTCAGACAGTTGACTGAAAAACAATTCGCGTTGCCAACGCAATTTCACACTTTACCAGCTACAAATTGCAACATCATAGTCCAGCGCTTACACCCACACACAGAGAGAGAGGTAGAGGGGTAAGAGAAAGCGAGTGAAAAAGCAAGCAAATCTGAAACAATTCCTTTTCCTTAGTGTTGTAATAGAGTGTAGAGCTGTTGGTTGGAGAAGGGGGGGAATGAGGTGAATCAGCCGACTTGCCAGATTATAAAGATGACGATGGCGCCGCTGGTGTTTGGGCTATGGAATTTTATGATTTATGAGCATGTCCTGGCAGCCAGCGAGCTGTATGCTGAGGTAAGTGGGGGGGGTGGGGTAGGGCATTTTTCTTGGCGTCATTCTCTTACTGTTTCATTTTTTTTTTGTATATTTCCCTTGCTGCAAGTGGCGCCACAAAAATTGTTGCACTTTTTGTAGCAGCATTGGCATTGGTCCGCAGGTTCAGGTCAGCATGCTGGCCATTTGATAAATGAGTTTTGCAATGGTTAAGCAATGGTAAGAGGGGGAGGGACAGAGAATGTGGAAGAGAGAAAGAGTTGTGCATTGAGTTATGAGCGATGCAAAGGATAAGAGGATGCGACGATGACATTGCTGCTGCTGCTGCTGCTGCTTCATGCCACAATCTGTCAGTTCACAGCAAATTGATCTGACGACTGTGGTCGAAGCAGCAACAATAACAACAACAACAACAGCAGCAACAACAACAGCAGCAAATTCATTGAAAATCACATCAGTTAATACCCCGCCTACAATTGCCCTTAAATTTACAGCAACAAGCAATGCAATTAAGCTGCCACAGACTCTCACACCTGCCACATTTTTATTTCTCATTTTTTTTTTTTTTGGCAAATCGTTTGAATTACCCGTACGCCCGCATCTGTGGCACGAAAAGGTGTGGCAAATGTGTGTCCTTTGGCTGATTTGTAACAAACAAAAAAAGTGAAGGCTTTAATTAATTTATGCATACGAGATTTGCTTGCAATAAACACAAATCCTTTGGCTTATCTAAAGCGTCCTTTGACACCCTCAGCATAAACACCAGGAAAAAGTGTCAAAAGGGAAATCAGAAACCAAAGGGAAATCATTAAGCTGCTTTTGAGTGTTGACTATGAATACATTGAGCATAATTATACTCATTTTCTATAATTATATATAATTTACAGTTAATGTGCTGAAGAATGCTGGAAGCAACTTACAGCTGCAACAGTGGCTGCTGCTGTGGCAGTCAAAGCTGCGAACGGAGCTGGCCAGCTTTAAGTTGCAATTTGATCTGACTGCAAACATTGCTTTGACTCAAGCATATTAAATATGCTTTGGATACCATGTAAAGAGCATATATAGGGTATATAAGTTGCATGATTATAAGCAGAAATTAAGTTTAGTAACAGAAAGTGTAAAGTGAAAGAAAGAAAGTGTTAAGGAAGTGCTGAAAGGATTTGAGGCACAGCCATCAGCAGCTACAGAATTCATATGAAAAGCAACAGTTTTAGTTCAGGTAAAGGTTAACAGTACTTCAAGTAGACTCTAATATATTATTTTAATCACATTTTGTATATTTTCTTGTACTAAAAACAGAAATAATTTTGTAAATTTGCTGCTTGAAAAATGCTTTTTAAATACTGCAGAATTTATATGAAAAGCAACACTTTCCGCCTGGGTAAAGGGTAACATTTCTTTGAGTAAACTCTTTTTTATCATATTTTCTATATTTTTTATATTTTCTTGTACTAAAAACAGAAATAATTTTGTAAATTTGCTGCTTGAAAAATGCTTTTTAAATACTGCAGAATTTATATGAAAAGCAACACTTTCCGCCTGGGTAAAGGGTAACATTTCTTTGAGTAAACTCTATTTTACCATATTTTATATATTTTCTATATTTTCTTGTACTAAAAACAGAAATCATTTTGCAAATTTGTTGCTTTTAAAATGTTTTTAAAATACTGCAGAATTTATATGAAAAGCAACACTTTCCGCCTTGGTAAAGGCTCACAATTCTTTGAGTAGACTCTAATTTATATACATAGATATTTATTGTTTAGAATCCCCATTGTTTTCTGTATAAAAGACAGAAATAAAAATGAAAATTTGTTGCTTGGAAAATGCTTTCAAATATTGCTTAGAAAATTGACAAAATTTCCATGTTATCCTTAGTACAAGCCTTTACATATGTGTGTGTGTACGTGGATCGACTTTTGGCCAACAAGATCCATATCACGTCTACTTTGTTGGTATGCAGCTGGTATGCAATTATTTGTGGCAGCTCTCATTGTGCTGTTTCAAGGTAAAAATGTCTACAGCATAATTCCATCATGTATCTATGAAGTTGATTTTTTTGTATCTTTTTATTTTTTACTTTTTGCTAAGGCTTTGAAGTAATTGAACTAATTGTAGCTTCAGTTATAGCTGGAATACTATTTATTTTGACAATTTTTTTAATGATTGCGCTCTGTAGGGTAATTATTTAATAAATTTATTTGTATATAATTTAATTATAATTAATATTTATGCCACTTGCAGCACAGTAAAAAATTGCTAACAATCTTTATAATTTTGTATACGTTTTTGGGCCTGCTGATTATCATATACTTCATTCTACATGCATTCGTCTATGTTAACTGGAGCCATAGCCATGGCCACGTTAAGAAACCCTGGCGAGTTATACTAGTGTTATCAATATTTACAGGTGAGTTGTTGATCCTTCGAACTGCTTTTTAATATACTTTACTCTTTCTCTCTCTCACTCTCTCTTCAGCTGGCTATGCGTTCATTATTGCAGTTACATATGTGTATCGCACTCATTTGAGCGAAGAGAATGCAGTGCCCATGTGATGAGCTTACAAACCAGTTAATTAGGTAAATATGCTATAGGCTTTTAGCTTTGAGTTCCTCAAGGATCTAATAGTATTCTTAGGTTTTAAAAGTTACCTTATAGTCTGCCTTATAGCCTGCCTCCTTATAGACTCTCTCCTAACTGAGAAACCAATTGAAATTTGTTGCATCTAAAGCATATTATATTTCCTTTATGACTCCAGCTTATTGCCACATTTGAGGCAGCTTTATCAAGCATGCTGTTAGGTGCGAAAACAATTCCATTTATTGTACTTGCAACAGCTTTAGGCTGCGACGCCGACGTACTCCAATTGTCAAGTGTCAAGTGGCTGGGTGTGTGTGTGGCATGCATGACTAGAGTTACCATTATACTCTATACCACACTTTAGCGCTATTTTTATGTGTCTTTTTTGTCACTTTTTCTCTTTCATTTCTTTCTCTTTTTTAAACGTTTTTTTCTTTTTTCTCTGTAGTTACCCAAGCGACCAGGAAGCCAAACAGCCGACAATTTTACGTGCCCAGACAGAGAGTGGCAATGGGACAGTGGCAAGCGGGCACCAGACAGCGGGACACGACATATAGACAAAACATACAATCAAACCGCATACTTGTAAAAAACACACACACACACACATATACATACATATACAGAGAGCATTTTCAGTGGGTGTAAAATGTGTATGTGGTGTTCACATTTCCAGCTCAATTGCGCGCTCAATGAATAATTTAGTTGAAAATTTCGGCGCACTTTTTTTTGCTCTGTGTATGTGTGTGTGTGTGTGTGTGTGTGATAGCATTATTTGAGTGCAACAGCTAACCCATACTTACCACTTAACCTACCCATAGCTCGTTTAACTCCCACCTCACCATACCCCCTACTCTTTCAGCCAACATTCTGCCCAGTCAGTCATAAAATTTATGCGTTTTTCCTTACAGTTTTTCTCATTTGGCAAACGTCGCTTTACTTTTTTTTTTGTTGTTCATATTTCTATAGAGGAGGGGGCTGGCAGAGTGGGGAAGTGACTGTGTGTATGGCTATGTGTGTTATGTGTGTTGGAGTTGTGCTCTCTGTTGCCCCATAAAATGCCTCGCGCAACAGTTGAAAAATTTCTAAACGCGCCGTACGACCATGCCCACTGTAGCCGTCCACGCCCAGACAGCGCAGTTGCATTTGATGCTGGCGTTGCCATATCAACACCATAAATAAATTTCCCATCTTTTGACTTTTCGCGAAATGCTACAAAAAATAGAAGAACAGGAAGAAAATAAACACAAAAAAAAAAATGATACAATATAATAAAAAAAAGAACCTACTGAATGATATGGCAATTGTGGGCACTGCCAAATACACACACATTTATAGTATTGTATGTGTGTGTGTGTGTGTGTGGGTGTTTGTGTACATTATTTTTATGACTACTCACAATAACAACAACAGCAACAACAACGCTAAACTGCAACATAAAATTTCGAAATGAAAGTGCGCCACAAAAATAAAAGACCCAAAAATGTGTTGTTGCTGTTGTTGTTGTCGTGTTGTTGTTGCTGTGCGTCATAAAAACTACAAATTAGGCAACAATTTTCAAATTTGTTTCGTTTTCAAATTGAGTAACTGTAAAATAAATGGATTTATATAGACGAACAAATTGCTTAAACAATATTCAACAAATTGCAATTAGGCTTTAACTTTGTGGCAATCGTTTAAGTTTGGCTGAGGAAAAGTCTTGGAAAATGCGCAAGTAAGTCGGAAAATCTATTAATTATGCTGAATTTAATTAAAATATAATATATATATTAAGATATTGCATTCAAATCTTTCCACTAAAACCACTTTTTATAATCCTTTAAACAGTGTCCCCAAAAAGTTACTCAGCAACTCACAAAGTTCTCATTCAATTGACATCAGCATCCTTTACAGGCTTAATGCCTGTATTAACAGCAATTGTTACTATAGCAGTGACAGGACCAGCAGATGCTTAACAGCTAAAATTTTGCATATACATTTAGCCAGTACTTTACCGTTATACAGGTGTTTAACCACAGACACCACAAGGCTAAGCCCCAAAAGCAGTGCAAACCAAAGTCCGGAAGAGACAAGCTGAAATCGACGCAGGATAACAGGAGTGTAGCTCTATCAAACGTGCTTATACTCAAATTGAAGCCTAAAAAGGACTTTTTGTAAAAGGACATGTCTGCTGTATATATGTAAGAATAACTACAACAACTATATAAAGCATATATATATATATAGCTTGATATATATCAATTATGATAGCCTTGCTCAGTGACTGATTTACTGTCATAAATTGCCTAGTTTATATACCATTTAGGACAAGTTAATAAAAGAAAGATAACTGCATATGTAAATAGTTATATCAAGCAGTTATCAAAGTGGCTAAAATGTCTGCACAAATTGAGTTAAATTGTGGCTTTAGTTCAGCTTCAAAAGGGAAATCATCCTTAAAGTCCACAAACTTAAGCCAAGCAAGTTGCATATTTAAAAGCTGCAATTTACCAGCGAGTCCTTGCACAAAAATACATACATATACATATATATATCTATATATATGTATATATATATATGTATATGCATAGCTCAGAGTTTGTCTTCTTAATTAGTGGCCAACTGCAAGCAGCTACAACACAAAGGATGTCACTGACTATATTCTGACTATAACTACTATAACTATGACTGTGTAGAGTGTCGATTTGAATATCTTTGTTTAGTTTATATATATATATGTGTGTGTGTGTATGTGTGTGTGTGTGTGTGTGTTTGCACGTGTTTGCTTTTTGCGGATTATGATTATTATATGGCAATTATGCGTTTGTCTTTTGTCAATTTTGGTAATAACTGAAGTTGGCCTTAAGTAAATGCTGAGCCGCAATTTGTCTCAATTTTGGCAGTGACGCTTTATGTTGAAAATTGAAAATTTTTGGTATTTTGTTTTATTAGTTGTTAGTTACGATTGTGGCATGTGGCAGTTGTGGCAGACATCGCATTTATAATTGCTTACAAACACAAAAATCGATAATTATCTCTCTGTATGTGTGTGTGTTGCAGTTTAAGTTGTTGCCACAACATTTGAGTGCAGCAACGATAAGCCACAGCCACAGCACACACAGTGTAGACGGGTGTAAAAAGGATATGCAGTGTCCTGGCATAGCACCTTCTCAATAGACAAATTAACATTTCGACAAAGGCAACCTAATCAAATGTCAGAATCACGCATGCCGCTGTCCTGGCCAGGACATCGACATGGACATGGCCATGGACTCGAGTAGAACAGCAGACCAAACTCTCAAAGTACATTCTATCGCCCTAAAGTGACATTTTGTAATAGTACTCATAGATAGGCATTTAAGGGAGGAGTTGAGAGAACAGCAGAGAAGAGGGGAGTGTGTGGTTGCAACCCCTGCGCATAACTTTCACTCTTGTCAGTTGCAAATTACGCTGCACGTACAGGCAAGGGCAATGGCAAGGGCAAAGGCAAGGGCAAGGGCAAAGGCAAGGGACATTGCAGGGCAGTCGGCAAGCAACGTCGTAATTTAAAGCTTATTTTGACACTCACTGCCACTGGCAACTGCCTGCACCAACACCAGCAACACCAACACCAACACCCAATTTGCATCTTTCAAAATCGTGTTTTGTTACATTTTGTGGATGCGCCAAAAATTTGCATACGACAATTAACACACCAAAAGGCGCGTACAGGACGCAAGGAGTGTCAGCAGTGTGTGTTGCTGTTGCTGTTGCTGCTGCTGCTGCTGCTGCCCACTGTTGCTGCCACATGTGTTGTGTCTAAGGGTGTAAGGCATACCAACAACAACAACAACAAGTATAGTACAAGTGGCAACAACTCTATATATATATGCTATGTAAGCAGCTTATCCTGCAGACTGCAGCCATTGCAGGCCTGCTGCTCGTACAACGTTGCGTATGCGTATTGTTGCCTATACCAATGACAGCAGCAGCATCAGAAGCAACAGCAACAGCAGAGCTGACTATAAAATTGTTGCAATACTCCAAACAGTCATAAGACAGCTGAGATATGTAAATGCTATGACTTCAAATTGGTCTTTGCGTCAAGGAGCAGCAGGAGAAACAGCAGGAGAGGCGGCAGGAGCTGAAGCAATAGCTGGGCAAAAGGAAGTCAAGTTTTTGGTTGAGCTGTCAGAAATTCTATTATTCAATTCTGAAATGCAAACAAACTAATGAGAATTACAAAATATTTCAATATATATATATTGGGGGAGACAGGGAGAGAGTGTGAAAGAGAGCGAGAGAGAAAGAAACAGTAAGGGATAGTGTAAGCATCGGAATTTTGCTTATTCATTTTAATACTAAGCTCTAAACTTGTGGCTTACTGCCATAGGTTCAAGCAACTCATAACAGATTTTACAGACAATTTTAAACTGAAGCTATATCGGAGATTATATAACTTTGAGTTAAGGTAAGGAAATTTTAAATATCTAAAAATATCTTCTACTTAAATAATTTTGTTTAAGTTTTTCTTTTGTATTGTATTGTGTGTAGCACTTATCTAATGAAAATGCGTTGACAAAACAGCAAAGGACATTGTCTTAAAGCATATTAAGGACCGCAATCAGCCGCAAAACATTTCATCCTCACACACACACACAGAGAGAAATTGCAAAATGTCGCGTTGAAAACGCTAAAGGGGTGGCAAGAGTTAAAAGGAAAGCACATCACATTTGGCTTGCATCTATTGAAAAGGGTTTGATGTGCGATATGTATGTGTGTGAATGTGTGGGTTGTATGTGTTGTATATGTGTGTGTGTGTGTGTATGTGGTTTGGAACGTTTGTTGTTTGATGTCAATGCCAAGAAATGCCATGATAAGCACACCAATACACACCCAATACAAACCCAATACGCACACACATACATATACAAACATACACCCATACACCCACACACACACACACGCTGGCAGAGTTGCACTTAATACGCTTAATTGACTTTCATGTATGCACGAGTGAATGCAGCAACACGAGCGAAGCGTTGAGCAACGCACATAACAGATGAAGTAGGAGGAGGAGGAAGGATGGGTAAGGACGAGCATTGAATTGGCGGCAGCTGATGTGACGGTTAACAGGAACAAGCAGCAGACGTCTGCTGTTGCTGTGTTGCAAACATGTTGGCCAGGCTGCTGCAGCATTCAACCAAAACTGATGCGGATTGATGCAGAACCCAAAATACAAGCCTCTAAAAACTGGTTGGCATTAGCGATGCGAAATTAGCCAAGTGACAGACAGACAAGTAACAACCACAATTCACGACCACTCAAAGCCCCTAAAATCAATTGATAACTTTTACCAACAACAACAACAACAACAACAGCAGCAAGAACATAATGCAACATCTAACATAAATGTTGGATTTGTGCAAGGATTAGGCAGCATTAAACAAGGATCTCAAAGGAACCAGCTTAAACCTATATGTACTCGAAATAGGCTTTGTTATTCACTTTCGGACATTAAAGAAGTAGAACAATATGAGTGTATATAGTGAATGACATGTTTGTGTTTAAATGATATGTGAATCATTCATTCAAGGAGTAATCAAACCTGAAACCTTAACATAACTGCAAGTACCTTATGAATACTTTGAGTAATGCTATATTATTCACTTTAAAACTATTGAGTACTGAACAAAATATAAGTATATATAGTGAATGATATGTTGAGAGTAAATAAGTATTCAATTTAGCTTACTTGAATGATATATGACTCATTCATTCAAGTAGTTATCAAAAGGAAATTTTAAGCTAATTAAAAGTAATTTATGAATACTCAAAAATACGTTAAATTATTCACTTATATCTATTGAATATGGAGAACAATATAAGTGTATACACTGAATGAATTATTGAGTATAACATATGCATTCAATTGAGCCTATTTGAATGATATATGAATCATTCATTCAAAGAATAAACAAAACTTCAGCCTAAATCTGAATGGAAGTACTTAATGAATTCTGTGAGTAATGCTTTGTTATTCACTTGAAAACTATTGAATACTGACCAAAATATATGTATACGATATGTTTGCATTCAAATGATATATGAATCAGTTATTCATTCATATGCTAAATACTAATTCATTTGGAATATGTTTTCAAATCATTCAGAATCAGATACAGAGTAAACGAGTAGAAAATTGCAGCCACAGCAATGAATGAATGCATTCGAACAGTCAGTCCATACACATTCACATACGTATTTAAGCAGAATTCACTTCATTGATTCACTTATTCACAATTTCAGTTTGGTTGCAAAAACCAAAAATTTGCAAACGTTGCATGCAGCTCTCCCTTTTGCACTCATTGTGTGGGTGTTGCTTTGGTGTATTGTGTGTGTGTGGATTTTGTGGCTCTTTTTGCAGCAAATTTTCACATATGCTAACTGTACATGCACATGTGTGTGGTGTGTGGAAGGTTTTCAATCGCATTTGTCAGTAGTTGCTGCTGCTGCTGCTATTTGATGCACATAACTTGACAATTATGCAGCAATTTTTTTTTATGGCCTTAATCCTGTCATATTAGTGGGGTTTACTGTGGCATATTTAAGCCCAATATATATCTATATATGTTAATAATAACGCGTTTGTCTTTGGTAAACGTTTTTGTGCAACATTTATGTGCCACTTTAAACTGTTATACAGCAAATTGTGGCAGCTACTTTTAAGCGACTCACCTGAAAAGGACCTTTTTTTCTCTGTAAGAGAGTAATATGCAGCAATTATGTTTTGCTTATGTTAGAGCTTATATATGTATGTGTGTATAAGTAACTCTTATTTCGTTTTGTCAACATAGCAAACACATTTTGGAGTTTTCATTTTGCAACTTTTTAAATCCAATTTACCGCAATTCCTTCACACACAAGGATTAAGTTTGCTACCAACATAATCTTACAGCTCAAGCAGCTGCCATTCAGACATACATATATATACATTTATATATATATACAGTCATAGACAACAACAGCTTGTTGACAATATCTTGTTCTTCTTCTTATTCTTGTTATTGTTGTTGTTGTTGTTGTTGTTTCCTGCTGCCTTTATTACTCTCATGCTTCGCATAATTCTTAAGTGCATTAAGCCCTTTTTGACTTCTGCTTTTCTTGCACTTCAACAAATAAAATGTGTGAGCCTTTCTCAGCAGCTCTGTTCTACACTCTCTTCTGTTTATGCCAAGCGTAACATACACACACTCACACACACACACCTAGTAACACACACACATAGAGAGTACATTGTCTCATTGTGCCAGTGTCTCGCTCTGTTTATGCCTATTTGTCTTTCCACCAGCAAATGCGCCGAATAAGGAAAGTCAATGTCAGCCGGGCTACAAGTGAAACTCAATTACACACACACACACACATACATGCCCATACATATACTCACATGTATATGCATAAGTATGAGTATGTGTGTGTGTGTGTGTGTAAGCATACAAATACATTCATAGCGCCTGCAGACGCATACATCACTTTTATTTATTTATATACCAGAAGAAAGTAAAACTCTTTGCCCATAGTCGACTACAGTATGCACTAACTAAAGCGTACTTTATACAAAACTTAATTAATAGTAGCTTCCAATATTTGTCTTAAATTTCTCCATATTTTTCCGGGCTTGCCCAACTCTTTGACTAAGCGCTGTCTATAAGTCGTTCACTCCCCTCTTTTTTTCATATTATATACAGTGCTTGGAATTCGTTGGCTTTCTCTGCATTTCGTTTCGTTTCATTTCTTTAACTTTATGTTTATGCCGAGGCATAAGGCACACAAAGGACACAACACACACTCACATGCTGCATGCTACATGCTACATGCTGCATGTGTTGCTGTTGCTGTTGCTGCAGCTGGCGCATAATGAGCGCAAAAACATCCTGTGTGTTGATTGTCTGCGTTGGCAGGACTCGCTCGTCCCGCTTTATATTTTGCAACGTTTGCCAAGATTTGTGCGCTTTTAGCGAGGCAACATGCAACATTCTTCTTCTTTTTTTATCCTTTTTTCTTTATCCTTCATTTCTTTTTTTATTTTGTTATATTTTGTGACTTTTTAACGCAGCACATGAATGCGAATGTCTCCCCCTCACCGTCTCATTCATTGTGTGTATTTCTAAGTGTTTAAGTATGTGTGTGTGCTGTGTGTGTGTGTGTGTGTGTGTTAGTCGGCATGTCGCCAGTTTTGTTGACGTCGCCAACTCCTGCTGCGTTTTGCGACATGTGTCGCATTCACATTCTTCGTATCCTGCCAAAGTTAAATGGATCTCGTAATTGTTGTCATGGCCTCAACTGACTGAGCTTGTACTGCCTTTATACTGCTTTAGTCCTTGCTCCTTGCTGCTTACTCCTTAGTCGTGTACTCCTTGCCCCCTTCATACACGCCTTAATTGTTTTCCTTTCGCATTTGAGGCGTAATTTTTTATAGAAATTGCGGTTTAATTGCTGCATTTTAAACGCAATTGAAAAGACATTGAGCGCACTTTTGCACTCTGCACTCTGCACTCGGTAACACTGATGTCCTTTCAAAAGGATAACGTGACATTTGCTCTTTGTATCCCGGTGTGTCTCCACGTTCGCATCGCAATCATTTTGAGGGTTGCGCGCTAAGTCAATGCCTGTTGATAAACACCACGCCCACTCGACTCCCGTTTGCCCTGCAGTTGTATGTCTACATATGTATGTGTGTGTGTGTGTGTGTACAGGTTAGACAAATACATTCAAGTTTAACACTTGACACGAACAGCAAACCAATCTTTGAATTCTACCAGCTACAAATCATCTCTACTATGTAAAGGCATTTCATTTGAATGTTTGCAGTAGAAGAAAAGGATAAAAAGGATAAAGAATAATCATGCCAGACACCATTCTACCATCTACTGTTATGTTGTGATCTACTATCTTTCATATTTGTGCTATATAATGATTGCTCAGACAGCTGCAGAAAGTGAGCAGCAGAGAAAGACGAACACAGACTGACACAGTAGGCGCTTTATTATGTTGCGTCTGAGCTGCATTTGGGCAATGATTTTGTGGTATGTACTTAACTTTAAATTAATTTTATTAATTTTTTATTATTATTTAGAATTTTAGCTAATAATTTGCATTTTTAATTTTATTAATTTTCATATAAAAATTATTTTTATAATTTTATTTGGAATATGGCCTCTTGATACACTGCTGTAAGGTGCACATGAAATCAAAGCAACTCATAACTATAGCTTAAAGAAACTTTTGCAAAATGGAGTTTAACTTACAGTTTTTCTTCATTTTCTATATTTCATCAAATCTTTTATGTCATTCTTCACCATTATCCTTACTATATGACGATGTCCTTCAGCTAGCTGCTTAAATTGTTTGCACACTTTTCAAAGCTGTTAAATTGTTGTATTTCATTTATAAAATGTTTAGCAGCACTATAAAATCTAGACACACACACACATTACACACACTCACACACACATTGTATTAAAAATCTCTATGCGTATTCGATCTTTAATCTGAATCACAAACGGTACATTTGAACTGTAATCAATGCCAATTCAATGGCAACTTTGTGCAATGCATTAAAAACGCATGCAAATATCGAACAACAGAGTAAAATTTTTCCCTTTGCAGCAATTTTCCATGCATTTTCACTTGTGCATTTAACAGAACAGCAGCTTAAAAAAAAATAGACGAATAAAACGGATTTTATTTGCTGTTTTTTCCAACATTTTTTTTATATTTTTTTTTTTCGTACGCTGCACACAAACAGCCACTGGGGAAATTGTTGGCTGGTAATGAAACGTCTATAAAACTCAAACGAATGCACACAAATCGCAAATCATTTATCATAAAAGCGCATAGTGCATTGGATTTCCCTTCAACCCCACCCACACCCCCACAAGCAACAATAGATTTTACTCTGTGATTTTTTTTTTTATTTTCTATATATATATATACTATATACTCTTTCAGTCAGACTTTGTATAAATCTCTAACAGAGGTGAATGCTCTTTGAGTCTTTCGATTAGAATGCAGCTTTAGACAGGCTAATCGAAACTTACCTGTGGTACAATAAAGCGGCCAATGGATGAGCTGTAAAGAGAAATAGTAAGCAAAAGAGAAAGAAAGAGAGAGGCAGAGGAAAGTATAAAGCGAAAACTGTGTCACAATTGATCCTTTTGACCATCAGTCATCGGCATATAACCAAATGGCCAAGTTATGTAGCCAAACCGCTAAGTGGTTACTGGCCTCGTTAAAATCAATCACAAGCAGGCGGCAAATTGCCTTAAATATGCATAATGCATAACTCAATACAAGTTAGATTTTTAATTATTTCCCTATGCTAAAGCTAAACCCGTTGATAGATATCAACTTGCAAGAAGGCAGAGAGAAAGAGAGACACACACAAAGCCAGAGATAGGCAGACAAACAGTCAGACAGTTTTGGGTTGGAGCTTGTCATTTAACTGTCTTTTAATTATAATGTGTACAGTTATAACTGACATGAACACAGCTGCTGTAGTCTATGGTATGCAATAAGCATATGGCAATAAATTAATTGAAAATTTAACAAGTTTACGTGAAAAGCAAAAGAGAGAAAAATCATATTGAAAGTGTTTAAGTATTGATTTGTGTTGCGTTTGACAATTGACAAACGGCTGAAAACTTATCAACAGTCAACATATAACCAACTTTTCAATCAGTTAACGTATTTATCATATTTCACTTTATAAGAAAACAAATGATGAGCTCTTAAATCATATATAAAACAAATTATCCGATATATATATAAATATATTAGCATTTTTAGCTTTTGTGTGAAAACTTTGTTATAATAAACACCTGGCTTTTCTTTCTATATAATCACTGGATGTTAGAAATTTGAATGGTTTTCCAATTTATAACTAGGAAATATTTTTGTTTTCATACAATTTTCCCTATCTTTACGCTCACTTCACTTGTTAAGGAAAAGGTTTTCTTCACGTTATTTGAGACGCCTCTAGGATATCCGATTACATTGCCAGAGTTATAGTTGCAGAGTAAAATAAAGGAAAACTCGTTTCCCTAAGCTTAAACGAAGCTTCAAGCTATAACTGCACTGAATGACATCACATGTTATAGCACAGAGACTTGGTGGTAAAGGTAGGGGTGAAGGTGGTGGTTGAGCTGGAGGTAGAGTTGGAGTTGAAGTAATCGTTAGGTGTAGAGGGGTATACATATTGGTGGAGGGTTTCAAGTCTATGGACATTTTGGCGCCTATTAATTACCCAACTTTGTCATGGGGTCCCTCTCTCTCTCTCTATCTTGCACTCGATACATTGAGCGAAATTTACGAGCTAATAGCTTAAGTTGTACAGCGTTAAACTAACTGACGATTTATATAAGATATAGCAACTTGAGGAGTTGCTCGAATTTTCACATGTCGCTGTGGAAAAATGTTACAAAAAAAAAAGTAAACAGCCTTTAAGTGATTTACCGTTGAGGTGTTCAAAAGTCGATAAAAAAAAACAACATGCTCAATCAGCTCGATAAAAAAAACTGTTGCAAGTGTGGAAGGGTAGTAACCGGTCATTAAAAACTCATTAAAATATCTATAAACAATTTCTGGTAAAATAGTTTTAATATGCATGTAAGAAAACTCCTAGGAAATTGTGTGAAAAAAATTTTTGCATAAATTTTCATTTTTTACTTACTTTTTTTTTTTAATTTGTTGTTGCTTGAAGTGGTTTTTTATTTAATTTTTGTAATTAACTTTAAATGTTGTTTAATGTTTTTATATTTGTTAATAATAAAATTTATTTTAAACTGTTTTCAAAGTATTTTCTCGTAGTTTTTCTTTAATAATTCAACAGAATGTCACGAGCTTAGCTAAAATTTCAATAATATTTTTATGACAAATCCTTAAATAATAATAAATAAAAATAATTAAATTAAAATTAATTTAAAATTGTGCATAAATTTTTCTTAACAAATAAAATAATTGAAAATATTTTTTATAATTGAAAAATTAACTACAAATTGAAATCAAATGCCTGAATCAAAAAAATAAATTAAATAAATAAAATTATTATTTCATTTGCAAAAAATTATTTAAAATTCTGAAGTTTTTTATAAGTCAAAGAAAATTTGTTTGAAAATTTAAAAGGCAACACATTTTCCTCAACATAAATTTTAGATAGAGTACAAGAATTGAACTGGACTAGACAAGTTTATTGTTGCAATCTTTATCCAGTTAATGTACAGCAGAAAGAGAGAGAGAGATGCTCAAAAGGAGATGCCTCTCAGTTGCCAATAGAATGGCCGGAAACAGTTCGCACAGCAGGAGGCAGCACATTGAAGTTTAAAGCTGATGCTGTTGTTAGTGAAGCTATTGCTGTTGCTGTTGCTGCGTCAAAGGCAGCAGCAAATTCAAGTGGCAACATTTCGTTTCGACAACAACATTGCTACAACAGTGTATAGATGGCAAAGCCAGCAGCAATGCGAATGTTGTTCAACAACAGTTAAACAACAACAACGGCAACAACAGAAATAACTGCAACAAACAAGTTGAACAGAACTGCTGTTGTTGCTGCTACTCGACTTGGGGGCAGCTATTGAAATCTGCTTTGCTGATTGACGTCGAATGTTGTGGTTTCGGTTACGATATTTGGTACCAAAATACGGACGACGCTCAGCTTCACAGTCACTGAGTAAGTGAGTGAGTGAGTTAGAGGGGAGGAGGAGGTGTAACAGCAATCTGCTATGTAGTTGTTGTGAGAAATTCAGGATACAGAAACTGTGTTGAGACTGTATTGTTACTTGGTTGCTTGCTGTGGCTGCTTGCAGCTTTGTTGCTTTGGTGCTGGCCAAGTTAGTTTTCCTATTGTATTAGGATCAACTTGGAATTGGGGGAATTACGGCATACAAAAGGAACTCTAACAATGATGCAAATCGAAATATGAGAACTGAAATTGTTCTTAACTTAATACTGTATAAATATTAAATGATAATCAAATTAAATCACTGATTAAATTACACTTTAATATTTAAGTGCTGTAAAATATTTCTTAATATTGCCTAATCAATCAAATAAGGCAGAGGAAAATGTTGTAATTAAACAGATTGAATCTGAAAGATTTATTGAAAAGAAAACTCAAAAGCATATTTATAAAACAAATTAAAGTAAAACCAAATTAAATACACCAAATATATTTCATTAAGCATTTTTATTTAAAAAAGATTTAACGTATACAAATTTATCTTAATAATAGTTTTTAAAGAAAAAAATCAGAGATAACATACAGATTAAATATTAGATGAAGAATTTAAATAAATTATATAGATAATATATTTTTTATATTTAAGATAAGTTTTTAATTAATTTGTAGAAAATATTCTTAGTTATAAATAATATGTTTATTTCAACAATAGAAATTATAAATAAAAAACAAATCATAAATACAAATTTTAAATAATAAAAGTAGTATATAAAACTATAATTGAAATAACCAAATGTAACAGAAAATTTTTCATAAGTTAAAATTTAATTTTAATTTATTTTAAATATTTCTTAGAAAAGTTTTAAATTTAAAAGATGAAAATTAATTTAATTTGTTTTATTCTTTAACAATATATTTTCTTATATTTTTTTATAACTTAAAATAATATTAAAACTAAATATTAAATAATATAAAACAATTTTTTATATAAAATATATTCTTTTATTTAAAATGATAACAAAATTATATTACAAATTTTAACATAAAATATTTTTTATATATATTTTCTTTTATTTTAAACTAAAGCAAAATGAAATATAAAATATTAATATAAGTTTTTTAGTTTTGAAATTTTTATATTATGGTTGTAATTATATTTTTTCTTTAGTTAAATTAACCACCACTTGCAATACCTTTTTAAAATGTTTTTGGTATTTATTTTATTTCTTAACTTTTTGCTAATTTTCAATTGAGTTTCGCTAGTTATTAACTATATTTAGCAAACACTTTAGTTGCATTAGTTTGAATTGTTCACGCACTGTAAGTTCACTTGGGATTATCGCAATTGATTTTCTATTATATTAATAATAATTTTGATTATTGGCTATAGAATGGGCTAAGAGGATCGCGAGCTACATGAAAGAACAGGAAGTTAAAGAACGCGCGCGCAAATGAAACGCGAGCAAATCGCGTGCGCTGGCGACTTAACGGTTTAAAATAGCTACAGCGATTGCAAATTATGATAAGTAAATACTTTTGTTTTTGCTGAAATTTTGAGTATTTAGCAGCGGCTGCGACTACTTGGCGATAATGTTGAAAGCGCGACAACGACAAACAAACTAAATGCTATCAACGACGACAACGAGAACAACTACGGCAGCTACTACAACGACGACAACGACGACGACGACGACGACGGCGACAACGACAACGACAACTACGATGACGACGCAGCAGCAGCAGCGAGAACGAGAACCGCACGTTGAGAATGTCAATTGGAGACTGAAGGCAGAGCTAGCAGCAGGTGCAGCAGCAGCAGCAGAATTTGCAATGAAATGCGCTTCTTATGCGAATTGTGAAATGCGAAAATGTTTTTTTTGGTTCTACTCGTACTACACCGCACTAGTCCCCACCTACAGCATAATCACCCTTCTGTTGCATGCTAAGAACCACGATGACGGCGACGACGACGACGCAAATAACGACGACGATGCCAAAGTAGCGTCAGCGCCAATAGTTGCACTCGACGCTAGCGTCGCAGTCAACGTCAATGCTATCGTTGCACTCAACGATTGCCCAGCCGAACAACAGATTCTGTTCTTGTTTAGTTCGGCTCGTTAATAACTTCGTGACGGTGACGGCGACGTCGACTTCAAAGCAAATGGAGGATATGCTCAAGTAGCCGATAGCTTCAGTTAGTGTGGGGTAAGAGGGCGGAGGAACAGTGTAGGATCCGAAGACGTTTGCATTGGGCGCTATGCACAAGGCGCTGTTAACAGCGCTGCTGTTAAACAGTTAACAGTTAAGACAATTGCGCGTTAGCGAAAGCCGGAAATAAACTTCGGAAATGCAACAACTGCACTACATGCATTACTCTTACTAGTTGGCCAAGAGTACAGGCTAAAAGTCTCGTTTAGGACATTAACAGTGAAAGTGGTAAATACAAGTTAATAGCATGGCATGAGGGGGAGCAAGTTTATTGTTAACTTATAACATTTGTTTATGCCATTTTGTAATATACAACTTCAACAAGCTCTTTTAGCCGTCCTCTTACCCACTAAACTAGTGTACAAATATTGGCTTAAAGCAATTTGTACAGTTGTATAGTTGTCATTAGACTTAGGCTACCATATGTTTTGTTTACCACAACACAACACCAACAACACGCACAACAAAACCACTTTTACACTCAAGAGCATGTGTTGGGCAAAAAGCTCTTTGTTTGTCACACTCTCTTTCCTTTGGCGTAACTCTTAAATTTGACATTTCCACTCAATGCTCTGTTTGCACAGTAACACTCAGAGTTGAGTTATTTCTATGAGTCACAAAGTGTGTACACTCATTTAGTGTATTAACTGTTTGACTGTTCCCACTATGGCAACAGTAGTGGCTAAAAGAGTGAGCAGAGTGCTCAAGTACAAGCTGTTTATGTGTAGTGTATAATAGAAGTCAAAACGTTGGGCAGCAATATTAACTTTTTTTTTAAGGTTTTTAGCATATAAAATTATAGTTAACTCCTGAACTTTTGACCTTTTATATGGGTTAATAAGTATAATGAATTATAAATCTGCTGCAAGCCAGCAATAGTTGCATATAGTCATAATTATTCCCATATTAACAAGCCTTCGGATCATAGTTTGAGTGTTTCATAGCAATCAGCTTTGGTCTCTCAAGATATTTGTAGTTTGTTTTGTTGTTGCAATGGGTTGACATCACATTTGCATTACTTATTAAATATTTATATGAATTTGTCTCAGCGCAAGTTTTCTGCTATCTATTTCATTTCTCTCTTTCCCTCTCTTTCTCTAGGTCTGTTTCCGTCTTTTTCTTTTGCTTCATTTCAATCGGTCTGTCCAGAAGTTCTTGGCAACAAACACAAATTAATGATTTTGCAGCTCAACCGCATTTTGCGGCGTTTGCTTGGCGTTCTTGATAAGCCACCAAAAAACAACTTTTGCAGCTTTCTGTGTGTGTGTGTGTGTAAGTGTGTGTGAGTTTGTGTTTGTGCTAGGTGTCTGTCTAAGCCAAAATTGCAAAATGCGCATACAGAATATTAATAATGGAAAGCCGCATGGCCGCGAGACAAACAATTAAATTCCGACTATGAAGCAAGGATATTGTTCTGCTGCTGCTTCTCCTTCTTCCTTATATCCTGTCTCTAGTTTAGCTTGTTCAATTCGTACCAAACGAAAAATGTTGCACGCTTCAAGAGGCTCCTCTGCAACATTGACTGCTAACCAGTAACTGACTCCTGCAATCTATATATATATATGTGTTGGTGTGTGTGTGTGTGTGTGTGTGTCGACGGGAGTCACCTTTCCGGTTGAGCATTATAAATTTCAGTCATGTTTCTAATAACTCGGAATTAATCATCTTTTCCGCTTTTTCGCTTCTCTATGGCACGCACACACCGAAAACTTCCGTTTCTTAACATTTTCGCGGTATTTGTGTGGTATGAGGCAAGTGGCAAGCGGCAAGTGGTAAGGGGAGTGTGTTGCAGGATGTTAGTGGCAAATGAAATGTAATCCACATGAAAATTGCCTTGGCTTATGCAAAATGTGACAAAAAAAGTTGAACAAAAGCCAAAACCCATCGTAAATGAAAACTTTTTTTCTTGATTTAAATTTTTGATATACATTTTTGTTAGATTTTCTTTAAAAAGAAAACATCAGTATATATATAAAGCAGTTGTATATATACCCTTTGACCTTACAGTTTTTGTTGCTGTTTGAACTGGTGTAAATTACGGCAAACATTGCGCATACGCCGCATTTGCCACGCTTGAAGACAATTTTTGTTTTTGGCTGTTGTTTATCTGTTTGTCTGGCAAATTATTATTATTATTATTATTTTTATTATTATTATTATTATTATTATTATTATTAAGCAGGCAGCAGAGTCTAGACATACAACTCGCACTAACTCAAATAGCAGCAGCAACTACTTAGCATAAAACTTTAATAAATTTCGTTTGTATTTTGTTAAGTTGAAACTTTGTCTGTCAGGTGAAATTTCCAGACAATTTCCATTGCCATTTTCATTTGCAGTCAACACGGTATACTTCATCATCATTAGCGCAATGCTAACTTATAACCAAAATCATTCTCTCTCTCTCTCTCTCTCTCTCTCTAACAAAACATCCTGTTGTGGCATAAATAATATTCATTTTTGCTTAATGCGCAGATTTTCGACACATTTAATTGAATAATTTGTCTTTACGTTAACTTTTCTGCGGTTTCCCAACATATTTTCCTAGTTCCTACCACAAACACAGAGAGAAACACACACAAATTATGCCTAAGATCAAGCAAAATTAGCCCAGGATGTATTTATTTATAGCCCCGCCACAGCTACTTATAAATTTGGCCCGAAGCTGCCTAAAATGGCAGTTTTATTGGCTAATTTAAGCTACTTTATGTTATATTTTCCTGAGTTTAAATCAATTAAAGCTTAAATTATAAGAAATAAATAATAATATGTTATAAATATGGAGAAACTGCATATAAATAATATTATAAAATATTTTTAAATAATAATTTAAAGTCCAATTGCTGACTATTTAAGGCTAACAGCTGTAAAGATCAGCTTCTGTTAGAGCAATAACAGCGACTGTTAGTACTCTCCCTGTTATGTTAAAAGTCGTTGAGATGATTTTCTGTTACGTCTCTATGTTCACTTAACATAACATTTTCTTAACTTTTTTCTATATGAAGAGCGCCCTCACTGTTAACTTATCAGTCTTCAGCCAGCATCAGGATGGGATAGATCGTTTAGGAGGAGTAAAATTCAAATCTTTTTTTATATTTTTTTTCAGTTTACAAATTTATTTAAATATTATTTATTTATTTAAATAATATTTATTTATTAAAATATAATTTATTTATTTAAATAATATTTATTTATTTAAATAACATTTATTTATTTATTTAAATAACATTTATTTATTTAAATATTATTTATTTATTTAAATAATATTTATTTATTTTAATAATATCTATTTACATTATTATTTATCAATTTTATTATTAATTATTTTTTGTTTCCTTTTTACAGTTTGCTGCTTGCACAATGCCCTTGAACATGCAGCTTTCATTTCATCCACTTGGCTTTAGGGAACTCAAATTTGTAAGTCTTACTCAAAGCTGCCATAGAAATGCAACAGCACAATGGGTCCTTTGCACTGGTTGTTCTTGATTTGTTGACACTTTAATGTGCCATCAGGAACTCCCAATTAGATCAGTATGTATTTATTTATAGTTTCGCCTAGGTAATTATTAATTTCGTTGCTTTCCTCAGCTTCTATTAGCCACGAAGCAATTACATACACTATTAGCGTTCTCAATGTTATGTAACACTTGGTGAGATGATCTTCTGTTAAGACCATATGTTAATTTATTATAACTTTTTCCTATATGAAGAGCGCCCTCACTGTTAACTTATCAGTCTTCAGCCAGCATCAGGATGGGATGGATCGTTTAGGAGTAAAATTTTTTTTTTTTACTTTAAGATTATTTATTTAAATAATATTTATTTATTTAAATAATATTTATTTATTTAAATAATATTTATTTAATTAAATATTATTTATTTATTTAATTAATATTTATTTATTTAAATAATATTTATTTATTTAAATATTGTTTATTTATTTTAATAATATCTATTTACTTTAAGACTATTTATTAATCTTATTATTAATTATTTTTTGTTTCCTTTTTACAGTTTACTGCGTGCACAATGCCCTTAAACACGCAGCTTTCATTGCATCGACTTGGCTTTTGGGAACTGAATTTTGTAAGCCTTACTCAATGCTGCCATAAAAATGCACCAGCATATTGGGTCCTTTGCACTGGTTGTCCTTGATGCGTTTAAATTTTAATGCGACATAAGGAACTCCAAATAAGCTCAGTATGTATTTATTTATAGCCCCGCCACAGGTACTTATAAATTTCTTTGCTTTCCTCAGATTCTATTAGCCACAGAGCAATTACATAGACTGTTAGCACTCTCAATGTTATGTTAACAGTCGCTGAGATGATCGTCTGTTAAGTCCATATGTCAACTTAACATAACATTTTCCTATAAGCAGAGCGCCCTCACTGTTAACTTATCAGTCTTCAGCCAGCATCAGGATGCGATAGATCGTTTAGGAGTAAAATTTTTTTTTTTTTACTTTAATATTAATAATGTTTTTAAATATTATTTATTTATTTAAATAATATTTATTTTTTTGAGTATTATTTATTTATTACTTTAAGATTATTTATTTAAATAATATTTATTTATTCAAATAATATTTATTTATTTATATAAATATTATTTATTTATTTAAAAGAAAATTATTTATTTAAATAATATTTATGTATTAAATATTGTTTATTTATTTAAATATTATTTATTTATTTAAAAGAAAATTATTTATTTAAATAATATTTGTTTATTTAAATATTACTTATTTATTTAAATATTATTTATTTATTTAAATATTGTTTATTTATTTTAATATTAATTAATTATTTATTAATTTTATTATTAATTATTTTTTGTTTATTTTTTACAGTTTGCTGCTTGCACAATGCCCTTGAACATGCAGCTTTCATTTCATCCACTTGGCTTTAGGGAACTCAAATTTGTAAGCCTTACTCAAAGCTGCCATAGAAATGCAACAGCACAATGGGTTCTTTGCACTGGTTGTCCTTGATGCGTTTAAATTTTAATGCGCCATATGGAACTCCGAATAAGCTCAGTATGTATTTATTTATAGCCTCGCCACAGGTACTTATAAATTTCTTTGTTTTTCTCAGATTCTATTAGCCACAGAACATTTACATAGACAGTTAGCACTCCCAATGTTATGTTAACAGTCGCTGAGATGATCGTCTGTTAAGTCCATATGTTAACTTAACATAACATTTTCCTATATGAAGAGCGCCCTCACTGTTAACTTATCAGTCTTCAGCCAGCATCAGGATGGGATGGATCATTTTTTTTTTTACCTTAAGATTATTTATTTAAATTATATTTATTTAATTAAATAATATTTATTTACATAAATAATATTTACTTTAATATTAATAATGTATTTAAATATTATTTATTTATTTAAATAATATATATTTTTAAAATATTATTCATTTATTTAAATAATATTTATTTATTTATTTAAATATTATGTGATTACTTTGTTATTTATTAATTTTATTATTAAATATGTTTTGTTTATTTTTTTACAGTTTACTGCTTGCACAATGCACTTGAATGCAGCTTTCATTTCAATGGCATCCATTTGGCTTTAGGGACCTCAAATTTGGAATCCTTACTCAAAGCTGTTATAGAAAAGAACCAGCACAATGCATAAATGTCCTTTGACACAGCGTGTCCTTGATGGGTTTACACTTTAATGCGCCACAAGCAACTCAAAATTGGATGCAACTGCAAATCACAAGTGAGTATTCTTAATGATCGGCTTGTTAGCTTTCAGCACAAGTAAAAGGATCTCATTAAATAAATAGTAAATTGTGCTGGTGTTTATTACATAAAGAAAAGCTGTGGAAAACGTTTTTCCTTAAAGCTATTTTATATGACAACCAAATATAATGGAAATTTTTGACAAAATTTATGGCTGTGGGAAAAGTTTTTGGAAAAACTTTCTTTTTGTGGAAATTAACAAATTGACAGTTGTAGCGCAGGTCCTGTACGTGTTACGTGTTATTATCTGAGGCGTAACCAAACCATTAACAACTTTCTTTCTTTCCTACTTTCTTTCTTGCTTACTTTTTTTGTACTTCCATCTTACTTAGGCCGCAATTTGTGTATAATACGCCGCAGGAATTGACAATCGTTGAAAAATAAAACCAAAAAGAGAAAAAAAAATTGTCTCTTTAAGCGACATTGAAAATGCGAGACACAAACAGGCGACTTCTGGATGGGTGAAGGTGGGGCTCTATGGCACCGTTACGTCTAAATAAATTATGAGCTGTGGCAACAAGGTGTTAAGGCCAAATATTAGAGCTCAAAATACAAACCTATGGCCAACGGCACGCGCCTATCAAATAAAGTTTACTTTACCTCTGGCAAAGGGGTTAACATTGCAAACCCCCGTACCTCGCCTTTCCACCCCTTAAGCCACTCCATCCACAAGATGTCCACACCCCATTGACAACACACTGTGCATCGTTAGCTACAACCCTTGTGTCCTGTTCCGCTCTCCTTTCTTCTCTTCTCTATTATTCTATTTCTTTCTATTCTATATTATTCTCTACTTGTGCTTGTTCCATCTTATTTTGCCTGTTAAAGTGTACTTCAAGTATGTTTTTTATTTTTCCTCCTCTTTTTTCCCTTCCTCTTCCTTGTTGGAGTATCGCGAAATTTGTCACGAATTTTCAACGATTTTAATGACACTTGAAAAAGTGTCGTCAAGTGTTGAGACTGTTTAGAAGGCTTTTTGCTTATTTAAGAACTGTTTTCCAGTTTCCTGTTTCATATTTATCCTTGTTACTTTTTCCTTGCTTACCTCCAATATCTACTTCCTCTCTTCAGTAGACTAAACGCAGAAACAACACGCACTTCAAAGTTTTAAGCTCATTTTTGCACAATTGACAAGTTAAGCACACAGACTGAAAGAACTTAACGGATAGTGAATATATATATATATATATCTATATATATATTATATATATATATTGGTATCATCAGCTGGGCAATTTTCAATTGAGTAAATCTTTTCTTTTTGGCCAAATCAGCAAAAAGAGCATAAAACACTTAATAGCATTAAATTCAAGTTAAGAAAATGCCAAAATAAATTCCATGAAAATCGCTTCGAAGAAAATGCGCACAAGTGGAAAATTGCATTTTGCCAGTAAATTTTCAACTTTTGCTGCTTTTCTTTTCTTTTTTTGCTGTAATTGTTGTTGTTGTTGTTGTATAATTTGTCTAAACTAAAAGACAAACATCACATGAGATTTGTCGAAGAATCGAAGCAGCAGTTGCTCTTCATTGCAATTCAACCAAACTTAAGCAGCGCATTAGAAATCACTTAACTCAAAGCTTCAACTAATGTTAAGGATATATAGTAGAAATTTAGAATACACACAAGCAGAATCCTTGAAAGTTTTCTTTATACTTTAAACTTTATCAATAGCTTCAAATATATGTTAACAACAGCAATTATTCAATTAATGATAAAAGTTTCAGCTACTTTTAGTTACTTACAGAATCTTCTTATATATCAATTTCTTCTTAGACTTTCTCATATAGCAAATTCTTCCAATTTCAGGACATGCTCACATATATATATCCGCCACATTTCTCCTAGGCCACTATGAGCTTGGCCAGCGGCAGCTGCTGCAGATAATAGTAAATGCGTTTTGGAGCTGCTGTGATAAGTCCTGACTGAAAACACATGTAAGTAATGCCAGGATAACTACAGATACAGCTCCTAAAATTATATCAAAACATCACTTTACGTAGGGATTATCCTGCAGGCTAATGCCAGTAAGTTCATAAGGAGGAAGAGTTCAACTCTAGGCTGATGGAAATTTGGTTGCCTACTGGAAGCATTAACTGTAAGTGTAAATATGCCTCTATTCAAGATTCCTTTTTATCCTTATGTTAGTATAATATGTAAACAATAATTGGCTGCCCATTCTCTATAATAACATAGCACAGCAAATGCAGAGGCGAGTCCTTAGACAGGACAGCTCTCTATGCAGAATGCTTCTATTTAATATCAATCAAAGCAAGCTATACAAAACTTTCTAACTACACACATACACACAAACAAACACTCAATTTAGCAATTAAGTTGACTGTTTAATAGCCTTAATAAAAGGACATTTTAATTGACACTCAGCGTATATCCTTTTCATTGTGGCAGCTTCAGCTTCAGCTGTTGCTGCCATGCAAATGTCATGCATATAGCTAAGCCATAAACCTACGCTCAGTGCATGTGATTACACATATGTATGTGTGTGCTTATATATGTGTGTATGTGTATGTGTGTGTTAGTTAGAGTCGTGTCTTGCAGCTGCTGCTGCTGCACATGCAAATTACACATGCTCAGCGCTTATAATTTGCAATTAATTATGCCATAAACGCAGCTCCTTGCGGTCACTTCAATTGGATCTAACAACAACAACAACACGCACATATACCAATATACTAATACATATACATATTAATATATATAGTGTATATATGTAGCGTTATATTAAAGCATTTGGCATTTGGCTGGGAACAGCGTCAGGTGCATTTTATTTTTATTGCAGCAAAGGGCTCAGGATTCTCGCTCGCTCGCTCCTTCCTTCAACTCTTTTTGTGGCAAGAAATTTTTGGAAGAATTTCACATAAGTTGCAGCTGCTTGGGCAGACGATAGAAACATCTCAGGCACAGTGGATCAAAATTGAAAAAAGGTAAGACAAAATTATAAAGAAAATTCATGTAGGAAATATCCTTGCAGCAATGAAAGGATACAAATTTGTTTCTATAGAATGTATAATAACTTTATTTCACTTTTAGTTGCATCAATTTTTAGCACACTGTTCCGTGTGGTGCATGTTGCAATGTTAAAATGAATATCTTTTGCCCAAGGTCTTCTCTCTCTCTCTCTCTCTCTCTCTTCCTTCCTTCCTTTTTTATAACTTTTGTTTCAATGTGTATTTTTTAGCTTTTTATTTTTTTTTATGGTGTTGAAGTTGTTGCCTTCTTTTTGTAATATTTCAACTAATGAGCTGCAATTTGTTGCAAATGCTGGCAGTGGCAGCAGCATTGACGTTGCCATTGCTGTCAAAATGTTGCATGTGTCGCCGACGACAGCGCTATGGCATTGGCTATACGGTTGCTATGGTGTATTAAAGTAACACACATACAAACGTGTGGCATGTGGCATGTGGCATGTATGACACGTGTGAGTGCAGAGAGAGTTGTGGAAGCAGGGCATTAAAGCCATTGGCAACTGATGACATGACTCAAAAGGCGACCGAGCGTAAGAAAGTCATCAAATAGTTAGCCAAAGAGCAAACGTTATGTATTGGATGCAACAAGGACTCGTCGTCGTTGCAGCTAAAGTTGAAGGACAGGCGACAGCCAGTGACTAACGCTGATTGAGGCTACGATGCGCAAAGTTCAAACAAACAGCACCAACCAACAACAGCAACAAATAGTCAAACTTTTGCTGCCAAATGAAGCAGGCCAAAACTAAAGTCTTGGCCATATCCTGGCGCTATGTCCAGCGCGGCGACAACTGCACAACATTTTGCAGTCCGTGGTCATGTCCTGCAGCCTTGTTGATCGATGCGAGTGGCCGCCACAACGTTTTCTTTTTTTTTTTTGGGTACTACGCCATTATTAGCCAACATTTTTTTATTTTTTTTTCACTAGTTTTGGCTTACAAAGTTGGTCCTGGCCAGCAAAAACCCGTTAACAGTTAAGTGGATAAGCCAATTTATGAGTTTCGAATTTAACTTTGTCACTTTTCTTGCTGCCCTTTTCTTACCCTTTTTGGCTCGCTTACAGTTGCACTGCCTTATACTCTCTCTCCTCCTAACTCTCTCTCTCTCTTTCACTCTCTCGTTTTGACTCTCTCTAGCTGCTTTGCTGGCTGTCGTCACTTGGCACATTTAAGTGGATTTGTTTTGCTTTATTGGTTGCTCGGCGGCAGTTGCTCAGTTCAGTTCAGTTCAGTTCAGTTCTGTTCAGAGTTACCCCTCCTCCACCCCATCGTACACTGCCATACAACTTTCTGCTGTTGTCTGGCAACTCCGCTGACATTTTTAGGCTAAAAACTTTTTAATTTTTATATATTTTTACAACGTTTTTCGTACATTCTTCTCCTGTTTTTTCTGCTGTTGTTTGCATTTTGCTGTTGCTCCTTTTAGTTGTTGTTGTTGTTGTTGTTGGTGTTGTGCCTAATTTTTTTATTCCTTGGCTCAATGGAAATGTTTTTAGTTAAGTCTAGGCTTACACTATGCTACAAAAATGCGACTCTACAAAGCAAAATATATGCAAGGCATAATTCCATAGCTAAGAATTCTATCAAGGCAAAAAAAGTCCTTGCAGTTTTGTATCCTTGTATCGCTCGCTATTTTGTTGTCTAGTGTAGTGACCTTTTGCTGGCATAAGTATGAGCGCATTTGCTATTTACCATGAATCCCATCGAAATTTAGCAGTCATTAAAAGATTGCCAAGTCCAAAAACTTTTAACTCATTCAGTCGACTTACGATTCCAATTAGGCTTAAAGGACGAAATAAAAAAAAAAACATTTCAAACAACGATTAGGCCAAAAAGGTTTATGCTTAACTTTTTCTTAGCTCAAGTGTTCTGTCAGTTGTTGTTATTGATTAAAGTAAATGTAGAAATTTCACTTCAAAGAAAGATTTTAAATCCTATACCATTCTACTGCTTTTGCAGGATTCCATTGGAGGATTTTTTGGGTGCTGGTCACGCGCCACAAAAATTGCCCACAAATCTAGACCGAAAAATGAGTTTAGCACTTGTCTGGGATGTTGGCCTAGACACTACCACAAAATGCAGTCCTTGTTGATGATGATGCTCTTGTTCTCTCTGGACTCCATCTATCTCTCTGTCTCTCCCTCTCTGTGTATGGCGTGAGTGTTCCTGTTGATCGTTGCAAACGCGTCTCAACTCATTTGCATATTTGCCAATGTTAACAACAAAAGAACTGCAACGTGCCTTTGGCCAAATACTTGAAGCCAAGTTTTCTCCAGCTATTGGATAGCTCTTCCTTTTGGCTTCCTATTTATGTATGCGACACGAAGCGTTAAGCGTGCATTGACCTGCTTGCGACCTGCGGTCAACACTGCGTATTCATAATCAGCCAACAAATGTGACTGGCAATGCATTGGTCTGGACCAGGCCAATGCTTTTCGACCAATACTGGCTTCAATATTGCTTTTCCTATTACTTTTACTGACGGATTTCGCTTTGATGCTCAACGCTGCAGCTACGCTTTATTACACTTGCCACAAAACTAAAGCCATTAGATATGCAATGCGCGTGCTGGTCTACCTCTCTCTCTATCTGTTTTATCCTTCCTCTCTTTGGTAAGTTATACCTTTAAATTTATATTGGGCATAAGAAGTAGAGCCTTTAGTTTGCCTGAAACATATACTCTATAGATATTCTTACACTAATATATATAGAGAACCGATATGTCCTGCTTGGACCACAATTTTTCTAGTAAGTTTGGAGTTTTTCCCAAATTTCTTTGTCTTTATCTATAGCTACAATCTTACTTTCCTATATCTATACTTTCCCTTTATAATATATAGAAATCTGCTTAATCTATGCCTCATTAGTTGCAGTTATTATGCAGCATTCAGCATCATCGCAAGAGCAACCAATTTTCGTTCTGTCCTGTATAAAAATATTCCATTTTAGTTTTTTTTCCGTTACATTTTCTTTGGCTTTCGCCTGATTTAATGCATTTTCCCTTTGCGGTTTTCTTGGCCAAAACTGTCGCTGTCGCTGTCTCTATCTGTGTCGCTCTCCCCGTCTCTATCGCTCTGGCTGTCTGTGTCTCTTTTCACTGACTGTAAACTCCATTTGCTTGGTAACTGTTTGCCTGCTTTGGGCCATAAGCAAAAAACAAACTTTAATAAGAAATGGCTTGAGTTTCTTGGTAAGAACCCAAAAATGCACCTGAATGAATTGAGCCAAAAATGCAACCAACATGCAATGCCAGCAAACTTGGTAATAAAAATTAACGACTCCCAAATGTTGAAGTCAGCGAAAGTTGCTTTTTAAATTTTTAAGCATTTAATTTTCAAAAGGCTTCGACTGTTGCTGATGGTGCTGCTTTGCTGTTGCTGCTGCTGCTGTTGCTGCTTTTATTTGATTTAAATATGCAGTTTTTAATAGTCGTAAAAATAGCAACTCACTTTCATGCTGAATGTGAATTGAATCCTTATTGCTATCTACATAGCGAGTTCCATACCAAAAACTATTTTGCAGTCACAAATTTCACTTGGAAGCTGCCCCAACTTGCTGTAAAGACAGAGCGAGAGCGAGAAAGAGGGAGATAGAAACACTGAGAGAGGGACAAAAATAAGTACATTATTTATTTATGCAATATCTGAGTATACGTATAGTATGTAGTACGTGAAGCTGTTTCCATTTTCTTTAGTTTTTTCCATTTTACTTTTTAGCTCTAAATGCTGCAACATTTTGTTTACGGCCGACCAAGGAGTGGTAGTCCTTGCTTGCCCCGTATAAAAATATATATATATATATTTCATATGAAAATATTTGGTCGTATCGCTAACAAATGCTAATTTCCTTTTTTTTTCAGGAAAATTTGTGGAAAACTGCAAAGTGGCTACCCAATTTCAAATAGTCCTTGAATTTATGTTTAAATTATACAACAATTATAGCTAAGATCAAGCAACGATCTAAGAATCAATATCAAACAAATAAAGTGCATATTAGCTAAAACTAACAAACAATTTCTTTTAAAGTGTTTTCCCCAAAAAAAAAGCACTTTCTTTTTGCTTATAATAAAACTCTTTCTTTATATGTCTCAATTCACTGGACTTAAGCCAAACTGCTTGCTCCATGAGCACGTTGAATGCATAAATCAAACATTCATCGACAAGCATTTGGCAACAGCAAATCCTGCCCAATAGACTTTAATATAAGCCACTAAACTTGGACACTAGTAGCAGGACTTAACTTTTTGTGAAGTTAATAACAAAATCAATGCAAATCATAAAGTCAATAAGATACGTTTAAATGTTTCACGGGAATTGAGGAAAATGCATTTTCCAGAGGTTAACATAAGGTGTTAACACTTTTGGTAAACTTTTTGGCTAAATTTTCGAACGAATGACTACCAGGCGACTAAAATTAGCGAAAGGGTAAGATCGACAATTTTACACGGTTTTTACCTCAATTTACACGGTAGCATGCAAAAACTTGATTTACACGATTATTTTTGAATTTTTCTAAAATTCCGTGTAAATCGAGGTTCTAAAATTGATATTTTGGGTCTTTAAGTCCTTATTCCGACAACAATTTTTTAGCTGTTGATTGATGATAACATTAGACTGCATTTAAGGTATATCCTTTGCTTAACAAAGGACTTGTAATTAACCACAAAATTTTCTGCAAGTAAAATTCTTTAGTTTGCATACAAATTTTCGTTTTTCCCTTAATATCTTTAATAATTCATATTAACTATCAAAAGATCATAATAAAGCTTTATTCTCTTATGCTTAATCCTTAGCTACTTACCATTCCTCTTATAGTTTTCAGTTTTTTATCACAAAATCTTTATCTTCTGTCTTTGGTTGCAACTTTAACAAACTTCTGCGAGTCGTTAAGTTATTTGAACATCAAAATACACATCAATTATTATTAGTATTTAATTATTATCTATTATTAATATCGACGGATAGTTTTGGAAGCAATATTATATTAGTTAAGTCTTAGCAAGGACATTTAAAGGAGGCTGCAGAAGGCGCGTGAAAACTGCAAGTGAAATTGGTTAAAGCTTTGCAAAGCTTTTGCCTGCAACTAAACCGAAAGCTAAAAGGGAGGCTGCAGCACTGTAATATAAAAATAAATTAAATTTATAAAAATAATAAAAAAAAAACCCAAATTAATAGAAAAATTTGCAAATTTGTTGAAACAAAATTATAATTTTAGTTTTGAAAACAACAATTAAAAGTTGGAATTGCACTCAAACAGCTGCGAAACGAGCGACACGTGACAGAGGCACACATACATTTACACACACTTACACTAGCAACATACTGTTGATAATTGTGCTCTTAACACATCACATTGAACTTGAGTTTTCATCTATTTTCTACAATGTCCAGTAATCAAGCTCGTTTGTTATATTTTTAACGCGTCGCCTAGAAGTAGGCAATAAAATGCCGCAAAAAAGAACAAGGAATACGCGAGGCAACGAAAAACGGTTAAAAGCAGCTGCAACCAGTTGACCACAACAAGAATTAGAATGAAAAGCAGCTGAGCAGCAAGAACAACATAGCAGCAGCAGCAACAACAAAAACACAGCGGCAGCTGCAATAATAACAATAACAATTGGCAAGCGGAAATATGCCATAGACGAAGCAGCTGTTTTTGGGTGCTCAAAACCCGAGAAAAGGGACAGTGTAAAGTGGGAGAGAGACAGAGAGAGGGAGAGTGAGTAAGCATGAGAGCGTAATTGCAGAAGAGCGAGCTTTTCCTATGCCACGTGCGATATACATAAAGCCTGTGAATACACTTACTTACAACTGATACATGAGCTATGCAATGGCAGCTGCAAGGATATGCATTCAGAATGGGCGGCATCAGGATCTGTACTATAGTGCATATGGATATATTGAGTATTATATTATATTTGATAGAGTATACAATAGTCGTCTTTTCTGTTGAATTTAATTTTGCTTTTATTTTGCATTTGTTGTTGAAGGCTTGTAAGTATTTTGTGGTTTTTTCTTTGTGTTTTCCCATTTAATTTAAATGTTAATCGGCTTGCATGTGCATGCAACATATTACGTTGCATTTCAAGCCCGCGCTACCACATCCTTCCCCCCCACCGCTTTTAGGTCATGCAGTGTAAAATATGATGTGTGAACTGGCATATTTTTCATAATTTCTGCCGCGTCATTTGCATATGGCTGGCAGGCAGACGCCTGGCGCCTGTTTTAAATGCCACAAATAGTTAAAGTGAACAGACTTTGAACATAAATATATATATATACATACTCAAACAGGATATATGTATCTATATATATATATATATATATATAGTTATGTAGTGACCCGTACACGGATCACTTAAGGTTTTATGCTCGTCTTTTGTGTGTATAAACTAACACACACACACAGGTCTTTTATTGTGTATTTGTCTTGGCTGCCGCAAATAAAGACGAAGATGGCATAAAGACAGCTTGAAAGGACTAACGTACATACAGAGACAGACAGAGTGACGGAGAGACAGAGACAGTTGAACGAATGGCCAAAGAGCCAGAGAATTCATTAAAAATTAATCCAACGCCGTCGCTGCTATGTATGTTCTAGTATTTGTGCAAGGACTAGAACTACGATAGGTATGAGTTTGAGTGCCAAGTCCTTGGAGTGAGTCCCGTATAAGACGGGGTATTGGGACCGGGCTTGTTGTCTGCTATTCAATTACGTATGCCACGACTGCCATGAAAATGACCTGCAGTGTCTGCATAGCCCACCTTGAAGATATAACCCACCCACAATCTACACCAGCTTGGATAGTAAATTCTAACAACACTTGGGTTGACCTCGCCCCCTCTCTCAGTTTACCCTTCGGAATGAAACTGGCTCAACTGCTTGGCAGTTTTATGTGTTTTGTCTTCGTAGTCGCATGCCGCATAAACGGAATTATTTACAATTTATTTTTACCTGAGCAGCCACAGGACTTGGACCTGAAAAGGACCTGAACCTGGACACAGAATCAGGAAGAGTAACATAAACAGGAATGAAACCAGCCAAAGGCGATGCTGATGGCAATACCAATGCCAATGGCTGATGGCATTTGCTTTGCTTCGTTTCGTTTCGCTTGTTTGTTTTTCTGCTATTCAAAATGTCTTCATTACCGGCTGCTGTTTCTGCTGAAGATGTTCAAGTTGCTGCTGGTCTAAGCAGTTGCTTCATTGGCTTTAATTTGGCATTTGAAGCAAGCACAAACAGTGAACGTTAAGGTGAAGTGTTGCCTGTTTATTTGAGACATTTGCAGCTAACTAATATCCTGAGTGCTGTGCCAAGTAATTGGCTCATTGGCCCAACGACAACAGACACTTTGGCCAGGAGTATTTAATTTGTGCCAACAACTTCACAAAAAAAAAGGACTTCCAGGCCAATTTCTCAACTTGATTAAATGGCAACAGCACTTGAACTATTGCTCTACCAATACCAATACAATTCAACTCTATTCAAATTCTTAACTTAAATCCAATAGAAAAACAGTTACAACTTGCAATTATCCCACACTTTCTCGTTGCTTCTCTGTACTTCTCTCTCTCTACCTATTAAATTTAATGATCTTTAGAATTATATTGCCAGCAAGCCAATCAAACTAAAACATGAACACTTGTTGTTAAATATCCTTGAATAATGCTATAAATGAATGCTATAAACTTTGCATATTAAACGCAATTTATTAAAAAGGACCTCAGTAAGGATAAAGAGATAAAGCAAAGAAAATAATAACTTGCTATACTAAACACAAAGCATGCTTCATACACAAAGCACATACACATGCAGCATATCACTCACTTCATTTGACTCACACACACACACGCACACACAGAGAGAGAGAGAGAGAGAGAGAGTCCTTATGCCAACAAGCTACCAAAATCCTTTAACTAAGTAAGCAAATCCTCTAACTGCAGCCAACCTTCTGTGTGGCGTTAACTGCAAGTGCTGTCAGCTAATTAAATGGCAAGTAATGCAAAGAGGAACATAGAGCAAGAGAGAGTGGTAGAGAGGGAGAGAGAGAGAGAGAGAGAGAGAAATTCAGCTAAAAGAGTAAAGCAGAAATGGAGAGCAAAGTGTAAACACTGTGCATAAATTAGTGGAAAAAAATGCAATCCTTAAGCATTGCACTAAATAGACATTAGCGCTCCAACAAGGATACAAACATCCTTCAGACAGCACACACGTAACACACACACACACACAATGGACGTAAAATAGCGACAGGCACTTGGCTCAAAGCAGCTGTTTATCAACATCATTACGACTATCAGAGGCAGCATCAGCAGCAACATCATCATCATCTTCATCATTACCTTTAAGCTGCACTCATGAGTGATGATAAATCATCAAAAGCATGCAACGTGTTGCGGGCTGCATTGCTGCTGGCTGGCAGCTTGACTTGACAGCAAATGCTGCACCATTTTGTGGGCACACTTGACGTTGTAAGTTGCTTATATGAAACTTTCTTTGCCACTTGTAGTTTATTTAAGCCACAATTAATAATTGCTACTAAGTTGCCAAATAATGATGAAGTACATGAAAAATACCCTCAATATAAATATTAATATATATATATATATATATGTTTTAGTAATTTATTGCTACTACGTGTTGGTCACACTGTTTACTACAGTGCATAGTGTATAGAATGTTGCAAGTTAAGACCTTTAGCAGCTCGTTAATATGCAATTTTCTGTTTCGGTTTCCTTTTTTCTTTTTATTGTACCTAAAATGGGCCACTGCATTGCGACAATCGTTGCAATCGTTTTTTTTTTGTTATCCTTTTTTTTAGGGCAATGCAAATTAGCTGATAATATAGCTAGAGCTAGAAAGTTAGCTTGTATAATAGTTGCTAAAAATATTTGTTTCAACAAAATTTGCATACAATCGTTGCAACTATTTGTTTTTTTTCGTGTGTTTATTGTCAGCGCAATGAAATGAGTTTGAGGCAATTGCATTACGTATACGCAATGTTGTGTCGTGGCTAACAGGAAACAGGCATTACACTTGATGTGGCACACTTCGTGCATGGCTTTTGGCCTGACAGTTAACTGATATAAAAATATATATGTCCTTAGCCGACTTACAACTCGTTAAGCAGCTTAGCTACTAGATTTCATTTGATTATATCCTACTCTCTCCCTGCTTCTGACTCTGCTTCTCTGGCTATACATTTGCACTATAAAAAGTGGCAAATGACCCTTTGCCTTTTCATTTCTTTTCAAGGATTTCTTTATAAAAAATTCAACTGGCTGTTAGAGGCAAAAATTCTTAATCCTTTCCCTGATTTTATACTACTTTCTATATACTTTACTCAATGCTTCAAATTCCTTACCCCATCGCTTCACATTTCTCTCTTCGAACATCACTTTACCTTTAAATAGTCCTCTTTTCGCTCTCTATTCATACATTCCTTAACTTGAATCTCTATTTAAACTTATACTGCCACAAATTTACATTCATTTGCGACTCCACGAGAATGTCAAGTCTTAAATCTTATGTACTATATAATCCATTTTATATTATGGCTTTCTATGGCTTATATTATGGCTTTCTTTATTTGGATTTTAAGAGAAATTAATTTGAAATTATTTGTACAAATTAGAATTAATTGAAAATTGTCTGTAAGTAATTTGAAACAAGTTGTAAATCCTTTTACAATTAATTAACTAAAAGTGCAAGAAGGATATTCAATCGCAATACAGTTGGAGTTCTGCATCAATTAATCAGTGTACAAATGCAAATTACTTGCGGCACTTGACGTTCTTCTTCCTCTTTTGTGCTGCTTGCCGCATACTCTTCCCCTCCCCCTTACTACAGGCAGTGAAACGTGCTGCGTTAACCGGAAACGGAAATGTTGCTTGCATAACAAATGAATTTCGCTTAGGGGTGGCATGTCAAGTCGAAGTCGAAGTCGATGTGAAAGTCATGGCACTTGTTCTACTGCTGCTGCTGCTGCTAATGCTGCTGCTGGCTGTAGTTTGTGGCTGTGCTCCTTTTGACACAAGTCACAAGGCCTCTTGGCATTGTTTTGGGGCATGTTAGCTGCCTCCCTCTGTCACCCTACACTCTGCCTGCCTGCCAAGCTCTGCGGAAAATATAAATGGCTTTTTTTTTACTGAACATATTGCCAGAGCTTCTTGACTTCTTTTGACTGAGGCCGCCTGCTGATTGGTATCTTGCCTGCCGTTGACAGCATTCATTCTGGGCAGGCCTCAAGTGGCGCCTACTTTGCCTATATTCCAAATTAGAAATTCCAATGAAAGTATATGCCAGCTACAACTACTTCTACACTCCCACACTCTACTATAAATGGGGTCAAAGTTCATATCCCCATACCATCAAGCACACTATAGTTGGCCACGCAATTGCAGTTCGTTGAATTTATTAACGTTCTGGCCATGCGTCAAATAAATGTCAAAAAATGAACTCAAAGTGCTGCAATTACGGCACAGTTGAAAGATCTGGCAAAAACCGAAACTCGTCGCGTACGTATATGGTATGTGCTGCGCGTTCCGCCTTGCACGTTCCACGTTCCAAAGATCGCAATAAAAATTGCATGAAATTTTTTGGCATGTTAAACACAATTTTTTAATGAATTTTCGCGCCAGTCGAGTGTGAAATGCGCCTGCCACCAACTCGCGCTTGTCTTCCTTTGGCTGGCAGCAGGATGCTGCCTACTTTTAAAATGCCATAAAAACTAAAAAAAAAATAAAAATAAAACCAAAAAATAAAACACAAGCAAAAAATAAAGAAATTAATAAAAAAAAAAAATTAAACAAAAATACAAAAAAAAAATTAAATAAAAAAATATTAAAAAATAAAAATATATCTGGCCGCACACAAAGTGAAAATTGCGCGGCAAATAAAAAATTGTTTTTCGAAAGTTTTGTGGCTGCTGTCGCCGTTGTTGTTACTCTTGTTGTTATTGTATTTGTTGCTGTTGCCTCTTGTTGTTGCTGTGACCATCATTTCTGACTGTCTGTCTGATGTTTGAAATGATACCAAGACAAGCAAGCAGCATTCATACAGCGCTCAATCAGCTACCATAAATAAGGCATATTAGTTGCCGCAAGGACACGAAATGCAGCCAAAAACCACATATAAAAATTTAAATTAATTTAAATTTAAAACTAATTTATAAAATGTACTAATAAAGTATTTGAAATAATTTTTAAATTAGCATAAAATAATAATTATATACAGAAAATAGCAGCAGGCAAAATGCAGTTTATTTTCTAGCTGCAAAAGCTGTATATAAAAAGTAATCGCTTGCCAATGTCTATATATAATATCAATATATCCTTACGACTTAGTTTTATGCTGGCTGCTTATCCTTTGGCACTATAATAGTAGTAACAGTTACAGTTCTTATTGGGGTAGCTTATTGCTTGCATGTTATGTTAAGTGTAGCTCATTGATGGGTTCATAGAACTTGTAGAAATATTTTTTGTACCAGCTCACTTACCATTTTAATTCGCAATGTTGTTTGTTGTTATTGTTGTTGTTGTTGTATTTATATATTTTGTGTTCTGGGCAACACTTCAACGGGAGACAGATGATAATAAAAAATTTTATTACACACAAGCTCATCCATTTGACTTAATGGCGGTTGAATGTGGAAGCCTTTTAATGTGGACCCAGGGACGTGCAGCGGGGCAGCGTATGCTTCAGTACATGATCTGTGGCAGGAGTAAATGTATAACTGTCTACCTATTATTTTTTTGTTTTTTTTTTTATTTTTTATGTTGGTTTTTTTGTGCGTTTTTATGCGGCAGCGAGGCAAGAGAAGTGTTGATTATTTAATCATTTTTTTCGCCAGAAATTGATGCTGCCTTCTCAAGTGGAAGTTGCATGTAATTTTATTTTATATTTCGCATTGCATTTTATTTTTTTTTTATATTTTTATTTCATTTTTGTTGCGGGAAATTAAATTTGTTTGGCATTGCATATAGAGGTTGAACTGATTGTTGCAACTTGCTGAATTATATGGGCAACAAACGTGCACTCAATAAATCAGCAAAATGTGCGAGCAAAATAATAATTAATGTAAGTTTTTTGTTTGGGGCAGGAGAGAGAATGTATACCCACAGCAGCAGCAGTGGCAGGTAAAGAATGTTGCATGAAAATTTGTGAAAAATTGCCCAAATTGCACACGTCACAGGGCTGAGGCAAAATATAATTGCCAAGACATCAAATGAGCAGTCGCTTGAAATGGTTTAAGCAAAAGGAAAAACAGAATAGAAGCAAGAGTAGAAAAACTATAGCATACATTTCAGCGCCGCTTAATATGCAGCACATGTAGAAAATGAGTTAAACGCTAGCCGGAAATAGACAACACTTGGCTTAATTTCTATGCTGGCTGTCATTTTTTTTTTCTCTTCTCTTTCTTCTTTTTCAGTTCACCCTGAGCTAGTGTCATACCCCTGGTACAACCCAATTCCGATGGCTCATCATTGGCCAAGCGTCATCATCATTTGGCACAGGCCACAGCCGCATGTTCAATATGATTCGTGACATGTTAGGGAATTAGTGCTGCAAGCGTTTGGCTAAGTGCGTGGAGCAGGAAGACAGGGAGAAACGGGAGCTGGGGGCAGCACACTATCTCTCACATCTTTTCGTGTGCTTGCCACGTGCGCCACATGTTTGTCATGCCAAGTGGTACCAAGCAGCCTCATTAATGTAAGTTGCTTTAAGTTTTATTTATTTATTATTGGGCTATTGTTTAATTTTACTTCTTCTTTTCTACCTATTTCAGTTTTGTTTTCTCTCTTTGCACTTGTTATTTCGCCTGGATTTGCCATAGCTAATTGCTTTTTTGTGTATTATACTAAGACCACAGCAATGTTTGCTCACTCTGCTGCCCTCTTAAAACATGGCCAATAAAATAAGAACAATATTTAATGTATATAAAAACAATGTATTGAATACATTTAACGACAAGCAGCAGCAGCAACTTCTAAGCCAACTCTTGTTCATATACCCTAAAGTACCTAAAAGGTTGCTTAAGTAACCTAAAAATGCTACTGGACAGTCTTCGTGATATGCAAAAGTTTTTACGTAATTGCTGCAATTTGTTGGCAGCAACTGCTTAATAACAAGTAGCCACCGTGTTGGACCAAGAACTAACAGCAACATTGCTCTATAAACGCTTTTGGTTACACAATACAATAGCAACAGTAGCAGCAAGTGGAGCAACAATAACAACTTTAGCACCATTCTTGTTGTTGTCGTTGTTGTTGTTGGTTAGTTGAAAATGTTTGCTGCTGCTTGTTTACATTTTACATTTATGTGGTTAAGTTTACGCCGTGTTTTCATTCTCGCACACGCCAGCAACCAGTAAAGCAGCAAACCAATACCAAAGGTCTGAGTCGAGTTGCTTGAGTTGAAGCCATGTCGTGCTGGTCCTGGCCTGTCCTGTCCTGGCTTCGCCTAGAGCCTGCCTGCCCTCTTATCATGTTAGCAGCGCTTTATTTTCATGTTACCAAGGCAAAGCACCAACACCAACACCAACATAAACACTAACAACAGCCAACAACAACACACAACAACAGCAATCAACAACAGCAACCAAGAACAACAACCACAGCAGCATTGTGAACTAAAAGTATCTACAGTTACGAGTACTTTGCCAACATGTGGGTGTCAACTGCGTCAGTAACTACACTCCTCGTCCTTCATCCTTTCACTACTATGAAGCGCTCGTCTTCGTCTAATTTGTAAAATTATTCGCACGTACTTTCTTATTAGTTTGTTTTCCCATGTAAAATTCACAAAATTAAACTTTCTTTACTTTAGTCTGGCTACAGGGACAATAACAAGCAACACTATATCTATTGATATCATATATATACAATGTATCTAACATATATATAAATATGTTTTCTTATTGCTTAGCGTCAAAATTTAAGACAAGATTAATTACTTCAGAACGAATTAGAGAAACGTTTTAAGTAGGTATCTAAATTTGCTGTAATTGATTAAATTTTTCTACTTTCGACACTTTGCTTGTTTAAAAATGTTACAAATATTGACCAATTTTAAAAGAATATAAGTTTTTTGGTGTTTTTTGGTGTGGAATGCAATTGGTTTTTTTTAAATCTGAGTCATTTCCATTGATTTTTACCCTTTGCAAAATTGCTAAAAAAGGAAACAATCGTATAGATATTGTTAGGCGAACTCATAAAGTCGTCCTGATCAGGTATATATATACTCCATAGGGTCTTAGATGATAATTTTAAGATAATATATACTTGTCGATTCTATTTTGCATAAATCCAATAGATTACTTTTACCTTAAAAATAACAGAGGAGGCTTAAAACCCAAAATTTGCTATGAAAATACAACTTTATTTATGCCTACAACAACCACCACAAGTAACGGTCTTCAAAATTGTTGTAATTGAACGATTTTTTCTTGTTATTCAAAATAAAGTACCAGGCGAACAGAATCAGCAGAACGCAGCAGTATTAAATTTAAAAATTTTAAATGCAATTTTAAAAAAATGTTGCATACTTTTTATTGTCAAATTTAACAGCGGCCTGTTATGTGATCTGTATATACACAGTGCAACTGGCTACTATTGGGATCAGTTGACTGGGAGCCTTGGAACCGATCGGACCTAATCTTTGCTGGTGAGTATTTTTTTTTTATTTTTTTTTTTTTTGCTTAATTATGAGTAAAATAGATTAAAAGTTTAAAGTCTGTGAAAAATCTCTTTTTTATAAATAAATTTTATTCAAAGAAAAATTTTTTCTTTGTAACAATTTAAAAGTTTGTGAAAAGTCTCTGCTTTAAAAATATATTTTATTCATAGAAAAACCTTTTTCTTTTTAACAGCGCTCTGCTATGTGATCTCTACATACACAGTGCAACTAGTTTCTATTGGGATCAGTTCACCCGGATCCTTGCAGTCGATCGGACCTATTAAGATCTTTTTACACACTTGGCTTCTATTGGGATAAGTTGAACCTAGGAGCTGATCTGATCTAATTTTTGGCTGGTAAGTATTTTTGTTTTGTTATTTATTTTTCTACTCATAATTTTTAACAATTTAATACTATACTTCTTATTTATGTTAAAAGAGCTAAGAGTTCACTTCTATTTAAGTTTTCTACTGGTTTGTATTGTCAGAAAATGTTTTTCGTTTAATTTTTGTTTGATTTTTGGCCTATAAAGTTGCCTTTTTCTGTTCAATCAAGCGAACATAAACTAAAAAATTGTAGTTCAAATAAAAGAAAATAAGTGAACTCTCTTACCGCAACAACAAAAATTGCCATTTATCAAGCGATGTTGCAGCGACATTTAATCAAGATATTAGCAAAATGTTCAATTTATTTAGAAAAACTCGAATTGGTTATAGAAAACAGGGCAACCACGGAACAGGCGAGAGGAAAACCGCCAGCAAAAAGCAGGCCAAAAAAAAGGAAATGCAAATCGAGCCATGGGAATTAGTGACAGCCAAGCGGAAAGACCAGTTCCAGCACCACCAACTCCAGCTCCAACTCCAGCTCCTGTTGCAGTTCCTGCTGCAATTGCTGTGTCCCCCTGAGATGCCTCCCTGTGAATTTTCGTGTGACATTTGCAATTGACAGTCGCGTCGAGTTGAGGCGCATCGAGTTCAACTTAGAAGTAGTCGACTGCGAGCCTTATTTGAACTGTAAGTTTTTTTTTCTGCTTTTACTCTTTTTTTCCTTCTTTCTTCTGCGACAATTTAAGCTGCAAAGTTTAAACGTTTCCCTTTTTTTCTTGCTTCCTTTTTTTTCCTTGTTGCTTTCAAGTTTTCCAGCTGCAGCGTTTTTCTTTTGGGTTTTGCGGCGAAATGTCAAACGGTGGCCAAAGTTCGCTTAACGCTAAAACGAGTTCGTGTGCAAATGGTTGTCCCAAGTGTTGCCATTGTATAGTTGAGGACTCAGGTAAGGACGGGAATAAGGTTCTATGTAAGTAAGCTATGAACCCATGCCACTTGCTAGGTGCCAAGCACGTGTGCAGTTTTCCAAAATATTTCTTTAAATTTCGACATTTCTGCAATTAATTTTGCCAACGTTGGTAATACCTTTTTTTTCTTTACAGCCAAGGTAAAATGTATCTGCCAGGCACAGTTGTCCATAAACCATACGAGATAAGCCACAATTAAAGGTTAAAACTGGAATTACAATTTGCATATTCTTATTCAAATTGCACAAGGCATAAACTTAGTGCACAGTAGCTACAAGCCATAAAGGATATATGGGTAAGGATATCTTCTCTCTTCTTTTAATTTTGTTAATCAAATAATTCAGCCAACTCATTCAAACATTTACAATAATTAAGCTATATTAAGTCAATAATATTTCCACATAGAAAATAATGTTTTCTCTTTATTTTAGCGTTGCTTTTTGGACTGGTTCCAGTGTGCAGCATGAGGCATGAGTGGTAAATGGGGATAGTGTACAAGAAAGTTTTGTGGCGCCCCGTAATCGTTGGGCCTGTCACTTTTTGCAGCACTTACTTTTAATTAGCAAACAAAATGGGAAGCAACGCAGCGAAATGAAATGAAATGTAATGCCGCCAGGCCGCCAGAAAGAATGCAAAACTTTTGTTATTGTCGCCAAATAAATTTGCCAATGCGACTGTAATGCGGTTTGATTATGAGGTAGGGGTATAAAACATTCTACTGATAGAGGTGTAGGTGTACTACAGGTAAACAAGTGTGTTTCATACAATTGTGGGCATGGTCAAAAACAATAGCAACACAAACTAAAACAACAGCTACAACAACAAGAACAAACAAAAAGTTTGTAGCGAAAAATTATGTGGCGTCAAATGCGGCGAGTCGATGGGCACTGAGTATGGGCGTAGAGCGTTTTGTTGCAGGTGTAGCAGGCGTTGCAGGTGGTTTACCCCATGCGGTTGCCGTCGGACAAAATTTATGTTGCAGTGTGAAATTTTACGCGACAGGTGGAAAAACAAGAAAAAAATAAAACGAAAACTAAATCGAAATATGTATAAAAGAAATAACAAAAAGTTGCATCAAAAATGTTTACCAGTAAAAGCAAAAGGAGTCAAAGTAATTCCATAGGGATAGAAAGTGAACATACCGCTGAAGTATGGAAATGGAAGTCAATGGCGACTGTCTGGCACAACTGCTCGTACTTTCAGTCACAACTGCTTTCTATTAGCTAAAAGCATTGTTTAAATATTTAAATTGGCTAAAACAAAACGTTCCCAATAGGCGCCGGAGAGGAAAAAAAAACAGCAACAAAACAAGAAAGATTCGGTTAGAACTTGATACCAGAAATGGTTTCGGTTTAACATCCTTAACACTTCATTAGCAACGGCTGTTTGGTGTGAATGTTAACACTCAACTCGTACAACTGGCAAACACAACACAACACAATATAACACAAAAAAAGGAGGGGAAAAAAAATAGGAAAACACAACCCTTTCCCATGAAGTGTTTGGCTCATTAGAAAGGGTTGCAGTCAGCACAGAGGCGTAAATCATCAATTAAATTAAATTTTGCTTTTGGGGCCAGTGCTAAAAATTAATTTTTAAAATGAAATGTTTTTATAAATTATGAGGGTTCATTGCATAAAGCAGCCCTGTTTAACTAAAAAGGCTCTTTAAATCAACCTTTTACTCTACTCTCCTGTCTCTCACTCTCCTCAAGAAACTAATACAGTATTTGGAAAAAAAGAAGATTACCAATTATAAAGTTGACATAGTATAAAGTAATTCAAATCTAAATATAAACTTTAACTTTAAGCAATGACTCAATCTAGATATACTGCAGAAGAGTTATCGGAGGGGGCATCATATAATTGTTCTCTAATGTAAACTCGATTTCGAATACCAAAACCTAACATCATGTTTGCGATAATTGCAGTTCTCGGGTACTGAAGTAGTAGAAGTTGCTTTTGGCCTGTAGCTTAAGGCTAGAGTTGGAATGATTTCCAGGAAAAACGTTTACTCAACCTACCCCAATGAGAATGTATAGAGCGGACCGGCTCTATAGGTATGAAGCATATAAATAACGAGAATAAAAACTCTGAAATTGCTGCAAAAACAGAAATACACTTAAAATATACACTGAATGTTGGGGCCAAAGCAAAAGCAAAAGCAATGGTAAAAACCAGAATATTTATGAACGCACGCCAGGACGAGAAAAGCGAAAATGCGCCAAACAAAAACCACGTCGAAGGAGTGTTAGCAGTATGCGGTACACACACACACGGAGAGAACACAGTTAACAGTCAAATGTTGAATTGGTTAGGGTAAAATATATATATTTATATATATGGTATGAGTATCAAGACCCAACGAACCAACGAACCATAGAACCAACGAACCAAGTCCAAGCTCTGTCCGGTGCTGCGCGGGTCCTGGCCATGTTTGTTGGCAGATAAAGCAAATGGCAAAAGTGTTTTCCATGCGCGATCGATAAACACGGCGCCAGCAAGACGGGACAAATTTTCATAGTTCAAGTGGCGCCTAGGCAGGCGAGCAATGCCTCAACCAAAAACCAATAGAGCGACAGAATGAGACAAAGAGATACAGAATACGGCAGAGAAAGAGAAAGAAAGCAAGAGAGTGAAAATGTATACGTACTGAAATGTGACCAAAACCAGGCACTAAAAATTCACACGCACACAAAAAAAATACAGAAAAAATAGGAAAAAGAAAACGAATGCGATAAAATTATTGCGGAAGTGCGCAAGCAACAACAACACCACAAAAAATATATACAAATAACGTAAAGAAAAAAATTCTTATTCAAATAACGAATAATTAATACCCTATGCTATTGGAAAACACTTCCCAAAGAGAAATTTATTAAGTCTCCCTGCAATTTGGAGTCCTGATCCTTGGGCTAAGTATTGACTGCAAAGGACTTCTCCTGCAAAGGGTAAGTATATTTAATATATCAATATATAATTTAAGTTATTATAACTTGGGTATTTATTAGTTCAATAGCATTTCTAAATAAGATAACCCAAAGATAGCCAATATTCCAGTAACTTTCCCAAGTCAAATGTAGCTTGAAAGTCATTCATTGATTGAGTTTTTTGTGTATAGATATTTGCGCTTTTACCTTTTATTTTCAGTAAGTTAAAACTATAGTTATATACCGTTTCTTAAGCTCTTTTTTGTAGGGTATTATAAGCAACAGGAATGAGAGACAGAGCCATAATCAAGATATGTTAGATAAGTATAAACTGAAATGTCTTTCATATTCTCTAACCAACAGCTGTTTGGCCACTATTATTGCTGTTTGTTTGCTGGCAAATTGATATCTCGTGTCAATGTCAGCAAGCATAGAGTATATATGATATATATACTCGTACATACATATATATATTTGTGATGTATACTTTGCTGCTACTAAACCTGTTAAATTAGCACTGGCTTTCGATATGGTTTTACGATTGAGGCGCGTGTGTGTGCCAGGAAAGTTGGCAATGAATATCAAAGAAATTAACTTGTCTATTTGCATGGATTTTATTTTTATGTCATTTGCCAAATTTGGATACAATTTCTACTTCTTATTTTTATTGTGGGTGTTGATATATATCTTTTCGCGGAAGTTTTGCCCTAAGACTTGATGAACGCGTCATCTGACTCAGTTGCCTTGGCATTTTTGATGACTCATGCGTCAAATCAAGTTGGTAGTTCTTTTAACAGCTATTGGCCTATAATTTGATATTCATGGCAAGCATTTGACAACTTTTTGCTACAAAATTGTAGATTATATAAGAGCATAAGCTTAATTTTAATATGCAACATTGATATAGTCCTTATTAACATCTTTTACAAGTTGCAGGAATTTTCTTATGAAATTAAATACATTTCTTATGCTGGCTTTTGGTTAAATTCTTTTCTAAGAAAAAACTAATTTCTTTCTAATTAAAAAATATACCAAGATAATAGTTCTGTTATAATAAATAAATATAATTAATGTTGTTCAACGAATGTTTCAGATTTACCCCCAGTTGACTTAACTTGGAACGTTGCGCATTTCCCTTTGGACGACGACCTAAATAGCCAAATTTGTTGGAAGTTCATTGCCATTTGCTGCCGCCTGCCGCCTGCCGCATGCCATCAATTCAATATTCTTACCCAATCCATTGAGAATCTCTACCCAGCGCCCTGCAGACCCCTTCTATCAGTCTGCCTCGCCCTCGCATACCCATAATTCACAGAATTGCAGGCGAGCCTTTGTTTAAATTTTGGCAAGGCATAATAATTTTCCTACGCATTGTATGATCCTTCGTGTTGTTGTTTCTATTATTTGTTGTTTGCTTAGACACAACAAAACAAGAGAAGCAAGCAAACAGAGGCGTGGCCAGCACAGGCAAGAGGGGGTTAGTTGACCAGTCAGACAGTTTGAATGCGACCCTCGAGAGATATGGAAAAGAACTAAGTTTGGTCGACCGAATGCGCAAAATGTCAGCTCATAAATAATGTTGATAAAATGCATTAGGGGGGTGTGTCCATTCAGGTCCATAATTAGTGTATTAATGTGCGTAAAGGATACTGCAAAAGGAGTGCACTCTGTTGCTGATTTTGTAATTGACGAGATAGATATTCAATACAATTGTTTAAGAAATCGATTCTATGTTTATGTGTAAATAATATAAACAAGAACTTTTAATGGTCTTAGCAAAAGCCCATAACACGATTACAACATTACATTGACTTAATTATACAGTACTTGCAGAATACATATATATATATATACATACAATACATATATATATACATGTAAACAACCAGAAACAGACGACAAGATTTTTTTGTACTTTCAAAATATGAACCGAATATGACGAATATCAAACGATTTCGAAGAGGGCTTAAAACCACAAATATGCTATGAAAACACAACCGAGTTTATGCCTACAACAACCACCACAAGTAACGGTCTTTAAAATTGTTGTAATAAAAAGATTTTTTCTTGTCATCCAAAATAAAGTACCAGGCGAACAGAATCAGCAGAAGGCAGCAGCATTAAATTGTAAAATTTGAATTGCTCACCTTCGCTTATCAGAAATCTGTAAATGACATAAAAAAAAATGTTGCCTACTTTTTCTTGTCAAATTTAACAGCGCTCTGTTAGGCTATCTGTATAACTACTATGCAATTGTCTTCTATTGGGATCAGTTGACTGAGAGGCTTGGAACCGATCGGACGTAATTTTTGTTGGTGAGTATTTTTTTTTCTAATTTTTTTTTGCTTAATTATTAGTAAAAGAGGTTAAAAGTTAAAAGTTTATTAAAAATCTATTGTTTATAAATAAATTTTATTCATTGAAAAACATTTTTCTGTTCTGACATGTTTAAAGTTTGTGAAAAATCTCTACTTTAAAAATAAATTTTATTCATAGATAACCTTTTTCTTTTTAACAGAGCTGTGTTATCTCATCTGTATATACATAGTGTAACTGGCTTCTATTGGGATCAGTTCACTGGGAGTCAAACGAACCTAATTTTTGGCAGGTAAATATATCTTTTTTAAGGTAATTATTAATGAATGATAATATACACAGTGCAACTTCGTTCTATTGGCATCAGTTTACTGGGAGCCTTGGAGCCGATCGAACCTAATTTTTGGGAGGTAAATATTTTTTGTTTTTTTTTTAGGATAATTATTAATGAATGATTTATATACACAGACCAACTGGTTTCTATTAGGATCAGTTGACTGGGAATTTTGGAGCCGATCGGACCTAATTTTTCGTGGTTTGTATTTTTTGTTTGTTTTTTGATGTTTTAGTTGGTAAATATAATTTTTTTTTGTAGAAAGTAGAAAGTTTGATATTCGGTTCTATTGGAAGAAGTTGACTGGGAACCCAGGGACTGATCGGACCTAAATTTTTGATGGTGAGTATTATTATTTTTTGTTGTTTTTTTTTATATATTTTTTTGTCCAAATTTTTTTTTTTTTTTTATTTTTTGCTTTTTCTTCTTTGTTTAAATTTGTTTATGTTTGTTTTTTGTTTGTTTTTTTATTTTTTTTTTTTATTTTCGTTTTGGTAATATTTTTGTTTTTTTTGTTTTTAGACAGTCATGGGAATCTGAAAAGTTTCAAATTATATAAATAAGAACACAAGTTTTTTGTTTTGTTTTGATTGATTTTTATTGCAAAAAATCTTAATATTAATACATATTATTATGTATAATATATTATAATGTAATTTAAAATATATTATTTTAGTGTGAGAACAATGGAAAGTTTCTTAATAATGGATTAAAAATAAGGAGAATATGAAGGAAGTGTATTTTTATGCGATTTCATTGTACCGACTGGAACTGCTGATGGACCATGGCAATATGCAGGTCCTGGTGTGATGTCCACATATTTACTGATGGTACACTGCCTGATTCCAGCATAATTAAGGAAGCTTTATTAGTACCTAGAGATATTTCGGTATGTCTTATAGATGCTTAATCGAATGGCAAACTGTCCTCCACACCAGGATTAACAATCAGAGCGGGCGGTGTCGAGGAAGCGCTTTAAGTTCCTTGAGGTGTTCCAGGATGTGTCACGGATGCTCAATCGAATGGCAAATAGTCCTTTAGAAAGGTAGGATCGCAATAATTCAAATTAAGATGCAGGCAGACTCATTCCAGTATTAACTTGGCCTATTCTTAGTAGAATTCTCGCTTAATTTAACAAAGAAAAAATAAACAATAGTTTTATTTATGAGTCCAGAGATGCTCAAAACCCAATAAAACTGTTCAATCCAACTAACGGTTGTTGTTGTAGTTGAAGTTGTTGTCGCAAACAACGCCATAATAATAATGTAATGAAATTTATGATGCGCATTTAATGTACTCAGCATAGCGCGACAATAAACGCGAAGGACACACACGCAGGACGTGGGTTGCTGCTGCCTTCGCCTTTGCAGTGTCCATTGAACGCCCAACACTTAACTGATTTCAAAATTATATTGCTGCATGATTTTGTATATATATATATATATAAACATATATATATTTGAGAGTATATATTTATATATGTGTGTGGGTATGAGTGCACTTCTATATGTACAATGTGGCATATAATTTTATTGCTTATTGTCCGCCAAGGCAGCCGTCAAATTTGTGCGTTTGTGCGTGATGAGCGGTCTGAGTATATAGACAGACAAAGAGAGCCGAAGGGAGGAAGAGAGGCAGACTTGCAGAGGAAGTGAAAGTCTGAGTAAGACAAAGCAACAAAGTGGGTAGGTTGACACCGAGACGCCAGTGTCAATATTTAAGCTGGATAAACGTGGTCGCAATCTGAACATATATCTGTCTCTATATATATATATGGGTAAGGATATGCCAAGTCCTTAAGTAGTTGCGTGTGTCTTAACTCAGATTGCTATTTACTTGGTTATCAAAGTTTTTATTGTTTTAACGCGTTGCATTTGATTGCCGGCACGTTTAGAGTCTCGATTGCAATTTCTGAAAGCAAAATTTCATTATTGGATTTTATGAGCTTACGCTGGCATAAGCTGATTGATATATAACTATCTTTTAAAGATATAATTGATTAAAGTTAGGTAAAGGAATAAGTGTTATACAACTTCTCATTAGTTCTATATACTTATGACTAAAAACTATTATATTTGAACTGTTAGAAAAATTACTTTTAGTCACATTTGTACCAGTATATTACAGTAATTTATAATAAAGAAATATTCTTATTAAGTCCTGTTTCCACTAACTACGAAAGAGACAATTTTTTGCAATATACTCTTCATTTCACACATATTCTATATAATTTCAGAACATCCAACATACTATGCACTCAACAAACAGTCACAGGATTAGCTTCGGGGCAATACCAAGTGCCACTTTCACTTGCATCCTACAGAGCTGGCGCAAAAAAATACACACAAAAAAAACATGTTCTACATTTTGTTACAAACTGGAGCATAAAACTTAATTTCCGAACAAACATTGTCGACAGTTGCAATAGAAGCTGTCAGACAACCACAAGGAAAAGCCCAATCAAGCTGACAAGCTGCACCTCAGCCAGTAGACAGTAGCAGCAGGCTCACCAGGATGTGCATGAAAACAAGTACTGTATGGTATGCAGATCCTTGACTAGTCGAAGGCGAAAGTAATTTGCAAACAACTTTGCAGTGTCATAAAGAAGGACTAAAAAGTGGGCAGTATGGAAAGTAATTGAAAAATTTGTAGTGCATGGAAAATCGAATTATGCTGCGAGAGAGAGAGAGAGAATAGGAGAGACAGAGATGAAAAGATGATGTAGGAAATATCAATTAACAACAACAAGCAGAAAAAGCTATTAAAAGCTTATTTAGTCGATACCAAAAAATAAAAACAAGCAACGCAAATAATATGGAAAAAGTTTACGCAAACAAAAACCTACACCTTTCTCCACCAATCCCCCTTTTCCCACTCTGTGTGTCAACCGCCCGCAACTGCTCGGTACAGAGGAGACTACACGAACAAGGAACAGGGGCAGTAGAATTAATTGCTTTATATGGCGTGATAATTTATTGAAGCCCACGATGACCAACATGGGAGCACAGGCAAAGACCATGGCCTGGCGAGACAAGTTGAGTGTAGGACTTGTACAAGTATAACTTGTAGGGGGTTAAGGGTAGGGATTGAGCTGCTGCTACTGCTGCTGTTGTGCCTGGATAACACGAGTATTATGCCGGCAACGGGGCGTAAGGGTCAATCACATTAGAGACATGCGAGCCGCTGTCCGTTGAGTCCTTGTGCTTCACTACAGTATATACATATACAAGGATTCTGGGGGTTGCTTCAGCCTTTTCGGTCAAGGGTTGTGTCCCAGTCGCCTGCATTTCGAAATCTGATTATGCGCCTAGGGCGCGGATAATAAGTTTTTGTTTTATTATACCCTTAAAGTGGATATTATGTTTATGACTGCTGCGTGATCCTGCAAAATATTCAAAGGATTTTCGAATAATTATATCAAATGTTGCATTACAATTTAAATTTACAAAAATTCATTTAAAGAGAAGCTTAAAATAAGCTCATGATTATGATTGAAACTTTATTTTACCTTTTAGATAAGAAAAAACATATTAAGTAGAGTATGCAATAGTCGGCTTGTATTCCAACTTGTTTGTCTTCTGTTAATGTTTTGCTGAACGGATTTACGCACTGCAAATGGAAGTCCTTTTGTGTTGCATTGTCCTGGGGAGACCCCCGACACAGTCTGGCCATGCTATAGCCCGCAATATGAATATAATCAGCGCATTCAATCGAGTTAATTTCATTATGAATATGATGGAAGCTAAACGTTTTCCTTTGCTTTAATTTTTTTTTTTTTTTTGGATTTTCAGTTATATATATATTATTTTTTTCTGCGTTTTTGTTTTTAATCAGACGCCACGCGATGCTGAAACTTGGGGCATATAAATAATCTTGCCAAGTTTCCTGGCAGAACACAACGGACCGAAAAGACAGCCAGGACAACAGCTGCTCATGTTGCACTTACCAAGTCCTGGTTGCTGCTGCTGCTGTTGACAAACAAATATGAAACTAATCCTTGGTAATTAGTGCGCCAACTTTTGCTGCATTTTGAGCCAGGACATAAAGTCAGTCCAGTGTCCTTTAGGTTGTACTCCGGCTGTGGTCAGAAGTTGGCACATTCCTTGTGCTTTTTGCGGTTACCAACGCGAGACTCCTCTATGTACATGTGTGTGTGAGTGAGTGTTTATGTGTGTGTATCTTTTTTGTGTTCCTTTTTTTTTGTGGTACCATCGTCGAGCAGCGTTATTTTTATTGGAAAAGTTAAGCTCGTGTTTTGATAGGTTTCAGTCGTAAAGGGATTAATTAGTGCGGAGCTCTCGCCAACATGTTGTAGACATAGAGACTCCAACTACAACTACAACTACAACTACAATTACAACAACAACAGGAAGAGGAACAACGACAGCGACAACGACACCAACATTGAGTCTGACTTGGTCTCTATAACGGGCCAACATGCGGACCAAGTCGCATTTGTTTTTGGCTTTTGCATAATTAAAGTTAAGCTGAGTTGCATAGTTTTCCCTATTCCATTGGCGATAAATGCGCCAAGGACTCAGGATACAGGATACGTTTGGCACTGCAAGGTACTTAGACTATGTGCTACTTGTGCAATGGATTCGAAGTGAGTATTGTTAGAGTCTAATGGAATATGCTAAATGTGTATTGTTTATGTTAAACTTAAATACAAATTCCAATGATTAAAGAAACACTCTAATATACTCCAATATCCTTGAATGTCCTTTGTGTTGACTTAATGAAAGTACCAACAATTATATTTATAAGTTCTATATATTTTCTATATATAATTAAGATCTCTCTGTTGCATTTTTTTTGTATAGTAAAAGTTCTTCTCATCTTTCAGCTGTCTTCAGGCAGGAAGGTTTATTAATTTCATTTGTGGAAAATGCGTTGAAGGACATTCCGCTTGAAATTCGAATGCTTGCCATGGCATTTTCACATTTTCTGGTAAGTTTTTCTTATCTTTTTTTATTATGAACTGCAGCTACAATTTCGCTGGCGATGTCAGCGCATGATTTACGAGGCTGAAGCTTACAAATGAAAATTGTAGGAAAAACGCTTACCACACAGCCAATGGTATATGAAGTATATGGAGTAAGGTATGAGGGGGGAAGGTGAAATGATGGTAACCGGAAAGTGGGGAAACAGCAGAAGACAGAGGGACAGACAAACCTTTTTTGCGCCACTGAAGTTTTGGCCACAAAACAGGAAACGGAAATGAGTGCGCAGGACGATGGCGACATGTGAAATGTGTTTGGACTCAAACACTTGAAAAACAACAACTAAAACAACATAGACGAAAAAAACAGAAAAGAAATGAATCGAGCACACATGCAAAATAAACGGGTTCAAGTGGCGCTCGTAAAAACAGGAACAGAAACAGGACCAAGTCAAGCCAAGCCAGGCTAAAGGATAACTGTTGAATAGCTGGCCATAATAACAAGGCATTCCACATGCAACTATATACATATATATGTATATATATATATATATGTGTGTGTGTGTGTGTGTGTGAATGTGCTAGGACATGTCGCGTAGCAACTTGTGGCTAACTTAATAGCAGCTAACAACATGCTGACAAACAGAGAAATGTGGGCACATGTTAAGGTTCATGTGACAAGAATGAATGCAAATGAAGTTAGAGTAACTTTAATGCACCCTAAAAAGAAAAAGGAAAAGGGAAAACTTTTTTGCACTCAAATGGCAAAGCATAATGCAAAATGTGGCTAACATGTCAAATGTAAGAGAACTGGGCAATATAATAATACGATTGTTAAAGGAGTTTTCATAACGATATAGAAATGTTAACTGGAAATGGAAGGAATCTGGACATCTATAAAAACAAAGAGGTGGACAAAGGAACAAAAGTTTGACCTTAAGGATAATACTCGTCTGATGTACTACAGCTAGAAGAAGAGTTCATTATGTAAGTTCATTATATATTTTCATTACGTAACTTCATTATATTATTACATTACTAAAATTAAGTTGTAAATATAAACACATAACAAAAGTCAAGGCTAACAATTTTACTCACTGACATAACGGATCTATTGATAAAGTTATAGGTTTGAGTTGAATAAAGCTGAAAATTATTTACGCTTATATAACATCTGTAGCATTTATAATGTAATTAAATTTAGTTTGAAATCAAGAACTATATAAGCGAAAGACAGAAAGAGATTTGAGTATATTTAAAAAAGAAAATCAAAATGAAATTCGCATTAATTTTTCTAGTAGTCCTGGCAGTGATGAACACTCCTTTAATTCTTCCACAGAAAAATAAATAAGAAATAAAATAAATAAAAACGTTTTATTAATATGCTGAAAATTTACTAGAACGAGTTTTATTTGGTAGAAAAATATTGACAATTAATTGAATATTTTTGTTTGACTTGCTGAGGTTCAAATTGAATTAAACATGTTTAGATTGGGGTTAATGTCTTGTGGGGAAGTGCAATAAAAATGTTTATTGGGCCGAGTAGAAGAACTTTGAATGGGTTACATGAAATATGTACAAGAAAATGCGATTAAATGAATGACATCGAAAACATTAACACAGCCACAGGGAAAGGCAATGGCAATGCAGCTAGCAATAAAATACAACGAAAGAGAATATAAAAATTGTGTAAAAACAAAAGATAAATAGAATAAATAGAGTAAAAATGTGGGTGAAGTAGGGTGGAGGGGTAGGGAATGCCAACGATGCTGCGTGCTGTGAAAACAATCCAATCAATTTATTAATTAAGCAAGCCACTCGGCGGTGGCCAGTCGAAAGGAGAGAAATTAAATGAAATGAAATACGCGGCGTATGCGTAACGCTTAAACGGCAATTGTCTGTCTCAGTGTTACACAGCTTTTCGCTTTTCGTTTTTCGCATTTTCTCTTTACACATTTATCTACCTACCTAAATTCCCTTTTTACACTTTACGTCTATTTGTCTAGCTTTGTGCAATGGATTTTTAATGTTTTCCATGGGGCGTCCATTGGACTTTTGTTGGCCAAAAGCGAATGCCAAAGCCAAAGCGAATGTAACGCATTGTTAAGCCCGCTTGCCACATTTCGCACGCCAACTGCGCCCCAGGAGCCAACACTAAAACTAGCTGTGGGTCTAATGGAGAGGGGAGAGGTATGTGCCACCGAATGCAGTTACTTCCAACTTGGAACTTTAATGAGCCAACAGCAATTACGCCAAACATTTGGCCCATTGCAACTGTCTCAATGCGTCGCCAACGATGTCTGCAATAATTTTAATTGCATTTTGCTTTTTATTTTATTGCTTCTAGCCTGCAGCGTCTTAATTTTTGTTTTCTTTATATATATATATATATATATATATCCTTAAATATAACCTCTTCTATACTAAACAAGTTCCTAAGCTAATATACATTACATAACGATAATGTATTTGGCTCTAAAATTATGCTTAGAAGTAGCTAAAGGCATGCCAAATAAAGGACTCTTAAGTGTTACAATTTATATTTTTTACATTTGTTTTTAGTTTTTATGGTTATGGCGTAATTTATATTTTGACATTTAAGCTCATTAAAATAGTTAACAACCAAAGCAAAACTAACATAATTTATTATACAAGCATTTCTTATGGAATAAGTCACAGATTGGATAGGTAAATATAAGTAAATATAAAAAAATACAAATAAATATAGAATATAATAAAAATAAATGAAATCTAAATCTAATAAAAATTTAAGTATAAAATAATTATATATTGGAAATTAATATAACACACTTTAGTTTAATTTATAAAAAGAAATTGCAATTGAATTTAAATTCTGAACAAGTAAATGAAAAGTTTTATTTAAACATAATGCAACAAGGCCTTGAAAGTTCCACTCAAAGTGCTGGCCAGTTACGTGCTCTTGAGCACTTCTCCTTTGAGTAGAGCCTCAAACCAAATTACTTCGAGTTAGTCGTGGCGCATGCGCCTGTGGTGGGTGAGGGTAGCTGAAGTAGTTTTATTTGAATTTATGCTCATAGTTTGAACTACTCACTCAAAGTTTAGTTAGAAATATATATATATATATATATTTTGATATATTAGAGTTTTTTTTATACATATGTTAACCCTTGGCTGGGCCAGGGCTATATTTGTTGACATCAATAAAAATACAATTGCAGCTAATTGGCTATAATGAAGGCTCGGCATTTGGCATCATAAATTGGCATAAACAAAGCATTGCCAACAAGGCCAACAAATCAGCGCCGTTGGCATTTTTAATTGTGATTGAGTTGCCAGCATAAATCAGCAAATTAAATTACAAACAATGGCAATAAAATCTAACGAATGACATTTTCCATTTTCCACAATTATTTTTTTTATTTCTTTTATATATATTTTTGTTTATGTTGGCAGGCAGCTTTTGGCAGGCGACAATTTAATTACGATTGCATTTGTATATATATATTTATATTGTATGTTTATGCATATGGGTGTCCATGTGTGCGTTTCTGTGTGTGTGTTAGTTGCAGCCGCCACGCTGACGCCACAAAATATGCTAATTTATATTTATATGAATATGGCGAGCAGCGCGTGGAGCCAACAGTGGATCATACCCAAAGGGTTTGTTGGAAATGCAACGAGCTGGGAATCGAGGTTCAAAGGGGCATAAAGTATACTCCAAGCATTTGCAGCCACTGTTTTATCGGATGAAGGAAGGGCTGTGAAGGGCCTGTAAAATACATTTTTGGTGACTGCCGCCAGCGACTGCGGTCATAAAATTTATTGTTTCCAAATGCATATTTGTCACATTTGCAATGTGTTCTAGCGGCAGCAGTCATAGAACAATTTATAAGCAACTAGGGAGTCGGTTCCAATGACTAAAGGACCGAGACAACGATCCAATCCAAAAGCCAAACCGCGACCCAAAAAACAGTTAAGTGGCGACAATGTCTCCCCTAGTAATAGTTTTACTTTAGACAACAGTTCCCATAAAGCAAATGCCAGAATTGCATAACAATTTATAAGCATTATATTTATATATATATATATATATATATATATATTAATATATATATGTATGTATATTGTGTATAATTTTATATAGTTTTTCATATTTTATATTCAATTTATTAATATTATTTTATAATTTTAGATTGGGGGATATTATTATGTATGTCACAAGCCACTGATCAACTTGAGGAACCTGATATCTTGTTGCCAGACGAGTTGCTGATTTGCTGCGCTGATAACTTAAGGACTTGAAGAACTTCAGGCATTGTGATACAATCGATTGAGTTGCCCCTATATTCTGTTCAAGCTCCTGATTTTCTCTCCATATTTGTCTTAAAACTACGACTACTTCCTGTCGTATTATTAATCCTTAATTTTGTTCATTAATTTTCCTTATATATTATATATTATTAATTTATTTCAGCTCTATTTTACACATCTAAAACCAGATTTGCAACAGTAAATTTTTTTTTCTTTCAACAGCGTAAAAAATGCATTTAAATGCACTTTTCTAGTACCGTCACGAATGCTATTAAGATCATTTCGACAAAAGTGATATAAAAGTGGAAAACAATCTATGAAAATTCACAATAATCATAACAAAAATGAAGCTGGCTCTTATTGTAATCGCAATTGTGGCTCTTGCTGTTGAACCTCCATTAAACAGGATTCCAGCAAATAATTGAAAAAACAAAGAAAAAAAAAATAAAAATGTTTTGAAAAGTAAAAAAAAATTATTTTTATATAATATTTATTAATAATTAAAAATAAATAAAAATAAAAAATAAAATTATTTTGGCCATTCCATAAGAGCTATATCTTTCGCAATTCTAAGCCGATTGTAAATTTTTATACATTGCAGGACTCGTAAGGATTAGTACTAACGTTTGACATAAAAAAAAACAACCAAGATGGAACAAATTTTTTTTCATTTTTAGCAATTCTGTAAAGGGGTAAGACTGCAAAAATTGACGAAAATGGCCGATGAATCAGATTTGAGAAAAACCAATTGCAATTGACAGGATTAAGCCCCAGGACTCTAAAAAAGTATATTGTTTTGAAATCGAATCATAATTGGCATAATTAGAGCTAAATTAAGCAACAAAATAGTCATTTTTATCACCAAAGTCCTTTTATATCCTGTATATCCTTGGATATCCTTGCAAAACCAAATGCATAACAAGGACCTTTTAATTAGCTTTCGATTGACACCATGCAAACTGCACTGTGCTCCTTAGTTTACGAGATATTAGCTTTTTTCTATGAATTCCACCTACTTCTGCATTCTGTTCGCCTGTTAGTTTAATATTGAAAAAACAACAATTTGCTTGAAATTGCCGAAAACTTGTCAAAAATTCCACTCAGCGCACACACCCACCCACACACAGTGGAAATTGTTAATAACTCGTAAACTACAAGACGTAGCGAAGTGATATTGGCGTCAGTCGAAAGCTTATAGTGAGACCCTTATTTTGAATTTAGATTCGCAAGGATATGCAAGGATATACAGGATATAATAGTACTCTAAAATTGAAAATGACCCATATTAACCACCATTTTTAACCAATCAAATTTATTTTTCTCACACATAATAATCGATCCATTTTTTATCTACATTATGAGCTTCGTTAAGATTGAATAAAAAATACGAAACTTATTCAACAATAAAAATTTCGTTACGGAACGCTTAAATGAGCATCCTTAATTAAGCTATATCTTTCACACTTCTGCACCGATTTTTGCTTTCTATACCTTGCAGGAGTCGTAATGAACAGTACTAACGAATGCCATTAAAAAACAACAAAAAAGCAAGAAATCTTTTTTTTCAGTTTTCGCAGTTTTGTCAAGGGGTAGCACTGTAAAAATTGGCAAAATTGGTCGATGACTCAGATTTGAGAAAAACCAATTGTATTCGGCAGGCCTAGGCCCCAGAACTCCAAAACAGTATACTCTTTTTATATTGGTGCATATTTGGCTGAGTTATAACTAAGCAAACTTTCAAAAATACAATTAAACCCGTTTTGCCCGGTGCTTACATTTAATATGAAAGATATATATATATATTTCTGCAGAATTCTATGGAGAATTATATAGAGCATGAATCTGATTAAAGTGTTATATAATTTATATATATATTTTATAATTATTAATAAGATACATTGTTTAAGTTTTGTTAAAGCTTCTGAGACTTTTACACTCTGTCATTACGCATTCCAGGAACACCCTCAATCTAAGTTCATAATTGGGTAAATTTTTTTGTGTTTCGATTTTGTTTTGTTTTGTTGTATAAGCTTACTGTAAAGATATCCAACTTTAATGTGACTTTGTTAACTTGACTAGCTGAAAGCTTGTCGGGGTGGGAGGAGTTACTATAAGTAGTAGCAGTAGCAGTAGTAGGAAGAGTCTTCACACCTCAGAGACTCCCTCAATGGTTGTTTTGCTACAAAAGAAATGAAGTCATTTGTAATTAATGAGGTTTGTCACCCCAATTTGCCGCAACTTCAAACCACAAAAAAAAAGAAATGAACACTGGCACACGGCATTAGATGTTCATCGTATGCTTAACCTGCTTGGCATATTGAAAATCACGGCATAAACTCAAACTGAGGGTGACAACAACAACAACAACAACAACAGCAACAACAATAAGCAACAGCAGCAACAACAACAAAAAAATGTATATAAATAAACAGAAATTCCCATATAAAAGAAATAGCAGCCGTTGCCTACCCACAAAACAATCTAATTATCTCGTTAAGCACACCAAAATGCACACCCATACACACACACACACAGAGTAAACACACTCACACATACAGCTACGCACCCCTTAGTTGAGTGGGACAGCGGCACAGGTGCTGCCTTGCCCTGCTGACACCTTGACAGACGCATCCTTGACCCTGACAGACAGGCTGACTTTATGCTGAATTTTGATTCCTCCTTTTTAGACAGCTACGTTGCGTTGTCCTTACGTTTTCCTTTCATTTCATTTCCTTCCTTCTTTTTTTTTGTACTTTTGTTTTCTTTTTTTTTGTGTTGCTTGCGCTTAATTAAAATTATGTAAATAAATTTTATTTAGCTGACATTGAGGCGAAATTAAGTGCAAAACTGTAGAGTATACGCTAGTATATGCGTCAGGCATTTGCATCTGTCTTTGTCGCCTTGCCTAAGGATACCATATCCTGCACCTTGGGGGCGTTAAGTCAGACGCCTTGTTCAACTTATGGCCAATGTCCGTCTGACAAATTAGCCTTGAAATGAGCAATTTGCAGGCTGTGGACGTGAACGTGACATGGTGTGGATGGAGCTAAAAGTTGGAGTTGGGTGCTGAAGCTGAAGTATAAGAGGGCGGAACAGGACTGGTCGGGGTGGGCGTGACTGTCGAGAAACGTCAAGTTGCTGGGAATACCAAAAACTGAGCTGACAGCTGCTGTCAGTGTTGTCCTGTCAATGGTCGAGTATTAAATATGCTTTGTGGCATGAAAAAGCAATTAAATGCCAAGTGTTTAGTTGTCTTCGATAAGTAGTATGAAAAATGAAAAGAAAAAAATATTAAACAAGTATAAGAATGAAAGAGGAAAGTATGGGAAAAGCAAAAGAAAAGTCAGAAGAAAAGTGTTTGTAATGTGTTGTTTTTAGTGAAAAGTCAAAAGTGGATTCAAAACTGACAACATTTTAACTCATTGGCGTCATAATCCACACGTCAACTAATAAATTGCCCATAAATATATAAAATACATATATATAATATATATAATAATATATGTATATATTATTGAACAGTAGCTGACGCACATAGTGCCCTGTGGCACGTTTATTCATGTCACCACACTGCGAGGCATGTTGACATCAACATGGGAGAAATTGTTTTGATGAATGTGCCGATTTAATTGATGAATGAGTTTTTAAGCTGAAAAATCGATGGCAAAAGAAAAAAAAGAAAAAAGAAAAAAAAAAGAGCACAGTGCAACACAATGCAAATGTCAATTCAGTAAGTGACGCAAACAGCTGGAACAGCCAAAGGAAAAATCTCGAAATTTTCACTAGCAACTGAATGCTTAAGTAGTTATATGAAAGACCTGGAACAGGTGAACCTTAATTTGTTAGCCTTGGTATGTGCCAGTGAACAAAAAGATAGAGATAGAGAGAGAGTGAAAAGGTACATAAATAAGCCTGGCCAAACCGAGAAAGTCAAGTCCTAGCATAAAAGTTAACAATGCCAAAAAGTATGCAATACAAATTTAAAAACACACCGAACTCCAGACTAGAGCGCAACAATTGCCAACCGCAAACATCAATAAAATAAAATAAAATAAAGAAACACACAAAAACAAATATGGCTTGTAGTCGAAATGTTGCAAGTTGGTTTTAGCTTCAGCCCCAAGCCAGGCATACAGTCATACTCTGGCGCTGGTATGCAATAATATAAATTCCAGTTGCAGCAGGCAAACGGAGCAGACCAGAGCAGAGCAGACCAATAGAGCCACACTTTAATCGCAACCAAGGTAGCATGAAAAGAGCACAAATAGCAATATACCAGAACGATTACTGAATACCCTTGAAAGCCAGATGAGCTATGCGCTTAATCAATTGTAGGCAATCTACGCGATTTCAAGTAACATTTGCTGCATCTTTTATTTACGGGCAGTTAACAACTGCTTAGTCTTACTTTCATTTTAAATAAAATTACAGGGTATTTATCCAAACAATAAAGGAGTTTAAACCTATGTGACCTTTGACTATGTATTGAATATTTATTACACTATAAAGCTATATAACAGGTAAGGAACATCTTTAGAGCGCAAAAGCAGCTTCAATATTTCAATTGCAAGAAATATTATAACCATAGGGTTGGGTACAGGTAGGGTAATGGGTACCAGGTTCCGTGTACCGGGTATCGGGTTCCGGTAGGGAACCGGGTTCCGGGGTACCGGGTCCGGTAGGCCGGGTTCCGGTAGGGTACCGGGTTCCGGTAGGGTACCGGGTTCCGGTAGGGTACCGGGTTCCGGTAGGGTACCGGGTTCCGGTAGGGTACCGGGTTCCGGTAGGGTTCCGGGTACCGGGTACCGGGTTCTGGTAGGGTACCGGGTTCCGGTAGGGGGTTCCGGGTTCCGCGTTCCGGGTACCGGGTTCCGGTAGGGTACCGGGTTCCGGTAGGGGTACCGGGTTCCGCGTCAGGGTACCGGGTTCCGGTAGGGTACCGGGTTCCGGTAGGGTACCGGGTTCCGGTAGGGTACCGGGTTCCGGTAGGGTACCGGGTTCCGGTAGGGTTCCGGGTACCGGGATCCGGTAGGGAACCGGGTACCGGTAGGGTACCGGGTTCCGGGTAGGGTACCGGGTTCCGGGTAGGGTACCTGGGTACCGGTAGGGTACCGGGTCCCGGTAGGGTACCGGGTATCCGGTAGGGTACCGGGTACCGGTAGGGTACCGGGTACCGGGTAGGGGGCTCCGGTAGGGTACCGGGTACCGGGATAGGGTACGGGTACCGGGGTACCGGTATCCGGGTACCGGTAGGGTACCGGGTACCGTAGTACCGGTACGGTACTCGGTACTGGTAGGGTACGCACGGTACCGGGTACGGTACCGGGTACCGGGTACCGGTAGGGTACCGGGTATCCGGTAGGGTACCGTACGCGGTACACGTGGTACTGGGTAGGTACACTGTAGGGTACTGGGTACCGCATACGTATTGTACCGTACCGTATACCGGTACAGTACCGGGTACTGTACGGGTACCGAGTACCGGTACCGGGCAGGGTACCGGTACTGGGTACGGTAACGGTACTGCGTAGGGTACGGTAACTGAGTACTGGGGTACGTACGGTACCGGGTACCGGGTACACCGTACTAGGGTACGGGTACCGGTACGTAGGGTACCTGGTACGGTACTGGGTAGGGTACCGGGTACAGTACACGGCTACGGTACCGGGTACCGTACCGTAGTACGGTACACGGTAGGTACACTGTAGTACTGGGTACCGCAGGTACACTGGTACACAACGGTACTGCAGTACTGGCTAGTAGCGTACTGTATACCATACAGTACCGTAGTACCGTACAGTACACTGTAGTACCGTAGCACCGTACACTGTGGACACCGGTACAGGGTACCGGTACCGGTACAGGGTACACTGTAGTACTGTACGGTACATCGTACAGTACACTGTAGGGTACCGGTACGGTAGGGTACTGAGCAGGGTACCGTAGCACCGGTACAGTACTGTAGTACCGTACAGTACTGGTACACCGGTACGGTACCGTACACGGTACCGGTATACCGGGTACCGGTACAGTACCGCAGGTACTGGTACGGTACACCGGGGCAGGCGACACCGGGTAGGGTACCGTAGACCTGCAGTACTTGGGGATACCGGCTACGGTACACTGTAGCGGTACGGTACTACGAGTACCGTAGTACTGGTCTACGGTAGCCGGTACTCCGTAGCTACGGTACGCGGTACTGGGTACCGGGTAACCGTGTAGTAACTGGTAGGTACACGTGGTAGGTACCGGGTACTCGCAGGAACTGGTAGTACCGGGGTACGGACCGTACAGTACCGGAGTACTGGTAGGGTACTGTGGTACACCGGTAGGGTACCGTACCGAGTACCGGAGTACGGTACACCGGTACAGGTATCCGTAGTACCGGGGACACCGGTACTGTACGCAGTACCGTACTGTAGATCTACAGTACGCTGTACGGTACCGTAGCAGTACCGGGTACCGTACACCGAGCAGGCACACGGTAGGACACTGTAGACCGTACACCGGCAGCACACTGTAGTACCGGCAGGACACCGTACCGTAGACTACAGTACGGTACCGTACCGTACGAGTACCGTACACCGTACCAGTACCGTAGGCAACCGGCAGTACACCGTACTGTAGTACCGGTACAGTACACCGAATTCTGCAGTACTACACGTACCGTACTGCAGTACCTGTATCCGTATACTCCGTAGCGCAGTACCGGTAGTACCGTACACCGGCAGCACACTGATACCGCAGCACACCGTACAGTACCCGTACACCGACAGTACCGTACACCGGCAGCACACCGTACACCGTCACCGTACACCGTAACTGTACCGGGTACACCGGCACACCGGACAGTAGACCGTACAGTACCGTAGCACCGTACTACAGTACGAGTACACCGAAATACAGTACCAGTCAGTACTACAGTACCGTCTGTAGTACCGTACCCGGAGTACTCCCGGGGTAGTACCGTACACCGTACCGTACCGTACATCTACAGTACACTGTACTACAGTACCGTACACGCAGTACCGTATACCCGGCAGCATTATGCAGCACCGTATCACCGTACAGGCAGTACACTGTACTCGGTACACCGTAAACAGTACGTCTACAGTACCGTACACCGACAGTACCGTACACCTACAGTACGCGTACTGTACTGCAGCATCACTGTAGTACTGTAGTACCGTAACTCGGTACCGTACGTACCGTACACCGTACACCGTAAAAACAGTACCGTACACCGTACTCCGACAGTACACTGTACAGTACCGTACACCGTACAGTACACCGTACACAGTACACCGCACACCACTACAGTACCGTACTACCGTACTCCACACTGCAGTACTGTACACCGTACTGTACACCGTCACACCGTACAGTACCGTACACCGTACACCGTACACTGTACACTGTACACCGTACAGTACACCGTAACCGGTACCGGGTACTGTAGGAACCGTACGGGTACCGGTACACGGTACGTACCGTAGCGGGTACCGGGTACCGGTAGGGTACCGGTACCGGTAGGGTACCAGGTACCGGGTAGGGTACCGGTAGGGTACCGGGTACCGGGTACCGGGTAGGGTACACGGGTACCGGGTACGGGTACCGGGTACGGGTAGGGTACCGGGTAGGGTACCGGGTACGTACCGGTACCGGATAGGGTACCGGGTATGGTACCGGCACCGGGTAGGTACCGGGTACAGTACGGTACCGGTAGGGCTCCGGTAGGGTACCGGGTACCGGGTACCGGTACCGGGTACCGGTAGGGTACCGGGTACTGTACCGGGTACAGGGTACCGGGTTCCGGGCACTGGGTACCGGGTACGGGTACCGGGTAGGGTACCGGGTAGGGTACCGCGGTGTGTCCGGTAGGGTACCGGGTAGGGTACCGGGTAGGGTACCGGGTTCCGGGTAGGGTACCGGGTTCCGGTAGGGTACCGGCGTAGGTACTCCGGGTAGGGTAACCGGGTTCCGGTAGTACGGGTACCGGGTAGTCCGTTAGGGTTACCGTAGACTGGTTCCGCCTAGGGAACCGGGTTCCGCTAGGGTACCGGGTCTCGGGTTAGGGTACCGGGTTCCGCTAGGGTACCGGGTAATCCGGGTAGGGGTACCGGGTACTGGTAGGGTTCCGGGCAGGGTCTACCAGGGTACTGGGTACCGGGTAGGGTACCGTACGAGTACCGGGTACTGGTAGGGTACCTGGTACCGTAGGGTACCGGAGTCCCGGGTAGGGTACTGGGGTACCGGGTACCGTAGGGTACCGGTAGGGTACCGGGTACGACTGGTAGGGTACCGTCTAGTAGGGTACCGTGGTACCGGTACCTGGATCGGTAGGGTACCGGGTACCGGTGTACCGTACTGTAGTAGACTGTGCGTACGAGTAACCGTACAGTAACTGGTACTGTAGAGTACCGGTAGGGCTACACCGGGGTACCTGGTACGTACTGGGTACCTGGGTACTGTAGACCGAGTACTGTACACTGTACCGGTACTGTAGATCTGTAGTACGGTACACCGGTACAGTACTGTAGACTGTAGTACCTACTGTGACATGGTACGGTACCTGGGTACACTGCAGGCAACTGGTAGGGTACTGTAGCGTACGGTAGGGTACCGGGTAGGGTACCGGGTAGGGTACTGTACGGGTACCGGGTACTGTAGTACTGTAGACCGGGTACCGGTACCGGGGAGACCGTACCGGGTACCGGGTAGGGTACTGGGTACCGGGTACCGGGTAGGGTACCGGGTACCGGGTACCGGGTTCCGGTTGGGTACTGGGTACCGGGTACCGGGTACCGGGTTTCGGTAGGGTACCGGGTACCGGGTACCGGGTTCCGGGTAGAGGTACGGGTAGGGGTACCGGGTACCGGGTACCGGGTACCGGGTTCCGGTATGGTACCGGGTACTGGGTTCCGGTAGGGTACCGGGTACTGGGTTCCGGTAGGGTACCGGGTACTGGGTTCCGGTAGGGTACCGTGTTCCGGTAGGGTACCGGGTTCCGTTAGGGTACCGGGTTCCGTTAGGGATACCGGGTTCCGTTAGGGAACCGGGTTCCGGTAGGGAACCGGGTTCCGGTAGGGAACCGGGTTCCGGTTAGTTTCATTCGAAAGCTTATACAAATCTCTTCGCTATGAATTCAAACCCACAAGCACTTGCAACGATATACAGGATATAAAAGGTTTTTAGTGGTAAAAATAATTATTTTTGGCAAATATGTACCGATTCTTTAGGAATATTCTTTTATAGAGTCCTGGGACTTAGTCCTGTCAAAGACAATAGGCTTACCTTTTGCAATATTGCTTAAAATTAAAAAAATTTTGTTCTTTTTATGTTGTTTTTTGATGCCGTACGTTTACTTCGTACGTATACCTCGTACGTATTCACACTAGTATACCTCGTGCGTATATCCCGTTCGTATAAACACTATTATTCCCACTAGTATATTCCCACTAGTATGACCCCTAGTAAAACACGTACGTATATCCTTTATTTACTACATAAAAATTTTCCAAGTTTTCCCTTACAAAAATCAGTTTGCAGTGTTACCAACTTTTTAGAATCAGCTCTAAAAACGCAACTTCCACTATCGCAATCTAGTTAAGCTTCAGTTAATTATATCGCTTAAACGTTATAGCCGCTTATGCCAACCAAACTCAGTTCAACCCCACCTATGCCATGCCCAGTCAAGCACACTCTTCCATGAATGCGACACAACATATAAAAGTTGATGTGCCGCGCGCGCATAAAACAAAATTTCAACTGCAATTAGTCGTGCAAGGTCTGCGTTTCGCTCTCTCTCTTTATCTCCCACTCTCTTCTGCTCTTTCTCACTCAGCTTATTTTTCTTGTCCTCCCTACTATTTACCTCTCTTGCCCTTATGATAAAACCATAAAAATTTTTGCGCCAACATGGCAAATAATTTGGCTAACGACATTTTGTAACTAATGTCGGGCAACCACAGCTACAACAGCAACACGAGCAACAACACGAGAAACAACAACACCGACAACAACAGGAACAACAACAACGATAACCATTAACACGCCCCCGCAACGTAAATGCAGCGCCAACTGGTCATTAAATGTGGCCCATAACGCTTTATTGTAATGCCGTCGCATAGGCCAAAAGCAAACTCAGTGTACAAGTGGCCACCCCATAACAGTGTCCAGTTTGGGTTGTACTCAGCGTTGCCACTTAATTAGAAAAGTTTTCGTTGCGTCACGAGACAAAAGCCATTGACAGCGACTAAAAGTTCTCCAAACTGCATTTTCACTTGCTGACGAAGTTGTGTGGCACAGCCGGAAAGATGAAAAACCTTTTCCTTTCTGTCCATTTTTTTTGGGGGCAAACACCGAATCTGCTAGATACTCTATACATACTACAAACATTTTACATATACATGTATATATATAGATATTAATAACATAAATTGAACTGTTTATATAGGTCAATATATGCATTGCAATATCTATTATATTGAGTTTTTTTCTGCCAACAATAACATTCACTATTGGCCTATTAAGAGAGGCGAATAGATATAGTTTATGGCATTAACTACTCAAGTACGGACAGAAATCGGGCCTTACCCAATGGAGGTTAAGTCAACAGACGCCACCTGCATGACTCTATTTGCACATTTTTCCAATTAATTGCTTCTACGTGGGCGACACACCCGCGAATGTCAACAAAAGCCGCGGCACGAGTCACGAGGCATGGCATCTGCCTCTATGTCCTTGTGAGAGCTACCATGCCATCAGTACTCACACACACCAACTCTCAACATTTCTATCCATCTCATGCCTATAGTGGTGTAGTGTAGTGTGGTGTGGTGTGGTGTGGTGTGGTGTGGCGTGGTGTGGTGTGGTGTGCTGTGCTGTGCTGTGCCGTGCCACATTGTCTTGCCGCCCGTTGGCAACGCTGCCACAAACATGCGCGGAAAAAAACACACACACAAAAAGAAAAGAAAGAAAAGACTAAAAAAAAGGAAAATGTAAAAAACTGAAGCAAAGATATAGACTCATCAATGCTTTCAATTGAAATTTTTGCACGGCCGTTGCCAGACTCACGTGGCACTCTTTGGCTGGGGGTGGTGGATGGGGCTGAATTTTCATTTGTTTGCAACGAGCAGGGGAAAAGCACCCGAGTAGAGTAGCTGGTGGATATATCGAAATTGCTGGAAATTGGTACTACGTTGCAGCAAACAATAAGCAGTCACAATGGGGCCAAATGTAGGCCTCTATCTATCCCACTCTCTCTGTCACTCTTTCGCTCTATCTATCTGCCACACATTGTGCGACAGCTGCTTGCCACAGTTTGCACAACAGCTGCCCCACACAATATCTATGCAAAAATGTTTACAAATACCCAAACGAGCATGATACGAATACAACTGAATACAAACTGAATATTCCAATTTGTTATTAATACACTGATTGATATTTGCTTTAACTAATATACTAAATAATACCAAAAAAGGGTTTTATTTGCTACTAAAATATATCCATGAATATATAATATAAGGAATTTCTATTATCCTTACACATATTCAATTTACATTTACCGAAAGAGTAGGCGTGTTTCTTTCAACGCCCAATGGAAATGAAAAGCACTTTAGTTGAGTTGCAATCACAGCGGGTACTGCAACACGCGATACATCACACCTAGCTATACAGCTTGGTTGACACGAAATGTGAAAAAAGGAAAAAAACAACAAACATGAAAATGACTTACAGCTTGTGGGCGAGTCTTAACGGGAATTGTTAACCAAATTGTGTACTTTAAAGCCACTTTTTTGGGATTGCGTCTGTGAGAACAAAGCAATTTGGCCAACCACAAAACAGGCGAATTAGCTACGACGGCAACGAGCTTGTATTGAGTAAGCATTGTGGTTACTGGAATGAGGAATGGAGGGGACTAGGGATATATACAAACAGAAGCAAGCAGTAACGATGGCTGGCAATGACAACAAGTGAATGAAAGAAACGAATGTCAAAAGCAAGCAAAGTGAACCGAAAGCAATTGGCGGCTTAGAAAAATGCAGTTGGGGGTATACAAATCTTCAAACATGCAACTTGGCGGCAATTGAAAACTCATTGACAGTTGACAATTGGAAAGCACACAACAATAACAGCAGGCAGATACCCAAAGGGAGTACGAAAGAGGAGAAAAAAAACTACCAAACTCAATTGCAGTTACATTTCCATTTTCACTCTGCCTTTCCTTTGGTTTCCCTCCACTTTTTTTTGCCACTGAAATCCAGAAGTTTGTTGTGCTTTACAGCTTGTCAATGACAGCAGCAAATGTTGTTGGTGTTGTTGCTGCTGCTGCTGCTAGTTGTTGTTGTTGTTGTTATTCATTTGTTTTTTCTCGTTTGATTGTTTGTTTTCTTATATATTTTCTTTTATTTCTTTATACAATGCTGAGACATTTTCTATTTGAAATTGTCAGCAGCAATTGATATGCATTGCTGTTGTTGCTGTTGTCTATTGATTGGGTTGGAGTTTTCTTTTGGTTAAGTTTTTTTTTTTTGTCAGAAAGGAAATTGAATTGCATGTAAATTGTGTGTGTTGAAGCATGTGTAATTATACTAATAGTACGCAAAAATTTGATTCCTGCTGCAAAGTCAACGGAAAATTTTGAATTAAAAGCAATTAGAAAATGTTAACTAAAACAACAAAATGCTGCATTTATTTTCATATAAATTTCAAGTTGAACGCGCCGGCAGCAATGCAACAAAAATATTGCATTTAAAACAAAAGAAAATTATATATATATATACTGAGTTTTCCTTATATATACATATATTTTTGGCTGTGTTGAAATGTTTTTTGATTTGAAATTTAATGCACGTACTCAATGAAGAAATTCCAACAGCAGCGCATTAGCAGACATGCCCCATTCAAGTAGGGTGCAAGGCGGCAGGGTCAGCAGCTGACTGCGTCGGCACGTGGCTGATGGAAAGCAGGGTATTTGGAAAGGCAGAGGTAGATAGAGATAGAGAGGAAGAGAGAGAGTGCGGGTAGCCGCGATGGCTGCCAATTGCTTTTCAACATATTTGATGCGGCAATGGCGATGGCGACGAAGACTTTCGACATTTTGCAACTTGGCCACGTACAAAAACGTTGGCAGCAAAGTGCAAAACCAACACTAACAACAACAACAGCAGCAACAACTATAACTAGGGAGCAGAGAGTACAACAAACTGTAGCGTACAACATGTTGTATATACATAACGTATATAACTGTAAGTAAGTATGCTTATATGTAAGTATACGCCATGCTGACCGAACACAACAAACATCAAATGTAATCGCAGCTAATAAGAAAACTAAGCAGATCCTTGCAGGTCACGATTTACGCTCGTTTCACATTCGATTTGGATTTGCCAGCGCCAATGCACCGATTCGCCATGCACATTGGGGCAAAAACTCTAAGAAACTAAAACTTTACTTAAAACTAGTTTAAAATTTCTTATGACCAAAATATCTTCCGTATAATATATTAAACTAGTTTTATTATTATATAGTTTTGTCAATTAAAAGTTGTTTGTTAACTACTTAAATGTAGGTCGCTTAGGGAATCGGTTATTTATAACTGATTACACAGAAATAATATTCAAATTCAATATAACATATGATCCAAAACACATTGCTGCAAACTAGTTTTTAATTTATTGCTTTTCTTATACAAAATTCTTGCTTTAAATAGGTTTGATTTGAATTTTTAATTAGCATTAATAAATCAATTTTGATACCACTGTGAGGGCTGCTTTGGTAGATACTCTGATGCCATGTCAATGGACATTTAATGGCGTGTGCCATTATGCAGCGCATCAAATGCACCAAATACGCTTCGTTGGCAATAAATGCGGCATGGCAAGGTTTTGGCCAAGAGGCTACATACACTTCACTTACTGTTTTGGCCAAGAATGTGGCTCTATGTGTAAGTGTGTGTGAGTTGGCCTCAGCTGCCAATGTGCCGCTTATACGTTGTCTTACTTGAAGTTAGTGTTGGTGTTGGTTTTAGTCTCGACCCTGGACACGATTTGCAATTTTGTGCAGCAGCAGCAGCAGCAGCAGCTTTCACTGCAACTCTCGTAATTTTTCGTAAATTTCTACACGTACTTGCATTCCATCTTCGTCGTCCAAGTCCTTTGGTATCCTGTGCCCTGCTGCAGTCGCCCTTAGTTGTCTGTCTGTCTTAAGGCAGCTTTATAGCTATAGCAGCTATGCCTGTCTCCAGTTTTGCCATAACCTTTGAATAAAATTAGCATTATCTGTGTGGCAAGCTATGTCCGCCATATCCCAACAGTTGGCAGGTGCATCCGCTGGGGATCAATAAAAATGCTCAATGTGCTGCTGAATGCCATATGATGCGCTGGCCATTAAGCAGCAAGCTTACCAATGCACTTGGCCAGCAGTTACTTTTTGGCTTAGTAATAACTATTACCAATAAAAAATTTAGCTACTCTCTACTCTCACTCGTAATGCAATAAGATCAGGCTTAAGAAGCGTTTAATCAATGCAAATTTTTCTGGACTTGAAAACTTTAACTTTTTACTCTATTGCACATATTGTATATACCGTTATCTTGCCCCTGTAAAACTAATCAGACATTTGTATATATTCTCTATGGAATGTAACATATTTTGATTTTCCAACTTTGCTACCAAAAAAAAAAAAAATGAAAAGCAAACACATTGTTCATCGACTATCTAATAAAATTTCCTTACCAAACTTTTTGTTTGCACTTACATACACACACACACACAACGAGTTGCAGTATCTTCCCCACCTCTCCCCCTTTTGCATATACGAATTGAACATCGAAAAACTAATTGGTGGAAAATTAAGTTTTTGCACAAAAATGTTGCGCAAATTGAAATGCAATCGAGGCAAAGCGGATTATTGAAAAACTTTTATGATTGAATTTTGTGGCCCAAACGAAAAGCGCCCCCAAAAAGCGCAATCGAGAACTTAATGCAAGGCAATGTATATGTTGCCATATATGTGCCTGGGTATGTGTGTGTGTATGTGGCACATGTGGCAGTGGAAGTGCTTAAGTATGAGTACTTTTATCGAATGTTTGCCAAAAAGGCCAAGAATTGTGTGTCGGATAACGTCTCAGCCCCTTCCAGCCAACCATATCCATTGCTGCTGCTGCTGTTGTTGTTGTTGTTGTTGTTGTTGCTGTTGCCAGTGTCTTTTGCTGCCAGGGGGTCTGGCGAACGTTATAACGATTTACTCGTATATTTTGCTACTTTCGCTATAAAATATAAATATGCAATAAAACAAAACGACGACAGGCCGAACATATGCATTACAGCCCCAAACCCGTTGACTATGTGAAGGCTTAATGCTATATTCTCCCCACCACCTCATCCTTAGATATATCCTGTGGATATATTTGCTAGAAAACGAAGACATAAACTCAGAAATATGGCGCATTTGGCAAGACACAAAAAAAAAAAGCAAACAAACGGCATTCATTGCCAACACACACTGAACATTGGCAAGCAGCAGAAAGCTAGTGAGAAAGAGGCCAAGACAAAGGCATTTCTAAATGGCAGTAGCAGCAGCAGCAAAGTCGCAGCAAGTAGCTGTAGCAGTAGCAGTAGAAGGCATGCCAACACATGAGTTAGTGTATGCGCTACGTGGGCAACAATAATGCTACAACGGGGCGTATACGTAACGGCATTGTTGAGCTAAATTGCGCGCTCAGCTGGCGCACGAGTTGACTGCATTTCGCTTGCAACAGCGGGTGAGCCAGAGGGAGGGAGAGGGGTAGGAAGCACCCACTTTATGAACCACACATATGTTGCAACATTGCCAGTATGAGGGAGAAGGGGTTTGTTTTGGTACGCTGCGGGACAATAAAAAATGAAAGGCTTGACAAGCACATTCCCTAGGCAAATCACTGCAGTTGCACATAAAGCAAATCGTTGCAATGATTGTTAAAAAAAATATCAGCGACGACAGATGAGTATTTGCATTTGCATTTGCATTTGCATCAAGTAAACTTTTTGATATATTGAAAGGTTTAAGAAGTGGCAATAATATTGTCTTCATTCAGTCAAGTAAAGAACAACACAGACATACATAAAAGATAGACTAAATTGTCTACATTTTATGAAGAAAGAGAGAGAGAAATAGAGAAAGTATATTTAATATTCGATATATATATCTATATAGTATAAATTGAATAGTGCACTTTGTGCTTTTTATATGCAGGTAACCTGAGTGACCCTTTTAGTCAACACACACACTCTATATCTCTCTCTCTATCTCTCCGAACTCTCTTACTATGTCTCGGTCTCTCTAGTGAAGAGTGAAAGTTTCTTATCATAATTTACAAGACAATTAGCCAGACATTGGACACGTTACAGAGCCAACTGCGACTGCTACTCGACCATATCGATAGCAAAAACTTTGTCTGTGTGCTCTGTTATGTAAGTTATATAAAGTTTACAGCCTCAAAGGTAGACGGTGGAGGGGGGTGTGCTGCTGGGTCGCAAATGCCAGACAATAATTAGCCAAATTTATTGTAATTAGGCGCACACGCACGGACTGAGATACTTAAACGAAACATGTGGCTCCGGTTTCATGTAATTATTATTATCATTACCTACTGCAAGGACCTTTCTAACGTTACATGTCGCATGTGGCATGTAGCAAGTAGCATGTAGCCTGTCGCATGTGTGCGTATGTTACTTAGAACGCATTTAATTGCACAAAGCAACATTCACAGTTGCCTTTGCTCTTAGCGACTTTTTAAATAATTCAGTTTGTAGTAAGTGCCGAGCTGCATTCTTAAGCTGGCCAGCAGATAGACAGAGAGAGAGAGAGAGATAGAGAGGGGTTGTCATGGCCATATGGCTAACAACGCTGTGGCACGAAACAAAACCAACTTAAAATAAATATGAAAAGTGGAAAAAAAGGAAAAAGAGGAAAGGTATAATAGAAATACCAACAAATATGGTTACATCAACTGAATGAGCCTCATGCAGTCGAGTCACGTCAGAGCCTGTCGCTAATTTTTCTACCTTTTTTCCATGCTGCGTGAAAAGTTTCACTGCATTGCGCTGAAAAGTAAGTTGCCAACTCTTTAAAATTGGAAATACACTAACTGTAAGTTACTTTATAACATACCTGGAAATGATGAAAAGCTGGGAAAGTGTCGGCAGCCAAACAAATGAGTAGCTTCAGCCAAGTTGGGGGTTGTTACATAACAAGCTGGGACTCGTTGGGCAATCAGTAGTTGCACTTTTAGCCTTCTTATTATTAACACACTTTATACATAAGCATTGGCCACTCTTTTTATATTTATAGCGTATTTTTATATATATTATAATTTTAATTTGAAGCTATATAAAATGGTTTAGTGTAGTTGCAATTCGGTTTGTGGAAACATAAATTTGAAGGCTCTCAGTGAGTTTGTTAAATATTCGCTTTGAGTGCTTAAAATGTGACAAAAAATGTAGAGAAGAAAAGCAAAAAAAAATAGAAAATAAAAGAAGAAGCGTTTGAAAGGTACAGTCACAGCATAAGCAAAAGCAAACAACAACAAGAAAAGTGCAGCATACCGCACGGCGCACGTTTTCTTTTGTAAACTTTATTATTTCGTGTTAAAAGTAAATAAACTTATGCGGGTTTTTACTCAAACCCAACAACACACTCCCACACTCTTATTCTTGCTCTCTTTCTCTCTCTGTGTATCTTCTTAACTGTCACCCAAGCTCTTCTTTTTTTTCTGTATAGCCATCTCACTGTCCACACTTAAGTGAAATAGTAGATGAGGGGAGGACAACAGCTCGCACATGTGCTTCAGAAGGTTGGGGAGGTTTGGTTTTTGGGTTTGGGGTGGTGTAGGAGTCTTGGCATTGTTTGCCATTTGCGGTGGCTTTAGCATTGCCTTTCCCTTTTGCGTGTCCCTTAGCATCTCCCTTTGCCTCTGGCTTTGCCTTTGCGTTTTGCCTTTGCCAATGCCGCTGTCAGCCAACCAGTCCAAATTGAAATAGGACATTAGACGTACACACAATGACAGAGCAAAATGGCAGCTGCCGCGACACTGCTGACAACTACAACAACAACAGAAGCAACAATAAGTGCAACAACAACTACTGGCATACAACGTGTCCTAGCACTAGTGCCCAGCTACTGTTCCTGCCACTGTGCCACACTCATTGTGAATGACAACGCCCCTGGTACGTGATTTCATTTCCGTTCGCCTTTGTGCGATGCAACTCGTAACTCGCAGCTCGCAGTTCGCAATTCCAACTCAACTCTGAACTTCAACTACTACAGCTACTATTTCCCTCTGCTTCTCTTTCAGTCTCTCTCACTCACTCTTACACACTCTCACTCGCATTATTCGTTGCAAAGTCTTTACTTCTTTTTCGGCGGTCGCTTTGAATGCTAAAAAGAAAAAACTATAACTAACTGTAGTACCAGCTTTCGAACTATATATACAGATATATATGTATGTATACATATATATATACTTATCTGTATAGCTGCCATTCAAGCTCAATCTGAGCTGCACTCTTATGCTGTACATGCGTGTCGTTTCATTAAGACTTTTTGCGCTTATCTGGTTGGCTGGCAATCATTTTGGCCAGGTGAACCCTGGCTCCACCCACGGAGAGTCTGCGAATCTGAAATCGAAAAAGGAAACAAAAATTTTTGTTAGTTTATTATCATAATGTTTATTTATTAAGTTACTTTTCTGCTATTTAATTAATCATTCAAATTATCTTTATTTCAATGTAAATTTTTTCACAGAATATAATTGCTTTATAAACATTTATAAACTGTTCAGATTATGGTATTATATATGTGCATATATTTAAGACAGATTTAATTTCGATATAGCAAAAGCTTAAGATTTTCAGATTTTCTGATATTCTAATTTTCCATTCAATGAAAGACAATTAATAATAAAGCAGCTTTACAATTGGTAATAGGCAGACATTTATATTGTGTAAACCCTAATTGAAATGGCCCAAATGCTTAGGACCAAATTAACATAAATCATAAAAAAACAACATTTTCGAATGCAAATGGAATTCATTTGTAATCAAAAGTTTAAACATAATATTAAAATAATAACAGATCTCATCAATTGATGATACAAAACCAATTGTATTCAGTTCGGTAGCAGCGCTGAGTGTAAGCCCAGTTAATGGTTTCATTATATTTACATATATACAAAACAAAAAAAAAACATTTACATAAATTCAAAGTGAAAAAAGCGAAACTTAATTACAGCTAATGAACAAAATGCCAAAACAAAACGATTAAGAAAGCGAATAAGAAGTCAAAAGCAAAATGTCAAAAAGAGAGTTAGAAGACAAACAACAAAAAAAGATGAAAAAACACAACAACCAACTTTAAATTCAAAGTCAAGGCCAAATTTTATACATTTTAAGGGAAAACATGTATAATTAGCTCTCACAACGTGGCGCCTCAATGCTTTAAGCCCAAAAACTAAAAACTAAATAGATATATATATATTTTATATACATAACCAGTTAGTTAGTTGGCTAATTTCATTAGCTATACATTATAACATAATCGTATACATATATATATATTTAAACTGGGACAATCATAGTTAAGAGTAACTGTGCAGCATTTGAGACAAAATATACGATGATCAGTGACAACGGAAGCTATTGAGAATGAGTTAACCATGCAAATCTTTTTGGTCATAAATTTCCCCTTTCCACCCGCTTCGAAAAAGTGTTTGTTGGCTATCAACAATTTACATACACGCTCAACTCATCGAAAGGGAAGCAAATACAAATAAAAAAAACTAGCAAATAAAACAAAAGAAAATCTTAAAAAAAAACAACAACAACAAGTTTAAAATTCGTTTGGGCCATGAAGCTGTTTAACTGTTTTGAATTTGCCTCTAGCTTGTTTGCACTTGGCCAGCGGCTCTAATGACCCAACCCGCAGCTTGAGATTATAAATCTGCTGGCCAATATTTGGACAGCAGCTGCAAACATTAAGTTAATACAACAATATCTTACCACAATTGCTTATGATCTATTACCAGTTAAATTTAATTTGTAGTTGCAATTTAAGCCAACAGCCGCGTTAACCCCTTAAAACCATATTAAATACATACAATAAATAATTTCTAGTACAGCTATATATGTACAGTCAACTATACATATATACATATACATATATATATCTGTATATCTATATATAGTATCGCGTTAGCTCGTGCATAATATTATATATGAGGAAATATTTGTTTAGGCCATTCCAAAAAGCAAATGAGCCATAGTTAGCATCACATGTGGCTTTAATATGTACTCATAAAACTGCGATTGAACAACTTTATGGCCATTGATGTTAATAGAGTTTAAACTTAATTCGAAGAATTTTCTAGATACTTCCTATAAAGTTATGCATGCAATTGAAGCAGTTATATAAGGGAATAATAGATCGAATAGATAATTATATCTAATTACTTTTAAAATTTTAGAATCTATTCTACTTCTAATAAGTATAAGCATTTTTATAGCAGGATTCTTACATGCTATAAAATTAATTCCTAAACCATAACATCTTTTTAGTAACTCCTAAGCTGCCTGGTTAGAAGACTGTAAAGGAAATTTTTAATTCACATAAAAGCCTACTTTAGATCATACAACTTTTAAGTAACATTTTAATAGCACATCTGCTAATGACATAAAAGTGATTCCCATACCATAAAACCTTTAAATATTATTAGTTGTATATGATTTGAGATGACTCAACTCAAGCTCTCATCATAAAGAACATCTTTATAGCAGCCTCTTGTAATGCCATAAAACTTAGCCCTATATTACAAGAATTTTGTATATTCTTTATAAAATTCATAAATCTTAATAGTAAAGCAGCATTTGTAGTATTTAAACTATTGCCCAATCTATATTCTATATCTTTTGTGATGACTCAAAGGTGTTATTAATGATATCTGATTTCTAATGATGACTTCAACACATTAATATGGTACATTGTATAAACTGGCTTAGATAAGAACATGAATAAATTGGTATATTGTTATTGCTCAGATTTATATATACATATATATATATATATATAGATAGATAGATAGATAATACGTAAGAAGCAGCAACTTACCTAGAGACAATAGACCAGCTGTGCAACCTTCAAGAAGCTGTCAGATGCGGCACCCAGATCAATTTTTAGCCGTCATTTACTGGTGAAGTTAGAGCCCAATTTTCTAACGAATCTATTGCTGTTGTTGATAATTTGGGTAAATGGAACTGGTTTTTGGTTAACATATTTAGCTAAAAAGAAAAAAAAAAAACAAACAGAAAATTTAAAAGGCCAAGGGCCTTATTTCCAAAATAGCTGAACAACTATTAATATTATACAAAAAAAAAACCCACATAAAATAATTGAGAAATTTACATTAAGATATGCCAATTCCAGGATAAGCTTAACAATATATGTATATATATATATATAGCCAAATTATTTAACTGAAATATCAATATAAACTGGTTTTAAGCCCGACATTGTCTAGCCTAAGCTTATTAACAGAACAATGAACTAAAAAAAGTATTGTATTAAGCAGGAAAAAACTAAACCAGTTTTAAGTCTTATAAAGTTAGTACATTTCCGGCAGTAACTAAAAAAAAACATAGTATTAAAAATAAAAATTAAAATAAAAATATATAAAAATAAAATAGACAAATTAATCAAAATTATAAAAATAAAAAGAATTTAATTTGTTAAGCTTAAAATATGCCGTTAACCGCTATTTATGTTCAGGCCTTTACAGACCTTTTTATAGCATTATTAAAATCAATTTGAGCACATAAATTTTTTTCAATACGTTAATAAATTCTATGGCCAACAAGATGTATGTTCGTGATTTTGGCCCATTAGCCAATTAATTGGCCACAAAGCGACAAAAACTTGGAGGCTGACGTCTTTGTAATTTGTATTCAATATTCATTGTTATTCATTATTCGTTATTCAATATAAAATTTTTTCTTTTTTTATATTTTTCGTTTTCGATTAAACCAAACCAAAGCAAATATCTTAACGCTTTGAGGCTGGTTTTTAGCTCTGCTTTAACTTGTAGTATTTGTTATGGCCAAGAGCTCATCTCTCACCTCATCTTATCTTCTGTCGATGGTATAAATAGTTCGTGACCAACCCTCAACAGACAGAAGCTATTCAAACGCTTGTGGAATAAGAGTTAAAGTAGTAGCAGTAGAAATGGTAAGCTTGAAGATTGGCTTCCACTTCATCCAAAGGTTTAAGGATTAACTTTTTCTTTTATAGAAATTCTTGATTGTCGCCGTTGCCTTCTTGGCCTGTGCCAGCGCTGATGTCTCCCATTTGGGTTACAACTATCAGGCACCAGCCCCAGCACCAGCTCCAGTGCGTTATGAAGCTCCAGCTCCAGTGCACTATGAGGCACCCGCCCCAGCTCCAGTAATCTATGAGGCACCCGCTCCAGCTCCAGTCTCTACCTACATTCCACCTGCACCAGTAGCTGCTCCAGCTCCAGTCTACCAGCCAGCTCCTGCCCCAGCTCCAGTCTACCACCCAGCCCCTGCCCCAGCACCAGCTCCAGTCCACTACGAAGCACCTGCCCCAGCTCCAGTATACTATGAAGCTCCCGCTCCAGCTCCAGTCAACACCTATATCCCACCTGCACGAGTCGCTGCCCCAGCTCCAGTCTACCAGCCAGCTCCTGCCCCAGCTCCAATCTACCACTCAGCCCCTGCCCCAGCTCCAGTCTACCACCCAGCTCCTGCTCCCGCTCCAGTCTACCAGCCAGCTCCTGCCCCAGCCCCAGTGCACTATGAAGCTCCCGCTCCAGCTCCAGTCAACACCTATATCCCACCTGCACCAGTCGCTGCCCCAGCTCCAGTCTACCACCCAGCTCCAGCTCCAGTACGCATTGAGGCACCAGCTCCAGTCTACCACCCAGCCCCTGCCCCAGCTCCAGTCTACCAGCCAGCCCCTGCTCCAGCTCCCGTCTACCAGCCACAGCCTGTGATCGAGGAGATCGAGCAGCCCTCCGCTGATGGCTACCGCTACAAGACTGTGCGTCGTCGTGTCTACCGTCGCAACCGCCTGTAAGCATTTAGTCTTAACTTCGCCAATGTCTCCTAACGAATTTCCCATGGAAAACTATAAACAATAAAAAGAAAAATAAATACTCAAAATAAATAGTTTAAAACTTTAAAAAATTATTTGCCAATCAGCAAACAACTCTCACAACGCACTCAATCAACAAGCAGCAACAGTTCCAATCAGACTACTAAAACTACCAGCTCCAACTTTATGGACACTTAAAGACATACCTTCTAATGCCCACAAGCATGGCCAGCATCCATTTAAGTTGGAAATTTATGAAATCCAAAAGAAAAGGAGAAATCAACTTGGTTTCCGCATTGCCATTGCCATTGCCATTTGGTATTGGCATTTGGTATTGGTATTGGTATTGGTATTGGCAGACAGATAGCAAGTGGTTGGATATTAAGAAGTTGCAAACAAGTAGGTGTAGAAGATGTTATCCATTCCATTCCAACCATTTCATCCTTAGGGAATAGCGGCATAGCATTCGGCATGCACTCACATTTATCACGAAATTTATGGGCTGGAATGAGCTTTGATGATGTGGAAATTTTTCTCGTTAGATTCAAAAGTTTCAGCCATGACCATGCCCATGCTTATGACCATGACCACGCCCACAATTGGCCTCATCACGACCACTACCACCATTGACCACTTGTGGCTGAGACTGCGGCAATTGCACTAACAAGTGCCAAGACACAGAAGCATCAAGAAACAGGAATCAACTAAGGGACGACAAGTCGCACGCTCTCTCTTCCCTCTCTCTTTGTCTTACGCTTCTTCTCAGACCTGAGGAAAATTAACAAGAAATTGCGACGACATCGACGACGTCTTTACGATTTGATTAGGGAAATGTCTGCAACGTTGCTTGGCTCTCTACTCTCCCTACACTTTCTTCATCTCTTGTTGCCTATCTCCCTTTCTATTGACTTGAAGCTTGCAACAGACTTCACAGTTCAATAATTTGGCTTATGAGTTTGGGTTTTCCAATCCAGTTTAAAGTTCCACCACAAAAGCCGCACACGCATAACACGGCGCATACTAATTAAAAAAGCTGCCAAATTAATTACGTAATTAAAACAAATAATTTTTTTTTTATAACCACAACACAGTAGCTGTATACATATATACACACAAAAAGGACACAGTATACAGCATTGCTATACACTTCCCTTTCCCTCTACATAGAGTTTTTGTTAATTGCATTTTGGTCAAATATTGGCAGCTCAATTAAATGAATTAAAATGCGTCTACGCTTTGATGCGCCTGAACCAGACCAGAAAAATGGTTATGGATAATGCCAGAGCACCTCTTGGGTGTACTATACATATATATACACTCGATGCAGTATACTTTTATAGTACATATTTGGACAGGCAATTACAATTTATAGACTATTGAGTTTGACCACACTAATCAGTTGGGATTTGTTTTATGGGCAGCTGAATTGTGGTTGGCTTTTTTTTTGGGGTTTAAGAATTAACTTTGAAATGCCCATAGTTAAAATTATAGCAATTATAATCAACTAATTAAAAACTAAAATAAATAATTACTTAATTTTAAATAAATTAAATATAGCTTAAAAATATTTCCTTAAGTGTAAAAAAGAAATTAATTAATCGACAAAAAACAAAAGACGGAAATCTTAGACATTTCGCATTAATTTCTAGTAAATTTTTATTAATTATTTATAGTTTCAATTTACTTAAATTGACAACTAAAATGTAAATTATACAGTTTATTTTCGTTCAGCTCATAAAATATATTTATATTTATTGTTGAAATCTAGTTTTAGCCTACTAAAAAGCCTTTAGTTAACTTAGAATAAAAGCAACTTTTGTTTAAGAAAAATATTTAAAAACAAAAACATAAACATAAAGACCATAAAGAATAGAGCATTTTATAGACTTCAGACTGTAAAAAATAATACCTTTTAAGCCAAGTTATTGATGTGCTAGACAGAAACGTGCCGTAAACTTATTGAAGGGAACTTTGTTCACACTTTTTATAGACCAATTTCAAAATATAAATACCAACGAATTGAGCTAACAATTTATAATAAAATGCTTGAAATTCTATAAATAACTTTATTTAATATTATATTATCAATATTTTATATATATATTCTATTAGATAATACTCTGATTATATCACAAACCCAGCTTTAACCACATGCAAATATCTACAGCCATTGCTCAGCGGCTGTCACAATAAATTTTATTCAAATAAAGCAAATATTTTATAAATAGTTTTATTTGTATTTTAAAAATATTTTAAAAACATTTTTAGAATTATTAAAAATTAAAAAAATGTTAAAAATATTGCATTAATTCAATGCATTTAGTCAAAGCGTTGGAATGCATTCAATAGTACTGCAGCATTTTCAAAATAATTTTCAATGAGCACAGGATAAAACGCATTTCTATGCAATAACTACACACACACACACATACATATATATATATATATATATCTATATAGTAGACTATCTAATCAGTTGCAGCGATTAGTGAAGCTTAAATCCGTATAACAATCTGCCAGCAATTTTCAGCCTCATTGAACTCTGCTCCACAAGCAAATGCCAAATAAAGAGTAAAAAAAAGAATAGTGCCTCGTAGCAGGAAGTGAATTCAGGTGGATTATGTGGTGCAGTGGTGCTGTTGTTGTTGGTTGGAGAGGGGGGGGGGTAAACAATTGACAGTTGGCTGCATTTTGTAACCGCACTTAATTAGCAGTTAATGATGCTGATTAACACGCATTATGGCCAGGCTATCTACCAACAACCAATAACAGTTGCTCCTGCCTCTACCTCCACCTCTGCCTACTACTATTGGAACACAGTTGGAGCTGTCCAGGTGTAAAATATGTGTAATCAATGCTTTAGGCGTTGTGGATTACAAAATAATAGCCAAGCACACAAGCGCCTCTACCGCCCAAAAGTATGCAAAAGAAACCAATGCAATTAAAAAAAAAAAACAGAAAAAAAACAAACAACAAAAAATAATACTGAATATTCAACGCAGTATAAAAAGTGATGAGGCCCGTGGCAAAGCTGCCTGGCAACGGCAACGGCAACGGCAACGCCAGCTTGCAACATGCGAAATACACAGATTACTTGCACACCATAGCAGCAGCAGCACACATATACATACACATACATACAAACGAAATTGACAGTATCTACGTAATTATATCAGCAGTGGCATGCAACAGCAGCAGCAGCAGTAGGGCCACTGATATATATGCAACATTGACTACCTTCATTTATTTTTACTGTTACTGCATATTGGGGCGGTTCAATGTACTGCCCCATCAATGCCTCTTTTACACCTGTATATAGAGTGTTACAAACCCACCCAAAAACACAAACAAACACACACACACACACACACACGCAGCGAGCGCCAGTTGCACTTCATTTGCAGCATTAATTTGTCGCGCGTTGATTTATCTCGTAAAATATACAGAAAATACGAGTATACGAATTTACTGGCTTAAGGGAGTTATATATATACATATATATATATGTATAGGGTATACAAGTGGGGTGTATTGTGGTCTGACCTGAGCTCGGAATTTATGATCCGGCATACGTCGAGCATTAAAAATGTTGAAATCGATTGTTAAGCGTTGTCAGCTGTTGATGCTGCTGCTGATGCTAAAAGTTGATGCTGTATAGAGAGAGACAAAGAGAGTTAATACAATTGAGTGCATTTTATATCAAATATTTAATCAATGTTTTACACAATTACTTAATGCTCCAAATGCTACAGTTATGCAAATGTAAAACTTGTGACATATAATGGAGTTGTGAGTTCATTTCATATGACCTTGTGGGTCAACATAAGTCAACGAACGCAAACGCCAATACAAAGATTTTAATTGGATTGGGAGCAACAGTAAATAGCAAAAGGCAAAAGGCTTATAATACATATATATAGATATATATATATATATATACATACCTAAATATACATATCTATAATCCGTATTCTATTGGGAATTAAAGCAAATAATTAATCAAACGTATTGGTGCGTCGCATATATATGTAAATGAATCAGTTAATTAACTCTCAAATGTTAACATCTGCCACACATATATACACATACATATACATATATATACATATATTTATGCATATTAGTTTCAAGTCAGATTTTAATAATAAACTTACCTAATGAATGCAGACAAAGCAACACAAACACTTCAAACAATTTGTTGTCAGCGACTTTTCCGGCTTTTCGTCAACTTGTTTTAAATAAATAAAAGAAAATTTTAGGAAGTGATAATTGAATGTATAAAATGGGTTATAGTTAGCTTATATTTCTATTATTATTAAATAAATTTAATTTCAATAAAAATTTTTACTATTCAGTTACAAATATTGCATTGAAAATTGCATGCAATATTATAAGCAAAACTTGTTAACAACTGCAAATGCAATTTGCTGGGATTCAATTGTTGCATTTAACTTTAAGCATTTACCATAGAAAATCAAATGTTGTAATTTTTGTGAAAATTATTTTGTTTTCCCTCCACATTTTGTAAATTTTCTTGAGTTTCCTAGGAATCATCAAATTTTATACATATATTTCCAAGCTGCAACTTTGTCTATTATCAGGCAAAAGCAACTAAATTACGTATACGCAATGTTGCATGGCAAGTAATAGAAACTAGTATATGTATATGTATGCGTGTATATGTGTGTATTTGTTTGTTCAAAACATTTTGCAGTTTCAGTTTATTGACGCTACGAAAATTATGGAATTGTCAAAATAAAAGCGGGTTAAGTGCTTGTTTGCATAGCTTTTGTTGCTTTGTTTTCTATATATATATATATATATATATATATATATATATTTATATATATTATATATATATTTGAATCACAATAGCACAAACAATAATAATAGTAGTAGTAGCTGTAGCTACATATGAGCGACGCCCTAGTGTCTGAAGCGTTGACAATAGAGAAAAAAAAGAGAAAGAGTAAAAACTTTTGTCTCTTTGGCAATTTGTGTAATTAAAACAGAGCGAGAAAAGTGTCCTTCGCTGTAAAACTGTTACGCCCATTTTAGTGGGAACGCCCACACACAACACTTGGCAACACATTAGGCAGCTAATTTGTTTTTCATGCTGACACATGGAAAAACAAGTTTCATTGCTTTGCTTTATACCCAAAAAAAATAAATACCAAATGACTAGGAAGTACCTTATAACCAGCTTAACTAGATTGTTAAGTAAGTGCTTAATTTAATCTACTAATTAAAGATAAAACTAACTGATCAAAAGAATATGTTACCTACCATTTTATATATATAGATATTATTCTATACAAAGCAGTCAAACTTACCCTTTAGGATAGTTATTGCAAGTGTAGGGTATAGCAATGGCGTCGGGCGCGCTGGCGTCAAGCTCAACTTTTGACCTGGAACCACTTAGATATTCAGTTACGCATCTATATCTGTCTGTATATCTATATCTATATCTGTAACTTATGCATACAACGTAGCAACATTTGTGGGCCATAAAATGACTGTGACAACAATGAAGTTGTAGCCAACATCAAATTTGGTAAGACGCATCATTCAGGCTTGTACTATGTAGATTTAACCAACAACTAAAAAAAAAAAAAAAAAACTTAGACAAAGGCAAAGGCAAAGCACACACTGGGTTGGCGTTATCAAAGCTAATTAACTAAAACTAATCACAACAGCTTTTAGTTGGTCTACAACAAACGTCGCTTAATTTTAACCCAAGCGAAGCGAGCACAATTTAAACTCATTTCCAACTCATCTCATCTCGGCTCATCTCATCTTGGCTTAATCTTGTCTTAGCTTGACTGGTAGTTGACTTTGATTCAAATAAAGCATTTATGTTTTATGCAAATTACATTTATTCATTCAAGCAATGGCAAACAAGTACGAATAACTTTTTAACTATTTTTGAGATATAACTGACTTATTGCATACCCTGCGTATGCGTGATAAAACTCATAAAAAAACACACACACACGAAACCCATAGAAAACAATAAATTTTTTTTAATTAACTACCAAATATGTATCTTAAATACTTCATCTACTAAATTCTGGCCTATCTAACATGAATTTATGTAAAATTTATACAATTTTTCAAACATCTCAGACATCTATCTAGATATATATACAGATATATTGAATATTCACTACCGTATACCCCTTCAACCCTTGCCAATACCCTAGCCTCTATTAACCTTTTGTGTAATCAAGTGTTGACGACAAAATTCTGGTTTCTGGCATATTAAGAGCCTATAATAATCATATGCGGCATTCTTTATGCCATCCGACATATGATTATGATACACCACACAGATTCATATAAATACTACAGCTCGTGATCAATCCAAGACATACTAGAAACTGATACGTTCCAAGTAACACACTCAAAATGGTAAGTAGAGATTGCAGCTGAAGACCATTTGTATTTGGAATTTGTGGAGGATTAATCCTTTGTTTTAATTGCAGAAACTTCTTGTCGTCGCCTTCGCCCTTTTGGCTGTTGCCCACGCTGATGTGTCCCACCTTTCGGGCTACAACTATGCTCCAGTGGCACCTGTTGTCGCTGCACCAGCACCAGCACCCGTAAAGTTTGCCCCTGCACCAGCACCAGTCAACACTTACATTCCTCCAGCAGCTCCAGTCCATGTACCAGCTCCAGCTCCAGTCCATGTGCCTGCTCCAGCTCCAGTCCATGTGCCTGCTCCAGCTCCAGTCCATATCCCAGCTCCAGCTCCAGTTCATGTCCCAGCTCCAGCTCCAGTCCATGTGCCAGCTCCAGTGAAGTTTGCCCCTGCCCCAGCTCCAGTCAACGCATACATCCCACCAGCAGCTCCAGTCTACCATGACGCTCCAGCTCCAGTCCATGTCCACCATGAGGCTCCAGCTCCAGTTCATGTCCACCATGAGGCTCCCGCTCCAGTCCATGTCCACCATGAGGCTCCAGCTCCAGTCCATGTCCACCATGAAGCTCCCGCTCCAGTCCATGTTCACTACGCTGCTCCCGCACCAGCCCCAGTCAACCAGTACATTCCACCAGCTGCACCCGTCCATGTCCACCATGAGGCACCCGCTCCAGCTCCAGTCCGTGTTGCACCTGCTCCAGTCGTAGCCCCAGCCCCAGCCCCAGCCCCAGTCCCAGTCCTAGCTCCCCAACCCGTCTTGGAGGAAATCGAGCCAATTGCTGCCGATGGTTACCGTTACAAGACCGTGCGTCGTGTATTCCGTCGCCGTTACTAAGCATTATTTTGGTTCCTTGATTTTAAAGTGATGTCAAGAAGTTTATTCAATAAAAGAATTTATTAAGTTTTTTAAATCAAATGTGTATTACTTGAGCGAAAATATTTTAAGGGAAAACCTATAGAGAATATATAGATGAATGGTTCAGGATTAGAATAAAGCTCTTTAGTTTCCAATGAAATATGTTCCATCAATGAAATCAGTAAGGGATGTCGAAGGAGAATAAAGCGCCCACGATCTGCCTTCAATTAAGTAAAAACCTTCCTACGGATTAACGTATTTTATTTCCCTATGTAGAAAATTAATGTCTAGGCATATATATATATATAGAAGTCTACTAGCCAGCATATTAATATGCCTATTATCTAAGATATATACTATATATATATATACGATATATACATATGCGTAAATTCAATTTGATATTCATGTTATGCGTAGAGCTGAGAACCAAAAACCTACTTAATATGCCAAACATACGTTGGGAAAATAAATTAGGTAAATCCGATTCTTGGCGATTAATTAACCAACTCGAAAAAAGAAACAAAATGAAAAACAAAACAAAAGCAACAAAACAAATATATACTAAAATAGATTCGGATAAATTTTATTATTAATTTTAGCATAAACTTAAAATGATGCCATAGGCTGAAGTTATATGAATACTGAACATAAATCAGCATTGGAAGTTCAAAACAAAACTGTTCAAAAATATAAAACATAATTTAAAAAAAAAAAAAAAGATACAAAAAACACAAAACACAAAAAACATGCAATAAAATCTGTAAAACAATAATAATAAAAAATGTTTTTAAAAAGTAGTTAACCTAGGGTGTGATACAACGCCAGATAAAATATACATTAAGAAACTAAACAGAGATGCAGGCAACCAAACACCGAAAGGGTTATTGGCTATACCAAGATTTATACCTGAATCTTTAGTAGGTAGATTATTATAATAAAACTATGTTTGACTCCGAAAAGCACAGTAAAGTTTTTATCACTTTAAATGCATATTATGACAACGACATCGTCAAGAAATTAACAGGAGGAAATATCCTCCGCAAAACGACAGCCCGAATAGTGCCTTACGTTTAAGTCAAGTTCAAACTAAGTAGCTTTAATTAAAAATCAATCAATAGAAAAGTGTTTTTACCTCGGAAATATAGACAATAGTTTTTACCTCTATGGCAACATAATTTGTTTATAAAAACATCAAAGGTTAAAGACAGGAAAACAACTACAAGAAACTTCCTGAGCAGATATTAAGCTACAGCTATTCATGCAGATAATTCCTTTAATAAGCATAACACAAGATAAAATTATAAATATATAAACATATATATAAAATAATACGATTGACCCATGAAAATATATATTTATATATAAACATCACAAAAAGAGTAGCGAAGCAATGTAAAAACAATGTCTAACGATTTATATGCAAATGATGAATGTTTTTTGATCTAATTAAAGAAGCTTACGGTTTCAATAGCTGACCCCAAGACAAAGTTAGCCAAAAACAATGCGTTAATGCATTGTCTTAATGTGCCGGACGCTGAAAACCCGTCCAACCACTTGACATTGAATGGCCCCTCTTCCGACACTCCGACTCCGACGCTGACTCCTACTCCGTCGATGATTTAGACTGTGACTGAAATTCAATTTGAAGCTTAAGTTGTAGCTAATGTTGCTGTAGTTGTTGCTGCTGATTTTGATGTTGAACTCGTGGCACTTGAGGGCACAATCACGCTTTTAATTTGATTTAGCTACTGACCCGAGGTTCAACTATTCAGCTATAAAAACCGCAACAAGTTGAGAGTTCAGCAGTACACCACGAATTGTGATCTAAGCAACAACCCAAGCAATTCAATATGGTAAACAGTTAAACACTAATTAAAGGACTAATAGCAACAAACTAACTAACTAAAACAAACCAAATCTTATCGCATTCGCAGAGATTCCTGATTATTGCGGCTGCCTTTTTGGCCTGCGCCTTGGCGGATGTTTCGGAATTGGCACATCCAGGCTATGATTATCCACAGCCAGCGCCACCAACGCCAGCACCAACCTACATACCTCCCCCACCACCGCCGCCACCAGCACCAAAGAATACCTATATACCACCTCCTCCACCACCACCGCCACCAGCGCCAAAGAACACATACATTCCCCCACCACCACCACCACCGCCACCAGCTCCCAAGAACACTTACATTCCCCCTCCACCACCTGCTCCCGTCAAGACCTACATTCCACCTCCACCACCACCACCAGCGCCCAAAAACACCTACATTCCACCTCCACCCCCAGCTCCCGTTAACACCTACATTCCCCCAGCAGCTGAGGACGCCGTTGAGGAAATCGAGCAACCCGCTCAGGATGGTTACCGCTACAAGACTGTGCGTCGTCGCGTTTTCCGTCACCGCAACTAAGCTCTGAGCTCTACAAAACTTTAAATATTTTGTTGATTAATGTGATAGTTCACTGTAGCATGGCGGCTAGCTAAATATTGTATTATTATTAAAATGTGTTCGATACAAAAAAAGGAAGATTACAAATATATGTATAAAAAGCAAACTTACAATTTTTAATGCCCATTCCAACATATATATAGATATCCAACACATTGTTATAGATTGCTCTGGAAATCATTTCACATATCCTTCAATCTGTCCATTTCCATGTGAAGCAAATTGTGGCTGTGCCAACAGGTCAACCCTTGAAAAATGTTCTTTTTTTTTCTCTCTTCTTTTTGGCAATCAGCTCAACTCACTTTACTTCCACTTAACATAGTAGTGCCTATAGCACTAGACGTCAGCTCCTTCCCATTCCATCTATAACTTCTTCTGCATCTTGTTCTGCCTTACCACAAGCCCTAAACAAACCGCTCAAGGCCAAACACATGTCACGGGCATTCAGTGCCAACATCCCTGCAATCGTCAATACAGTAAAAAAGGTCAATTCAACGACTAGACCAATTTGAGCTAACCAAAAAATGGCCAACAAACATTCAATGCTACGAGGAAAAAAAATAAAAGAAAAAATATATGGTGAAGGGAAGGAGTAGGGGATATGGGAAAAAACAAACAAATCCTCGATTACAAAATCAAACAGCAAACGGAAAATTTGCTAAAAAACAAAGGAGCTAAGGCATAATGCAAAATGGGAAAATATGCGAATTCAATAAACTCTACGAGCGAAAGTCTAAAAGGATCTGCTTCAGTTCATATCCTTGCTGTCTTTCTGTCTCTGTCTCTCCCCCTGTTGCTCTCTCTTTCTGTCTGTCTTTGCAGAGTAAAACAGTACAAAAACCCTTACAAGTCATTTAGCCAATTGCTGTTGACTTTGCTCTAAAACGAATTTCCTTTTGGCCAACGACGCCAGCAACGTTGTCGACAATAACGACAACGGGAATAACGACGATGACGACAACGACGACGACGACTGGGATGTCGTTGTGGACATTGTGGACCTCAGCAATGGACGTCACATATTTTGCACCCAGTTTATGCTGATGACATGCAAGTGGCAAAATTATTTTTCGCTTGTGCATTTTGCGCCAGTCGAATAATGAGCAGCAAACAAGCTGTGGAAATCAGCAGACAGGACGGCACAGGACATTGGTATCAATGCTGCAGGAGCAAACACAAACACATATATAAAATATCTAAAGGATACCTCTTACTAAGCTGTGAAATAGAGTATATGACAGAGCAATACTTAGAATATTTCCAAGAGTTGTATAAGGACAATCGAACTTACCTAGTTTCTCCTTTTAGTTAAGGATATTCCTTTCCATCTTGTTCCCAACTTATCCAGTAATTAAACTGTTGCTGTATTCTTCCTAGAAAGATAATGTTTTCAATTAGACTTTAAACTTTAGACTGTTATAGATTATATATATACATAGCATACCCCTAATCGAAGAACATTTTGCTGCGGGTATAAAAACAGTGCTGCGGTAGACAAATGCGCCCTTCGGCTGCTCCTGCTACAGACTTTTTGCTGCCTTTGTTGCCATCGTGTGACATACGAAAATTCCCCATGGAGTCTATCAACAGTTTATAAAGCAAATGTGTGTCCGTGTGTGCGTGTATGCGTGTATGTAAGAAGGAACTGTCCTATACCCCTCAAGTCCAACTCATGCTCATCCTCATCCTCGACAACATCCTTAAAGTCAGCATTGGCATTTGCTTTTGCGTTTTTGGTATGTACATAAGTTTATTATTTTGAAGGTAATTGGATTTGTGATGCAGCAACAGCAGTCAAGCAGTCAGAGACCGAACATCGTCGCATATTCTGCGGCAAAATAATAAGAAAATATATATATGTAGTTTCTTTCTTCTCTTATTATACGCGCCGACAAGGACATTGAACCTAACTAGCATGACATCAAATAGAGAGTTAGAGTCCAAAACGAAGAGGACGACGGCAACATCTCAGTCCGAGTTCAAGTTGTAGACTAAGTCAAAGTCACAAGTCCAGTTCCAATCGCAATCCCAATGTCCAATGCCCATACGTAAGGCAATTGCAACATATGCTCGGGCCAGGGAGTCGCTGCCAACATTGGACGTTGGCCAGCAACGCCAGTGCCATTGTTTGCAGTCGTAATTGTTTTCCTAATGGATAAAGTCTATAAATTTTCTTAGCAAGACGCACAGCCAAATGCGAAATATGTCACGAATGCTAAGCGTTTTATAAACGACGACAAACACGACGATAACTACAACAACATGTGAGCTGCTGATGTGGCAACTGTAGAAGTTGTGAAAGATGTAGAAACAGTAGCAACATTATCGATGCCAGGCACTCAGTGTTAGTAGAATCTTTCCGAGAGCTGTGAAAGGAAGTCGTATGTCAATGTATGGAAAATTAAGTTGTTTATGGACCTGACACTAAAACCAACACAAAATGTGTTCAACTAGAATTTAGTAGACATTCTTTTAAGTGCCACAAAACCAACGTCAACGGTAACCATGAACTGTAGAGATAGAAAGCAATTTTAAGTTGCAGCAAATGCCTGTGGCACGAGCACAATGCTTTATCTCCTAGCAACAAATATAAGCATACAATCACATATGATTTAAGTATATTATATATTATATATGATTAACTTTAGATTATAGTAATGTCCTGTTATAGATCCTTTGATAGTTATCAAAGCAAATACAAGACAAACAATTGGATTTACAAACTCATCTTTACTCTATATTTTCATTGTGTGACTTTTTCTTATTTTTTTTTTTCTTTAATACAAACGAGTCCAACGATAACAAAAAACAAGCAAGACTCTGGACCAATTATCGTTACCGATATTTAGTTGCGGTGACGGAAGACACGACGACGAACAGTCCTGTAACGGTAACCATCCTGAGCGGGTTGCTCGATTTCCTCAACGACCTCCTCGGCTGCTGGGGGAATGTAGGTTTCAACGGGTGCGGCCACTGGTGCTGGTGGAATGTATTCAATCTTGGGTGCAACTGGTGCTGGTGGAATGTATTCGGCTTTGGGTGCTGGTGGGATATAGGTTTCTACGGGTGCAAGTGCAGCGGGTTGTTGGTAATCATATCCTGGCTCTGCCAGCTCCGAAACATCAGCAAAGGCGCAGGCCAAGAAGGCAACAGCAATGATTAGGAATTTCTATAAGATAAAATTGAGCATTTTAGTAAATATAACGAGGTTGTACTGTATGTGGGTGTCCTACCATTATGATTTGGTTTGGAGTTTGTTGTGTGCACTACGATAAGCAGTTGAACTGTGTTATGTTTCAACGATATCGGCAAGTCTTTATATAGTTGATCTGTCGATCGCTCAGATGTCAAAGCTTACGGCTACGGAAACTGTCAAATGACCTTGAACTTGATCGGACCCGTTCATCTCTCAATAAACAACTCGTACTGTCAGCTCATCTTGTCTCGATCACCAACATACGATAAATCTAAGCCAAAACTGATACCGGTTTTATCTAATGGTCTAAAAGATGCACACACAAAAAAGTTGAAAAAAGATTAATGAAGTTATGATCACGTTTTATATATTTCATGCATTTGTTTTAGTGTTGAGTGTTTGCTTCAGTTTGAGTGGGACATCGGCCAATTGATTTTGACTATTTTCAACTTAGAGGTCAACATAACATGCTTTATATATATATATATCAAATGGGCCCTTTTAATTGATTTGATTTGCTCAGTGGACGGGGCCAACTTGATAACTTAACTTAAGTTCGGTTTGAATGACCCTGAACCGACCCCCGTTAAGAAAAACCTTCTTTTTTTATCTTCTTCTTCTGCTACACTCTCTGTTTGTTTTCGCTATTGCTGTTATTGTTTTTGTGCTTGATTAAAACAAAATTTAATTTGCATTTTGCTTGAGCAAACGTTACTTCAATTACTGTCCAAGATACCTGGAAACTCAGCTTGATAACTGTTGCAACTTCTGGCTGGGGTAAGGCTCAAGCCCAATGCACAGTGGTAAGAGTCTAGATCAAAACATAGATTTAATTTACTATACTACAGGCTACTATTATCAACAACTAAAACCTAACTTTGCTTTAACTGTTATTCATTCATTTATTCTTCTGTTATTCTTTTCAACCAAGTTTATTTTTACCTTCTTTTTATTTTTTTACCACTGTGCGGCATTGTGTTATATAAGATAATATTGCAAATAATTTTTTTTTTATGTTGATTATTTTTTGGACTTACTGCCGTTACTTCTGTTGCTGCTGTTTCTGATGCTGTTGCTGCCTCCATCCACAAGTTGAGTTACCTGCTCCACCTTTGGCTTTTACTTCGTATTCTTTACAGCATTTTTATGAACTTTGTTTTTCATTTGTTCGTTTCCGTTACTCAGAGCTCATCATATTTTAATGTGGAGGATTCCGTGGCGGCATCTTTGGATTTTTCTATGTCTCAAATTATTCTCAAGAGATTCACAGTTTCTGATTTTAGCGGGCTATTTTATTGGTTGCCGTCTGCCGTTTGCCATATTGGGGGTTGCTTAACAGATACACAGAGGAAGAGAGACAGGGAGAGAGTGAGTTAAGAGGGGTTGTATATGGCTTAAACCTTTGACTTGACTTGAATTGAGCTGGTGCAAGTGCAGCTGATGTTTTTGGGTTTTAATACTAGTAGCAGAGGGGTATACGAACATATCAACTGGCTTTTAATTAACGCGCTTAAGTCCGCATTAACTTGGCCTAAGCCGTTTTTAATTTCTCCGTTATACCGTGACTCACAATAATTGAATTAGCCAAAGCGCCCAGACAATGTCCACAATGTATTTGCGACACACAGCCCCCTCCTCCACTATGCACTGTTATCCTTGATAATTAATTTAGACGCAATTGTTCAGTAGCCAGTAACCAGTGGTCAGTGGTCAGTGGTCAGTGTCCTTTATAGTTATAACGGACTCTAAAATCCTTAGCCATTTCATGTCACGTGCGGCGATTTTTTCATAAATCGCCAGAATAGACAACTTTGTCCAGCTGCAAAGCAGAGTAAAGAAACGACACAAGGATTTCTATGGAAAAAAAATGAAGCGGCAGTTTTGACAACACACGTCCTGCCAAAAAGGGTCTTTATTATAAGGCAGGAGCATGCCTGGCCACTACCCATGTAAAGGTAGTTTCGAGAATTGGAACTATTCTTGCTGTCAGTGGAAAACAGTGGAAAAAAATTAAGAAACTCTAAACAAAATTATTAATATGTAAATGGACTTATATACTGTATATTTCCACATACTTCGACTACTTTGAAAATTAGGATATAATATAAAATATTAAGAGTAAATTCACTGCTTTTAATACTTACACTAAAAGTATATAATTTTGATAGAAATTATTAGTTTTTATTTGGTAAAAAATAGAAATTGCATCCACTGTATAAATGCGTCAAGTTACCTGCCAGAGTTACCAACAGAGAAATAGAGAGAAATGGCAGCACCTTTTAGACGAGCCATGAAATCGAGTTTACAGCTTACTCACTTCTCTCATAGGGGCCGCCTTAGTACAATACTCATACTAATACGAGTACAAGTACTCTTATGAGTATGAGTACTGTTACAGTTACTGTTACTGGTATTCTATCTGTCGTACTCTATAGCTGGCAACCATAATTAAATGTCAAAAATGACGCTACGTGCGAGGCAAGCAAAGTAGCTACAAACTGGCATCTTGGCTGCCGCTGCTCGGGGCAAAGTTCAACAAAAATTGCCAAAGAAAAGAATTTTTTTCCCAAATTCTTTTTTTTTTGTTTTTTTTGAGTAACAAAACATGTAGACGTAACATAGCTGTTGTAACTGTAGTCAACTTTATAAGTATAAAATAAATATATATGTATTTTAAACAAAGTTAGTAGAAAATAAAGTGAAATTCAGCACACAGAACTCAACAGAAAATAAAATGGAATAAAAGTCGAAAATAGATAACATTTTATTAGCCATATAGTTGAATTATAGATAATATATAAGAATTCAGTTAGTATTAACTTAAGACCTAAATCTAAAGATTAACACCATGGTTGGAATATATACTTAGCTCCCTTATGCGTTTGCTGGTAGCGTTCAAAATTTATTGCATAGCTCTAGGCATTGGTACAAAAGCAAAAGAAAAAATGCAAAAGCTTCAATTGTGCTTTTCTATTTTTAGCGCAGACAAATAGCACGAAATAAATGTATATATTATTTATATATATATAAATATAAAGAAATTTATAAATTTGTTTTTTATTTTTTCTTTGAAGCAACTAAAATACGTATTTTATTTAAGTTTAAAAAAGTTTCCTAAAAGATCTATTTATTACATTTATTATCAACAATACCCATTTGTAATGACTTAATTTAGTACGCAAAACTTTGGCACAAAAATGTGAAAACTCTTCAAAATACGGTAAAAAAAAATAAGAAAATTTCGTCTAAAAGTAATTTTACATTACTCTTTTCAACTTTAGAAACCCATCCACCAACCGTCAATTGTCCCCTGTCCTCTTTCAGCTACGCATATGCCATTTGCAAACTCTCAAAAAGTAGGTAGAAACTATTAAAGTTTTTTTTTCTCTTTTTACCCTTGGCCTCTTCTGACTATGTATCGTACTTTTATTGCCATTCTGTATTATTTGTTGTTGCATAAGCATATTATAGACCCAACAACGAGCAGGGCTGCCAGATCAGCCTTAATGGCTGTTTCAGCCACTTTTGGAGGCCCACAGCCACTAAAAAAAACCATTTCAGCCACTTTTGAAAATTTGGTGATGACCAAAAAAAAAAAAAAGGAAACGTCTTGTATTCTTGAGAAAATGAGCAACAAAAAAAAAAAAAAAAGGTCGACAACTTATATTTCCCACATCAGCCACTTTTTCAACCACTCGAGTCAAAAACTTCAGCCATTTTTCTTGCAAAAGTGGCTGAAGCCATTTTCCACTCAGAAAATCTGGCAGCCCTGACAACGAGTAGCACAAAAGGGGACAAGGGATTCTTTACAGACACACGTTGGTTATGAATAAAATACTTAATGTGGACAAAACTTATGTGCCAAGAGACTACTACTACACTCACTTACATTTCTATCACCGTATGCTAAAACTTATATACAAACAAAAAAATTCAAATTTTACCCAATACCCTGCTGCTCATCTACCTACGCGTCTTACTTTAGTGATCGAAGTGGTATAACAAAAATATAACCCCGCTGATCGGAAAAATCATAAAATATTACCAATAATTCATACACAAAAAGCAAAGCTACATTGTTATGTACTGCATATTTCCACCTCACATAACGTTGTCTTATCTTTAACTTTTGTATGCAACGAAGAAAATCAAAATCTAATTATAGATTTCTATTTCATCAAACCAGTATTGAAATTTATTATTTAAAAAGAGGAACCCATTCAGAATTCGCTCTATTCGTGATATTACCGAGCGATCATCGAAGTACATTATTCCAGACGTATAACCGAAGTCATAACGCCCAATGAACATTGTACAAAACCTCACGCTGCCGAATAAAGCGATCCAACTCATCATCGTGGGTTATTGGTTCTTACTATTTGTGTGATAGTAGGAGAAGACTGACTACAGAAATGATCCTGTGAAGTATAGTCTTAACTTTTCAATCCAAATTCATACACTATTCACCCTAGAAGTGCTAAAACTGTTTGGGAATTCTAAACATATATAAATTCAAATAATACAATCACCAAGGTGGTTGTTCTACGCTTGTTATTCTGGTTGAGCAGAACTATGTAAGTAATTACACATTCTCAGAGTCTTGTTTTTTATATATTTTCATATATACGTTATACTTAGAGTATTTCTTACAAATAAAAAATATACATTAATAAAAAAAAAAATAATAACTTATAAAAAGATTATCAACCTGGCAGCGGTGGGATTCGAACCCACGCCTCCGAGGAGACTGGTGCCTTAAACCAGCGCCTTAGACCGCTCGGCCACGCTACCATGTGATTGGCCGCTGCCAAGCAAATGGAAAGTATGAAGTGAGAATAAATGACTATCAGAACACGTGGAAATTGTCCAGTTTTCTATCAAAGTACAATAATAGTTGTAAGAGAAAATAATTTATTCCGAAATGAACAAAGCTTAGCCCAAAATTTAATATACCTTGCAATGCATAGAAATATTTCTATTTTACTCTGTCAGCTAAACTATTTTGTCAAGTCATTTAATTTGTACTTACTTATTCAATTTCTCTATGAAGGCGGTTTTTGCATTTCAATTGCGACTCGGTTGTCGCTTGGAATGTGTCTTTTGTTCGATGTCTTTGCATTTCGGTTTGCCAATTGTTTGAAATTTAATTTAAGTCTGTCGGACATGGTCCAGTAAATTCACAGAATTCCAGGTAATGCCCGCAATTAACTCCATTAGTGTTTTGCTCTGCCTGCTGCCCAATTGAAGCTGTACGTGATTTTTTGCGTTTACCTGCGTCTGGCATTAAAAATGTACAACTTTGCAATTATTTGCATGCCAAGGGCCTTAAATTTGCACAAATTCACGTGTGTAGCAAATATTTTGTATGCTGATACGGCTGCGGTTGCTTTTTGCAGCCCTTTGCTGGCATTTTAATGAAACCGCAAATGTTGCCATCCTCCAGCACCCTCGACAGCCTCAGACTTGGCCAGGAAAACCGCAGACTTTGTTTTTGTTTTGCTTGTCGCTCGTGTAAAGATTTTTATTGCAATTTTCTAATTTCATTGCGGATTTTCCGTCGAGTGCCTGCCTTTCCCAGAGTGTTGCCTGTCGCCGGGTTCAGTTTATGGCTGCTACAACAGACAACAAGCAACCAAGAAGAACAATAACAGAAGCCATGGCAAATTGTTGCTGCGGTTGCATATGTAAGAGATTCCGTACTATTGTCCTTTCCTCAATATGCGCCCCTTTCGCGTCACGCATAAATTCGCATTTTCATTTGAATTTTAAACACATTTCCAAGCTGTCTAAACAAAAATGCTGACAGTTTTGCAAAAATAATAAACATTTTAATGCAGAAACCTTCAATATACCCAAGAGTTCTAGCTGCTCAAATTGATTTTCTTCCATTTGACTTTTCCCCAATGAGCGCATTTATATGCAATGCAGTGTGGCAAGCAAAATCAACTCAAGGTGTTGCCCATGTGCCCATAAAAATAGTGAAACATGAAAATATTACTGCGGCCTCGTTACGTCATCCTCCGAAGCACATAAAGTCAACCATAATATGCCTTTGCTTTTTGCCGTACTCTTTTATAAGACATTTGACACGGAATCGACATGTGGTAGCGTGGCCGAGCGGTCTAAGGCGCTGGTTTAAGGCACCAGTCTCCTCGGAGGCGTGGGTTCGAATCCCACCGCTGCCAAGAGTAGAATTTTTTTTTATTTATTATTATGTATTTATTATTTTTTATTAAAAAAAAAATATTTTAAGTACAAAATATATAAAATATATATAAAAAAAAAAAAACGGAAAATGTGTATCTATAATTGCTTACCTAATTCTGTTCAGCCACAATACAAGCGTAGAACAACCACCTTGGTGATTGTATTGTTTGAATTTATATATGTTTAGAATTCCCAAACAGTTTTAGCACTTCTAGGGTGAATAGTGTATGAATGTGCGTTGAAAAATTAAGACTATACTTCACAGGATCATTTCTGTAGTCAGTCTTCTCCTACTATCACACAAATAGTAAGAACCAATAACCCACGATGATGAGTTGGATCGCTTTATTCGGCAGCGTGAGGTTTTGTACAATGTTCATTGGGCGTTATGACTTCGGTTATACGTCTGGAATAATGTACTTCGATGATCGCTCGGTAATATCACGAATAGAGCGAATTCTGAATGGGTTCCTCTTTTTAAATAATAAATTTCAAATAGTCAAATAATAATACTACTTGCTTAGTATTATTGTGTTCAAAAGTAACTACCAGTTGTTGTTAACAATTGCACGTGTTAAACATACAAAAAGCTTCTGGTAGTTTTTTATTTTTGTATGATTTTGTTTCTCTTCACTTTGGAATTTGTGTCGTAGAACAATTTTTATCTTTTTTGTTGAAGCAGCGTTTCGTGCTCAAGGCGCGTTGAGCAAATAATTTTCCATTGCTTGCTGTGCCATTTCATAAAGAAGTAAAAATTGCGATAACTTTTTGCTAATTGGAAAGCGGGGGGAGACTTTTTTGTAATTACTTATGGCTTGCGTATGAATGAATAGCTCTCTTAAGTGGATGTAGACGTGATTTTTAACTAATTTAATGACACAGTAAAAAAAGCAAAAGTATCTTCTAATGACATTTAATTACAATAAATGAACTATTTTTTGTTCTTTAAAATTTTTTTAAGCTAATAGAAAAACGTTTTGTATGATAGAATTTACTTTTATAAAAGTGTATATAAGCCCCTAGATAATTGAATTCATTAGGCACGTAATAATAATTAAGAGATGCTTATATGTGTGGTGTTGTCTATGGTATTCACATGCTCAAAAGTACCTTAAAAGGAAGCCGACACGTAGGAAAAATGGGTTCAAGCAATGCAAAGCAAATGGGAATTACATATGGGAGTATGACTGCTGGTACAAGTATTTCGAGTACTCAAATAAAAATACATTTGAAATGCGGTAAAAGTAAACCGCAGCAGTGTCAGCAAACATTGAGGCATCATCATTGCAATCATTATCATTATCTTCATCATCATTATCAGCAGCTTGGTTCATGTTGCTGCGGCAATTGTGAGGAAGGGAATCGATGCTGTAATTGATGTCTTTGCGACATGTTCCCAAAGTGTTTACGTTGAGAATTACCCAAGTGCTGCAGTGAGGAAGTATCCTTATGCGTGTATGTGTGACTGTATATATATATATAGGAAAAGAGGTTGGGTCTGCCACACCCACTCCTAGTTGACAGCCAGCCGTTTACGTGCACTTAATGAAATGTGCCCCAAAATGGAAGCACGTTTTGGGCATCTATTTAATGAGCCTGGATAGGAAGGCAAAACGATTTTCCTTACCAAAGCAGCAACCTCCTTTTCTGCTTCACTCCTCATTTCATTTTATCCGACGGAAGCCGATGATGTGACTCGTGAAATTTTTAAATGTCGCAACGTAAATTCAATTTTCATTTGCAACAAACGACATAGCAATGACAACGACAACAACATTCAACAACAGCTGCATCCGCTGCATTATTCAATAAGCACTCAAATGTAGTGCAAATTCTTATTTTAAGCCGACTAAAGCTGTACTCTATTCTTTGGTATTTTTGGTATGGTATGGTATAAACCACATTTTAAAATTCATGTGTGCGCTCAACAATTCTCCACAAAACAAAATGCGATTAAATGTGTGGAAAATGCCGCAGGATAAACCACAATGGGTTAAGGCAACGTCTTGTTTGCACATGTCTCGACCCCAATACCCACAAGGCACCTCTTACTCACACCACACTTCCTCATTTCTCTCAATTCCCAAACAGATTCAGCTTATCCAAAGTCAGCCACAAACACAGACAAAGACAGAGACACACACTCACAGATACAAATACATATTGAAGGTGCAAAAATGCGTTAAACATAACATGCTAATTCCAGGTGCCTGCAGCTTCAATCTTTCAGCATCAGCTACACATCGCCACAGACTGCTACAGGACTGTGCACACATTCCCTTGGGCAGAGACCAAGACAAAGAGGGAGAATGTATATTGTGAGATAAACTCTACGTATACGTAATATGAGCGCTTTGTGTGCTATTTGATGCTGAATATTTTGCAGTCAGAGTTGCCTTTTGTGTTTTGCACCATGTCGAAGTTTTGTGGTAACAGCAAAGCCAACGCCTTTGTGTTGGACAGGGAAAATATTTGTTGCACTTGTTAAAAATTCCAAAAAAAAGGGGCTAAAAAGGCAAGCAGTAAAAATGTTTACTTTGTACTGACTTTACCTAAACTAGATTCAGTATGTTACTGCAGCAACTAAAATACTTAAGTTTCTGCAGTAGCTACTAACACCAATCGAGGTTGTAATAATATTTAAGGATCATATATATATCATTGATTTTATGTACCAAGTAAAGAAACCTTTTACATTGCATTGTATTATAGCTTGTGGCATACTTCAGTTATTTAGTACACCAATTGTTGCCAAGCAGCTAAATAGGTTTTTGTGATAATGTTAACTGATTGTCTAGGTCAAAAATAATGATAATGCGCTTTAAATGTTAAAAATTAGAACAATTTCGAGATTATTTATGGTATTGTTGAAAGACAAAAGGAAATGATACGTAAGAAAAACATTTCACACTGTAAAATGTAGAATATTTTATAGATTAGAATTCTTGCATTAAGTAAATTACAACTTGAAGTTAATTAATTATTTTATTTTTAATTTATTTATTAAGCACAAAATAAATATCGCATAATTTTATTGAATTTAAATAAATATTTATACAAGCGCAGCCCTCGATCATCGTATACAAAACTGATCGTGAGCCCTGGTACATAAAGCATGTGCAAAGCTTTTATAGTTACCTCTCTCTCCCTCCCTCTCCCATTGTCTCTTTCTGTCACATGTTTCACGTAAACTCAAACAGCTTAGATCAGTGTTCGTAGTACTCAGTTTCGGTGCAAAATGGATAACAATAAGTTTTCTATGAAGAGTTTAATGCATAAGCCGGCGGTACGCATTGGAATCGTTGTGATGGTTGTGCATGCCGTTTGCTGGATCGGTTGGAGCGCCAGTGATCGTGGGGATACCAAAAACAATGCTGCTGCAATAGCCAATGCACAGCATGAACGGATACGTGCAGCAATTGAAAGCAAAAATTAATTTTAGGACCTGAAAGTAAAACAGATAGAATTATATAAATATATATTGAAGGGAAAAGTTGAAGACTGCCTAGAAGATGTTAAATAAGTGATAATTAATGTGATCAGCCACCAAGTTGGTGCTTGTGTACAAAAATATATAAAACTTGAGAAAGCTCGCTCATATGAAAAGCACATACATAATTTCTTGTACAGTGGTTGAAGCCCTATCAATAATGATAAACAATAAAATATATTTAATTTTTAACTTTATAGATAAGAAAGTAAGTAGGAGATTATATGATTAACCTTTGTCTGAAGTGTGACCAAAAAACAATATTTTTTTGTGTCTTTGTATGGAAGTAGTTCTATCTCTACTTATCAGTAGGGAAAGCCTATAAACCAATGATAAGATTAATTTACGCAAACGGAAACTAATAAAACTTTATTTAAAATGTGATATTTGAGTGTCTACTTTTCAATTTAATTTTAAAAAATTATATAAAATTTAGAAAAAATTTCAAAGTCTACAATTCAAGACTTACCTAGAAATTTATAAGTTTGGTAACTCTCGCCAGATGCCGGTCTCTGTGCATGTTGCAAGCTTGCTCAATTTATTGAAGTGTTGTTTGTTTAAAGCTCAAGCAGCTTTCTATACAAACAGCTGTTTTACCAGGTACCGTTTTAATTTTTTCAATTGCGAGCTTTTGATTTGAAAATATCTGCAGAGAAGCACAAACAATGGCTTGATCAATACTTCGAGCTACATTCAGTCGTGCAGTGAACTCCATACAGAGGTATAGGCCAGACTTAAAGAATCAATTAAAAATAAATATAACAGAAAGATGGTTGCAGTACGCATTATATACTTACTCCAGGGAATGCTGCTACTGTTGCTGCTGTTGTGCCTGAGCTGGCAGGGTCAAGCTGTACCAGCAAAAAATATGCTTAAACCATGGAAACCAGAGCCGCAGCCCGAGTTTCTGCAATTATTTAACAGAACGGATGGGACCGTGAGTAGCATATTTGATGTGCCACAGATATGTCCAGAGGGTTTCAAGTTATCTGGTGAACCACAGCGTTGCCGCAAGAAAGCATAAAAAAGTAAAAACAAAGAGATATCAGCAGACTGTTCAGTTATTTATATATTTATTCCGTATAAAAAATCTAAAAAATAATAATAAAATAAAAGTTTACAATATTGAAAAGCAAATTATTAATTAAGCAGCAGCTGTGGCTTACAAGTTTCAATAACAAGGTCAAATCAATATGTAATATATATATATATATATATATATATATATATATCTTTATATATATATCTTTATATATATGTATTAAGTCGCACCAGAACCAGCCCCAAATAAAGTGAAATACTTTTAAGTTTATTTATAGCTTCTGTATATCATTTCAAAACGTGCTTATGGCGATTTCCAAGTATTCACAACAAATATGACAACGATATGAATGAGTATATAAATATATGTATTAATTATTAACAAAATAACAGTAAACTAGGAACTTGTTGTAGATTTTAAAAATACAGCTTTTTTATTAAGTTAAAGTTTAGCTCTTCAGGCAGGCAAACGACAGCGTCCCAAATACAATTTAAAGCGACGTGGACATTCAGTAACTGGTTTTTGTCCAATTGGAGTTGCTGCAGCAAACACATTTATTAGCAGCAACATTATAAACAATTGATAAAGAAATTTAACAAATATAATCTTCATGTTGAAGCGGAAACGGGAAAAATGTTGTATTAGCCGTTACGCGTCTAAAGTGCAACTAAATATGACAACAATATGCGTAACACTCTTTATATATATATATATATAATATAATATATATATCTTCAACTAAACTAAACAATTGCGTCGACATAACATTACTCAGCCATGAGGACAGCTGATTGTTTATGATACCTTTGAGATTAGTTCCATTGAAATTACGGCACATATGAGTATTCCCCATATATATATATCTCGTCATTGTTTTTGTTTTGAACGTCTCTCTCGTGTTGCTATTTATGATGTCACAGTTAACTGTATCTATATATATATATATATATATATATATATACATATATATAGGTTTTAACGATTATTCAATGACGCATATGTTAATAGAGTTCAGTTCAAATACCTTATAGATAGGGGCGTTTCTCTTGGCTGCTGCTTTTTTTATTATTGAAAATTATCAGTTTACAGTTATTATTTATGTAATTTAATATATTTATGTACAACTTGCCAAGAGTTGTTTACTACCTTTTTAGGCACTTGAACGGCAACGTCCGCCTCTTATCTCCATGCCTCCACTACATTTCGGTTCTGTATCAAAAAGATTACGTCCACCGACACTTTCGGGCTGTACGTCATCTGAGTATCCCTTGGGATCTTTTGGTTGCTGTCTATTCGTATTAAAGATGTCTGAGATGTTGTCATCTATTGTTTTACTATTGTCAATAGGTGGACGTGGCTGAAAGGTGTTACCAATTCCATCTGTATCAGTTTGCTGTACTCCACTACCGCTGCTTTGATTGAATCCTGTATGTTGGCCACGTCCAGGAACTGGTTGTATGATGTTTACATTAGATGTTTCTTCAGGTTGTAAGGGATTGTTGGAATTACCAATAGGTTTGAAGTTCCAGTTATTTGTTGGTGGACGTGGTTGAAAAGTATTGTCAGGTTGCTGAAACTCTGTTGGATAATTGGGCTGTACGCCCGGACGAGGTTGCAAAGGAATGTTAGGATCGGCAGGAGTTTGGTAAGCCCAATTATTTGGTTGTGGACGCGGCTGTATGGTACCACCGGGTTGTCCTAGGTTTGGTTGTTGGAACTCTGTTGGATAATTGGGCTGTACGCCCGGACGAGGTTGCAAAGGAATGTTAGGATCGGCAGGAGTTTGGTAAGCCCAATTATTTGGTTGTGGACGCGGCTGTATGGTACCACCGGGTTGTCCTAGGTTTGGTTGTTGGAACTCTGTTGGATAATTTGGTGCTACACCGGGACGGGGCTGATGGCCAATACCTGGATTAACTTGTTCGGGATACCCACTAACGAATTGACCATCAACACCTGTGCCGGGCCTGCTGTGTCTAAAACCACCACTAGACTGATCCCCATTGAAGCCAGAACCTGGTTGCACTGGTCTAAAACCACCGCTTGGTTGACCCCAGGTACCTTGATTGGGTTCTTGATTTCTGAATCCCCCTACAGGATATCTTTCGCCAGATGAACCCTGACCAAAATGCCGATGATTGTGTTGAGGTCCTTGATGTCTGAAGCCTCCCGACGATTGCTGATTCCGATATGGGCCCTCGCCATAATTTCCATTGTTGAAGCCATCTTGGTTTCTGTGATGATAATGGTGATGATGATCATCGTGTTGCCTATCATGTTTATAATTAAATATAAAACATAAAACGTTTGTTTACTCACCCTACAAAATCGCCATTATAATCACGATCATGATGATGATGATGATTATGGGGATGATTATGATTAGGATAATGATGTTGTGGTTGAGCTTGCATTAGCTGCGTATTAAGTAGGGCTATCAGTAAAAGCCCCAGAGATAAGACTCGCACTCTGGAAATCATCTTTATGTCCGATTTTTTCCGAAGGTTCCGCCAATGTTGAACGTTTTATAGAGACTAATAAGACAAATGTGCTACTTCGAATAGGGTCCCATAACAAAATCTGGGATTTCAAGAGACTTCAGCCTGATAAGCTGGATTTTAATATATATTCTACCTCTTATACAGTTCAATAGCTGAGTTCAGCTCAATGTATTAAACGTCTCTTATATTATAGATAATCTTCAATGAATATTTTTAATTTGAATATATACTAATTGATTTTCAAAGATGCACAAGTTTCAATACTATTCACAAATAGTTATTCACAACCATAATAGGGCCTTGAGCTTTATTGTTAGTTCCGTTACTGACTGTTGGTATTTCTGATAAAAACAAAAATGAATATATAAAACAACTCTCATGCTCTGTCATTGCAAATTAACTTAAAATACTGACGTAGAGATAACTCGAAAATTACAACATTTTTCGTGGGGGTTTTTCTTTTAATTGTGATCACCCTTGCATTAGGCATATTAATTATGTAGAAACTGCATTAAATTAACAGCAAGTATAGAACACTAAAATAGTGAATAGATTTTATCACAAATTTTATTAAAATTGGTATAAGAAATGTGAAGAAAACAGGTTTATTTTGATATATCACAAGATTATTATTAATACTGGAAATACTTGGCCATTTAAATATAGTTTGATTACTATAGAGTATATAAAATTCCGATTGACCAGTGAAAATGATTTCAATATATCATGAAATATTTCAACAAATTTTAATAGTCAGTGAAAACGCGATATTCATGTCAATATAATCAAGCTCTTATTATAATTTTATAGTTTAAGCCTAAAGTTATCTGTTAGCCGTGGTTTAAGCTGCTTTGCGGCATCGACCTGCTCTTAGTTGATAGCCAGGTTGACAAACGGGTAAAGTTTCCACCAGTATGCGATTATCGATGGTGGGGAACTCTGATTCGGTAAAGTTCAAGGGCAGCTCTGTGGACTCATGTACAGTTGATTCCATGGAGCTATTCACAGGCAATTCCACAGTGCTCTTAGTAGGCAATTCTGTAGAGCTGGTCCCAGACAAAACTAAGGAACTGTTCACAGGCAGAGGTATAGAGCTGTTTACAGGCGAATCTAAGGCAGTGTTACCAGGAAAATGTATTGGCCTATACACGGGCACATCCATGCTGCTGTTATCAGTATGAAGTTTATCATCTCTTGTTATAGTACACAGACCCGATTCAATTTCAGTGATTTTCAAAGTCACAAGTCCCAAGAGCAGAATGTGAACGGCTTTGAACTGCATTATTTATTTGTTTACCCAAGTGGAGAGACACGAAAAGACCGATAAAAAACAAAACGCGTTTGGTCGCTTCTACAGAGCTTTTAAGACTGACAACGAACACTCAACGCGGGCAGATGATGATCTCCAGACAGATTGTAGGAGAAATTAAAAAAAAAAAAACTGGCCTGAACGTACAGGCCGATAAGAATTGGCCATTGTTTACTTGTGTAGGAAAAAAGTTGAAAAAAACAAAAACATACACACTAAATATTGAGCTCCTACACAATTCCAAAACTGGAAACTGGAAGCTGAAACTAAAACCAAAGCTTTCAGTTACTTATTAAAATGTAAACAAAAATCTAGCTACGAAAGCTCTACAGTGTCTATAAGTAGTAAATGTACTGCTGTAAGTTTAAAAACAATATTCCAGCTTAATACATATTATATAAATTTTATTTTTAAGTGCAGATATTTAAGTCTAAGCCAACACGTTTCTATCCTTATAATATTTGGGTATATTGTTCGCATTTTACAACTGTAAATCTTCACCAAAATTTAAACCTAGTAATTTTTTTTATATAGCTAAACATCATTTATCATAATCATATCATTTATATAATACGTTTTACAGACGCACCTCAAATAATATAAAATATATTTTGTTATATTATATTTTTTATTTACTATTTTTACTTGTACCTGTACCAGTGGACGTCGCATAGTCCGATACACCCGAGTACAACATTTTTACTTGTTGCTCAATTAATTTTAAGCCTTCCTGCGGCAATGATTACCAACAAGTTTCTGGCCCTCACCACAAATAGGTAATGTCTCCAATGTGATGCGACGGTCAATTTTCGTTTCACTTGTATTTGTTGTAGAGGCTGAAAGCTCTTGTGGCAGCTTCGTAGGTTTTATATCAGTTTTAGGCTGCTCAGTAGGATCATCTTTTCTTATCTCAGATGTTATTGTTGTTGATGTTGATGTTGATGTTGTTGTTGTTGTTACGGGCAATGTACTGTTCCTAGATAAGGCAGATTTTGTGACAATCAGCTTTGATTTGTCTTCAAATGAATGCTCTTCACCCGGATACACAACTCGAGAGTCAAGCACTTTGCCTGCCTTGCACAATGGCAACGATAACTGCAGCGAGAACAACAACAACAAAAGCAGCTGTAATAGTGGTAGGTCCAATGATAATTGGAACCCAAATTTAAGTGCCATCTTGCTAAAACACGTTTACTCAATCCAAATTCACTTTAAAGACTAAAACCTAAGTGAGAGAGAGAAGGAATGTGAAGCTTTAGCTTTATGTACTGATTGTTAGCTCAGCCGTATGTAAATTGTTTTCAATTGCGTTCAGCTCACGCTGGCGATAAGCAAAGGAAAAAATATTAATAAAAAAAAAACCATAAAACACAAACTTGTATAAATGCATTTATAATGAGATTGTTTATCGATTGCTTTAATTGATAGAAAAATGTTAGAATGCACTAACAATGCGAATATATTATATCTCTATAAATATATACTTAATAAATATTTACAAAATATGATTGATTGCAATAGAATTTCCTATTTACTTGTTCGAATTTTTATAGTACTCTCTAATTTTTCGTGATTGTTCCATCAGGAAACTATAGAAACAATGAGCTTGTAATATTAAATATTAATAATTATATTAATAGTAATATGGTAGAGTGTGTCGACTGTAAGAATACTTTACTGAAGCATAAAAACTGTATACAGCTACTATAATTATTATTTTAATATTTCCTTAATTTTTAGTATTTTAATTGTTTTTGTAAATATTATTATTCTCTTATTTTTTTTTAACGAATGTTATCATAATATTTCTTTTATATTATTATTATTATTATTATTATTATTATTATTATATAAAGCCAAAAAAGGTGGTGGTAAAATGTGTTAAAAGACTTTTAATAATAATAATAAAAAAAAAAAAAAAATATTTTTATATCATATTATTGATTATGATAATTTTCATATGGGATTCCATATTATTGGTTCTGAATAGTTAAGCAGGTTGACGACAGCGACCAAAGCCCATAGTCCTTCCTTCTAGACATTTTGGTATGGGATCCTTTAGTATAGTTGATTGCGAGTATATCAGGAGCTGAGTGCATATTATTATTACAATCCGAAATCTATACATTTTGTTATAAGATTTTCTTTAAACTGTTTTTAAAATATTCAAAATATTTTTTTATATAGTAATTTTTTTATAATAAGATTAGCACCAGATCAAATCTATTTACGGTATTTATACATAAGTATTATCAGGCGAAGAGGCATGCGACAGCTTCATGCCAATATCAACAACTTTTCAAGGTCAGATAGGAGATGATGCAAAGGTGGATATTAAATAGGAATCAGACTCTTAAGATTCTTGTCTAATATACTTAAATTATTTGAAATTCCGGAAATTTTTTATAGTTGTAGAATTAATTAATTGGGGTAACGACAATGACTGCTAATTCCTTTAATTAGTCTTCTTTTATCCGAATATCAGTCTTCATATAATCTTTATCCCCTTAGCCATGGAAAAAAAAGAGACCTAAAGGAACTTGTAGAAAAACTAAACTTATGTAAAATTTAGAAATATTTATCTGCGAGCTTTTGTAGTATATACATTCTTGATCAGGATAACCATACGTGGAAATCTAGATTCCTTACATTTTTAAATTTCCTCCACTGACCCCTAATTAATTGTAATTAATTGTAATTAATCGAACTAAGAAAATATTATTTTCAAATCCCACTTTATTTCATGTTAAATAATAATAAAAAGTTCACCTTTTCATTAATGAAGCTCCTTAAAAGTATCTCAATAACGCAACCGATTTAAGCTGGAACCTCATCTGCTGGCGCCGGTGCAGGAGCTGCAGCAGCAGCTGGTGCAGGCGTTGCAGCAACTGCAGCAGCAGCAGTAGTTTCCGCAGCCTTTTTCGTGGGACCAGGCTTTTTCTTACCAGCCTTTTTCTTGGCAGCAGTGCGAGCCTCTCCTGCATGAGCAGTGTTACCCACAGCTGCCTGTGCAGCAGTGCGAGCCTCTGCTACCTTGGCATTGGCCGCAGCTAGTGCTTCAGCTGTGCGCGACGATGGTGACTTGGCAGCGTTAGCACCATTTGCCTGGGCAGCAGTGCGAGCGGCTACCCTATGATGAAGTCTGCGAGTGCGAGACGCAACCTCGGCCTTAGCATTGGTTTCAGGCTTGGCACCGCGAGCATCAGCCTTCTTTGCCATCTCCTCAGCCTTGGCACTGCGAGCGTTAACTTTCTTTGCTAGTTCTTCAGGTTTTGCACCGCGAGCATCAGCTTTCTTTGAATTCTCCTCAGCCTTGGCACTGCGAACACCGACAGGATCCTCTTCCTCTGGTTGAGGACCGCGAGCATCAGCCTTCTTTACTTTTTCCTCAGCCTTGGCACCGCGAGCATCTACCTTCTTTGCATCATCTTCAGGATTGGGACCGCGAGCATCAGCCTTCTTTACTTTTTCCTCAGCCTTGGCACCGCGAGCATCTACCTTCTTTGCATCATCTTCAGGATTGGGACTGCGAGCATCAACCTTCTTTACTTTTTCCTCAGCCTTGGCACCGCGAGCATCTACCTTCTTTGCATCATCTTCAGGATTGGGACCGCGAGCATCAGCCTTCTTTACTTTTTCCTCAGCCTTGGCACCGCGAGCATCTACCTTCTTTGCATCATCTTCAGGATTGGGACTGCGAGCATCAACCTTCTTTACTTTTTCCTCAGCCTTGGCACCGCGAGCATCTACCTTCTTTGCATCATCTTCAGGATTGGGACCGCGAGCATCAGCCTTCTTTACTTTTTCCTCAGCCTTGGCACCGCGAGCATCTACCTTCTTTGCATCATCTTCAGGATTGGGACCGCGAGCATCAGCCTTCTTTACTTTTTCCTCAGCCTTGGCACCGCGAGCATCTACCTTCTTACCATTATCTTCAGGATTGGGACTGCGAGCATCCGTCTTCTTTGCATTTTCCTCAGCCTTGGCACCGCGAGCATCTACCTTCTTTGCATCATCTTCAGGGTTGGGACCGCGAGCATCAGCCTTCTTTACTTTTTCCTCAGCCTTGGCACCGCGAGCATCTACCTTCTTACCATTATCTTCAGGATTGGGACTGCGAGCATCCGTCTTCTTTGCATTTTCCTCAGCCTTCGCACCGCGAGCATCTACCTTCTTTGCATTATCTACAGGATTAGGACCGCGAGCATCAGCTTTTTTTGCAATTTCCTCGGGTTTGGGACCACGGGCATTCACAGAATCTTCATCATCGGCCCTTGCACGAGGAAGTGAATGCGAATCATCCACACAGATGGCAACGCCAAGAACGATCAAGAAGATTAATGAGAGATTCATTTTACAGCTATACCTTACTGTAAGACACTGAAGTTCTAATCTTGAAATTTATGCTTATATAGCCTTTGGATATATTCTTTATATAATATGAATTTATTATAGATCTATGACAATTGGATTTTAGCATTTGTTCTTTTGCTATGGTTATATTATGCCGATTTATAATACGATTGTATAATTGCATTTCAAATCATGTTAAATTTATTACGGTTTCATAATATTCTCAACTTTCTACACTAAAATCTAAACATTTTTAGTTTTATTTACTAATATTCACATATCTGAATCAAGTATAATAATTAATTATATAAACTACTTAAATAAATAAGTTATAATTTATTACAGCTACTGGCATATATATTTAGTATAAAAGACATTATAATTTATATAGGATAGCGAACTGTACTATCTGACTTGTGGTATTTAAGTAGCTTTTTGTACAGTTCCGGTTCAATTAGAGCAAATCCCATTAGGCAGGGTTGCAACCCTAGAGAATTTTTCCCCACACTATTTGAATAGATGACTCTAAAAATTAAACTTTGAAATACTCATTAAAAAAAATAAAAGTATATTATTCTATAATATACACAGATCTATAGATAATTTTATCATTTTTTTTATATATATATAGATTTTGATATAAGAAGTTCTAATAGTAGTCAATGGGCAACGTAGCAAAACAAATGAGAACTTTAGTCAAGGGTTGAACTTAAAGTTACAGAAAAATTTCTTATATTTTATTCTCTATGAAACTATATAAATATATATATATATTAATATATATATCTGATACATATGATAATTGTACACTTTCCCAAAGCTTTAGAATATAATGTAGCAAAAATTTAAATATGTTTTCAGTTTTGGCTTTCATTTAATATGCCATTTGGTGAGTGTCGCTTTTGTTAGTACTTTTGGTTAGGTACCCTGAGCCAGTCCTAATAAATGTCAGCTATTAAGTCTAATAATTTTGACAATTCTATTGTCAGGACTTGAGCATGGCACCAACCCCAAGGACTCATCAGAAAAGTGCCAGGCTCATAAGTACCTGTAGCATAATTTTCGCGACCAACAAAAAAATAACAAAAAGGCAAAGGGAAGCAAGGAAGAGAGTAAGCAAACAAACACAAAGAGAAAAAAAAATAATGTTGAAACATAAAAATGTCATTTTAAATGGTAATTTTTTTTTTGTTTGCCAAAAAGCCTTGGGTTAAATGCTAAAAAAGAAAACCTTTTGGAAAACCTTCATTGTTCCAAATATATATAGTAATATAACAGCGACTTGTGAGTAAGTATATAAAAATACATTAAAATAATGCGTGTTTGCCATTCTGGCAGCTGATGCAACATACAAAACTGTGGACACTTTTTTGAGGGTTGGGTATAAGGAGGGATGGAAGGGAGCATGGGAGGAGTTACAAGTCATATAGTCATTTATTTATGACAACCTTCAAAATAAAATAAAAAGCAAAAACAAAACGCAAACCTTCAAAATGTATGCAAAAATAATATGCCTGTATGTGTGTGTGTGCGTGTGTGTGTGTACGTGCCAAATAAAATGCGAAAGTCAATAGAAATAATATTTTATGAGAAATATACTTAAGAATGTACAGTATAAACTCTTACCCTCTATTCCTCTCTTCCTGGCTTTCTTTAACCAAAGTGAAGGGCAACTGAAATTGAAGACTGCGGTTGCCGCTGGAGTGCTCCAAACAATAGCCAGGACTGTTAATCAGCGGCGTTTTGCCAAAGTAATCAGTAAATATTTGCAATTTTCTTGTTTTTCCCACTTGCCTTATGCTTTTCTTTGTCTATTTTATTTTACTCATTTTCATAAAAGCAAAGTTTCATTTGGCAGTTGTTCATTTCCCATTGATTGTTGTCTGTGGAGTTCTTCATTATTTCAGTTGTATAAATATTGGCAACATTTATTTATTTATTTTGTTATTTTTTACTGACTTTTCTTATATATATATTGTGCATAAATATATATAAAATGAGTTTATCTTTGATCTATATAATATACTCTCATACGAAGACCAACCTTGAATAGCATTTTTGAAGAGCAAACGCTGAAGTTGCCTTTTAAGGCAAAAACTGCTTTCGAAATTATTAAAATTGTGTAGTTGAAATTTGGTAAAAAGAAAACTATACATTTGGCTCAGATTCAGTTAGTTGTGAACAGTTGTGTGAAACGAGCTTCGTACTACAAAATGTTGCCAGTACTTTTGCGTGGCATCCTTTACTTGCTTCTATTACTGGCATACAGCCAATGTGGCAAGGCCTCAGACAGTGAAATTATTGAAGCCGAATTGTATCCACAAAAACAAAGTGTTAGCTACAATATACCCATATTGATACTACCAGTAAACAATCCAGCTGCAATCCTAGTCAAACCCTATAATATACTTGAAGCTAGCTGTCCACAGGGCTACATTTTGGCCAATAAACATTGCCACAAGCGTGTAAGAGTTGCAATCGAAGTTAATACCTTAAAGTTACAATAAATCAATTTAATTTTTATTATAACAATAAAATTTTTTTGGTACTTTTCTTTCTTGAAATTTGCTATATATTTTTAAAGTTAGTTGGAAAAAAACTTACCCAAAATGTTGCGGCCTTAAACTGTTATTTAGTGTTATCATCATCAACAGTTTTTGTGGGTTCATTGGGCCCATTTGTTGTTATAATTTATGATGGGTTCTACGTATAGGTAACCTTTGACCGCAATCACCAGTAAAGTCTCAGACTATCAGTTATGGCCTCTTCCTCTAGCAGTTCGAGTGATATGCAGACATTGCATGCCATTAGTTAGGGGTCCATTAACCAAAAATGCAACCAGCCGCAGGCTGAACACATGTCAATAAGGACATATTAAGGGGTGAGGTGGGGAGAAAGGGAGTTGCACGTTTTGGTTTCCTTGTGCACGTTGATGTCATTTACAGGTAGCAGCTGCATTGATGTCCAATAGACAGGAGTCAAAGCTACATTTACCACTTGCCACTTACCATTTGCCACTTGCCACTCGCCGTACTCGCACTCGCACCGCGTGGCGTATTAATTCATGTCATAAAATATGGCTACACTTAGGCATGGAGCAGCGAAATTGACAAAGTCTCGTCCAGAACGTGGCTGGACATACCAAAGAGAGAGAGGTAGGACTGAAGAGTTGGGCATATAAAAGGTTGAGCATGAATGAGTTAATTAAGCGCCTCACGGCCAGCAGCATAATTTCAAGTCATTTATCAGTGATGTCCCTGACGTTGGGATGTACGAAGTACGTCGGAAAATGTAAATTGGCTTAGATCCCGATGCCCGAGCGAGGAGGGATGCGGAGTAGGTGGTTAAAGTAAGTGTATATTTTGGGGAATGCAAAATGAACACAAAATGCTAGACAACATGGTTGCTTCATTATATGGTGCACTGTTTATTTGTGTTGCAATATTTACATATTTCGACCCAAAGGATTATTCAGCCAAGGATAGACAATTGGACATTTGTCGCAGAGGCTCATATAGCGAGTTTCACCAGTAGATACCTTTGCAACATTACAGTTAACAGCTTTGCAAACAGTTTTAGGTTTCACCTCACACTTCTTAAAGGGCTGACCTAGCACTGGCTTCTTTACGTACTCCAACATACGAGAAATGCCTGTCATATATACATCCGGATAGGTGGACAAATGATGTATGAATCTACAAAGGAATTGATTAGAGTTAGATCATTGAAGATCGTTTGTAACTTACTTCTTGAAGGCAGCAAAGTTGTTACGACCGCGTGCAAACCATGCGGCATGTAAGTACATGCCAAATGGAGCTTTGTTGCCCTTATAGTGACGATTGAAGTTTTCCAGCATCCAATCGAACAATGCATCGACTTCATCCTTGGGCGGATATGCACAGGCATCGATCATGGAACAACTGAAACCTTCTGTATCAGTCCAAGTTACCATTGGATTTACCCAAACACCTGCTAGAGCAGCATCTGGACAGGGTACAATTTGACAATCCTGCACAGACAAATAGTCCAGTGTATAGGGCCACATAGGGGGATCCTTAAACTGCTGTGTGGGCCAGGAGCTGTCGTAGGTAAGTCCTAGGTTCTTCAATGCCTCAAAAGAGTTATTACCTGAAATCTGCAAGAAGGGCAAACGTATGCCTTGTATATGCTTGGCATCAACCTTGGCAAAAGTCTCAAGCATTTGTATCTGTTCACCAAATTCACGCTCAATGGTTGCGACATCTGCTTCGCGCCAGTAATCGGTGCCATCGCCATGGGTCACCGAATGTAGGGCAATCTCATGACCAGCATTGTAGAGCGCATTCACACGCACGTAGTCTGTATACTCATGGGATACGAAGAAGGTGCTTGTGGCGGGGCAGCCATCGGGATTCTTAACGCCATCGAATAACAGTTCATACTGAGCATAGTTGACAGCATTCACTGCATCATCAAAGGTGATTGTAACGAACTGTATATTGATTTGAATGAAGAAAAAAGATGGTGCAGTATCAGGGTATTGAGTAAGACTATATTCTATTAAGCTAATTAGTCTAAGCTCACCTGTGGAATATCCTTTTCCTTGCCCTTGAATTTGGGTCGCGGTAATGTGGCATCCGAGCAACGACAATCAGGCAATTTGCATTTAGCTGGCGTACAGGATTCAGCTCTTTGTAGCAGCTGCCGCTCCGTCTGTGGTGCTACTGTCGTCTTGGACTTATTCTTCAATTTATCCTTCAACTTATTCTTTCCCTTGCGCGATTGCTTTTGGCCATCAATAAGCAGTGCTGTGGCGAACAGCACTCCAAGTAATAAAAGAGTTGCGTGTTTCATCGTATGCCGAAACTTTCTTCAGCTAATTTACGGTATATTTTGATGCGTATGGCTGCTTTTATAACATCAGATGAAAAATAATATCTTATCAAGTTATCACGGAAAAGATGATTTGCTTGTAAAACAATTAAAAGGGTGTGGTTAAATGACAATTTCGGAAATGTTTATGATAAACAACAATTTCGGAGTGCATTAGGTAAAGAGATATTTGTGCTAAGAGCTCCTCAACTAAAGAAACTAAATTCAAGTAAAGAGATACCATAATTGCTAAATATATGCTACCAAGGAGCAGGTTGTTCTATTGTCTACAAGGACTTATTGAATTGATAGCTTTTAAACAAGTTGTTGACCAACTAAAATCAGATAATTTGAAGTTCGACAACTTTCAATTACTAGCGCATTGACTGGCAAACAATAACATAACTTGCCTCATTAGCATAGACCCAAACTCAAACCCTAACCCAAACCCAGAGTCAGAGTCAAGAACGTAACCAGCTGAGTATTGCGTCAGCGACTTTGAGTGGAAAAGTTTGGAATCCAATAGGGAAAGACGCATTGTAGAAGGAACTGCTGCAGTTACCAAATTATGACAGAAAAGCCAAAACAAATCTACTTCAAATTCGTAAACAAGTGTTTCCAAACTTTTGTGGCACGACAGCAGCCTCTTAAAACAAAGCCCAAAATGTTTTCAAGAGTGTGTTTTCCCAGCCGCAGAACATACTTCTATTCCCTCAGGTTTTGCCCCTTCCCCTTAGCATCCCCATGCTTGGCATAAAGGTGTTGCAGCATTGCGTTAGCCAATGGGAACATCAAATTTGAAAGAGGCAAGAGTCAATAGTCAACGAGTCACTGAAAAGTTAAGTTTCTCTTTAAGGAAATGCAGTTAGTGCTACATGGTGCAGCTGAAATTGACTCATAGGGCCGTTGGTGCATGCAACGAGTTTGGCAACGATGCGAATTTCTTGGCACGCTTAAGCCGACTGACATGGTGCACGCCTACAATACATTTTGGTCACGTTCTGGGGCGTTGCCGGCAGGGGTAGGTGCCCCACATGCCATAGCTATCCATGTGCCCACATGCACGAACCAACCAACCAACAGACGGCAAATATCAAGCCGAGCCGAACGCCAAAAACTCTCGGCTCCAAACCGGAAATGGGTGGCAGGCATAGCCATATAACATATAGCCAGACAGCCAGACTCAGTTAAGCACCAATACCAATGCGTTGTCAGTGTTCGTTGTTGCAGTTGTAGGGGCAAACGGCTTGCAACATGTTTGAGTGAGTTTGATGCCAGGGCCCATGTGACGTATGCGCAATGTGTCAAATGTGCCCAGTGGCTGACAGAAGTGCTGCTCATAATTAAGATTGAGTACAGGTTGGGACCTGTAGCAGAAGGACTATTCAATATGCTAGCTAGTTCATTGAAATTTGATTGACAGACTGCATGAATGAAGATGAATCTAAGAAACTGTAAAGCTTGAAATCTGTTGCAATTTCTCTGTGTTCCTCCCTCTCTCCCTCACTGCGCTCTGTCTTTCATTCATTAGTTTGTGGCGCGTCAGTGCGTAAAATCAAAGTAAAAACTTAGACCTACAACTCTCATACACACACACACACACACATACAGGCACAAGGCAAAATGCATGTAGCAAGTAGCAATTCTATATATCCTTAAGTCTCACGTGGCACAAACTGCTTTAAAATGCAAATTTCTTACGCTAATAAAAATGTTACTCATATGCGTGCCAAAGATCTACACCCCAAAAGGAAACTCACGCACGTCTGAGCCGCATGCCACAAAACTACAAAGGGCCAAACCATCTCGCCAGCTACCAATTGCCAAGGGGATTAACTATACCAATGGTATGCCATAGCTTTCTCTTACTGGGTTACAGCCCAACTTTTGCCAATTTTCGCGATAATCACACAACTAATTTGCATAGCGTGTGAAATAGAAATAGAAACGAGACTGCAAATCTGCACTAATCAAATCAGCCCAAAGAAAACAAACTCAATTTGAATTTTCTACATTTTTTTTCTATTTTAAAATATATATATATATATATATATACTCTAACCAAAATGGGGTAGGGTGCATATAAAAGCTAAAAATTTGTATATATTTTTTAAAAAAATTTTTAAAAATTTTTTTAGTCATTCGCTAAGCAAACTTCTACCAGAACTTTACACTATTTATATATAAAATATGAAAAAAATACTTAAAGAGATTATATAGGATATAGAGTATTATATAGAGTATTCAGTGTTTTATTTTGTGAACATACTTTTGCAGCTTATTGCCAAAAACAAACTTATTTACCTAACACCTTAAGATAAGACCTTAAGTATTAGATCTACTGTAAGCTTGCTTTGTTTAAATTAAAGTTGGCTTAAATATTGTGCTGCGCCAATTTTGCTCTCTGATTTGTCAGTTTAAATTACATTTTGGACATAGAAACGTCAGCCTAAAATAAAAAAAAAAAATATATAAGGCAATTTCAAATTTAATAAATTTTATCCAAATTTTAGCAGAAATAAATTACCAAAAATGTCCTTGGAAAGTCTTGAGAAGGTTAAGCCACAAGCAAGGCTAGAAAGCGTTGCCAGGTTTAATAAGAATCTGCAAAAGAATGAGGTAATTACCTTGCACTATCTGGGCCTACCATACTTGGTAATATCCCGTAGTCCACAATTACGTCTCAAGATGCCATTGAGTACACACAATTATCAGGATGGTAGCTCCATAGGCATGGCATTGCAATTGGTCTTCAGTTTTCCTAGTAACTATCCGTTGCAGGTGCCGCAAGTTGAGCTGCAGGAGAAGCGTAATATAACCCCAAAATTGGAACGTATTTTGCGTACAGAAATTTCACAAACGTTGCAACAACATTTGGGTTTATATATGATTGTGCCTGTGGTAACAAGAGTGCAAATGCTATTGAACAACGAAGTGAGGCATTTGCTGTTGCGGCATTAAAGCAATGTTCGGATTTCATCAAACTTTTTTCTTCCTTTTGCATTTTGGAACTCAATGATATGGGAATGGTGGTGGAGGTTCGTGGATGGATATGTGAGATGTGAGATGTAAGCAGTGAGCAGCAGGCGGTTGCAAAGTAGAGCTCGTAAATGTTGAGTGTCTTTTGCTGTCGTAACTGTATTTTGGTAACTGTAGTTGTTGTCAGTCGCAAGGTGTATGTGTTGTGTGTTGGTTTGTCTATCTTTTGCTATATCCACATGTGTGTGCGCGTTTGTGTATGTGTATGTCTGTGTGTGAATGCGTATATGTATGTCCTTATACGTACGTGCACAAACATGTTTGCTATGAAAAAGCATTGCCGTGGCGCGTAATTCACGCAAAATACGTGACTTCTACCATTGGCAACGGTAACTGTAACCGTTACAACAACAACAACAATACAAAACCAACAACAACAACAACAATTACAACGGTAACAACAACAACAACAAGAAGAACAACAGCAGCAACAATAACAACAGCAACAGCAGCAAAGCAACAGACAAAAGCAACAACAACATTTGGTGAGTGCCCTGAAGTATGCAACACTTGGCCAAATGTTAACACGTGCCAGCAGAAGAAGACACGCCAGGACGATAGCTCATTAATTGGCGATCCCAGGAACTTTCACAACGGTCCGAGCATTGCATTAACTTATCTTTTATGCGCATGCCGAAGCACTTGCCATATATAGTTATCTAGCTAAGGACGAATGTAGTTGCGTTTGGCTTTTCGTGCACATATCCTTGCATGGTTGCTGTCTAACATTTCCTTCCGCCAAAATTGGCAGTCAACAAAAATAGAATGAGGAAAAAAAGAAAAGCAAAATAGTAAAGACATTCGCTACTCACAGAGAGTTAGAGCATAGCACTTGCTTCCTTGGGCGCATCCTGTTTATCCTTAAGCATGCAGCACCATTGGCGGGAGCGGCGTCAAAGTCTTTTTACTCCCATGCCGGATGTCTCTGGGTAATTTAGATAGCTGCAGTTGTTGCTCACAACTTGCATAATGTCACTTTCAAAGAGTTTTTAGGACCAAATTGCAAAAAAGGAAGAACCAAAAAAAAAAGAAACGAAAAAAAAAACAAAGAAACGAAGAGCATCCTTAAAGGATACATGCAAGTCACAGGTCATGCATACTTATACTTCTATGTATATATCAAGGATGTGCTTATATACCATATCTGTGTGGACTCAGCTTAAAGTCAATGTACATTTTGTTTAGTAAACTAAAGTCTAGAAGCTTGAAACTATGAAACAAGTTTTAAATGTTATGATAAATCCGATACGAATTCTAATAAAATTCTATATTTAATTCTGTTCAAAAGTAATATTAAAAAAAAGCATTTTAACTATAGGGAAGATACAGGATGTAGTTAAAAATGATTATATACAAAGTGATGGACTTACCATAGAGATGAGTTGAGCCTGCCAATTTCAGATGCATCCTTGAAAATTCTCTTGAAGTGTTCAGCCTAAAAGATGTGCATTATCCTTGCAGCATACTTGAAGCATATATTTTAAATTTTTAATATAGTTGCATATTCAATATTTCCCAGTAATACACACACACACACACACACACACACACACACTCACACACAACTTGTGTGTGATTCCATTGCATTTTGTAAGGATAATCTGCAACTTTTGATATTTTTTGGCAACTTGCGTAAGTCAAGCGCAAACATTAGCAGGAATATTCTTTTGGTTTGTTTGATGTTAAATGCGGCTGTGACGACATTGGCGACTCTGTGTATGCCCGAAGGATTTGTGCGTAATGAAAAACTGTCAAGGCACAAAGGATATAAGGCAATGCTTGCTGTTGGGTTGGGTTTTGGGCTGGAGTTGGTAAGGTGGTTTATGCCTAAGCCGTCGCAGGTATTGCAAAATTGAAAAGCGCTCGTCGAGCTTGTCATGGCATTAAAATGGCAAATTTGTGTTCGTCGCCAATGCGGCAGGACATTTATGGCCGGTAACTAAACGACTTCAGGCAGACAACGCCAGAGACAGGCCATAAAAACGGCGACGCTTGCGTGATAAGCGCATAAATCAGCTAAGACCATACCTAGCTTTGGTCCTTGCTTGCATCTTCCGCTCCTATCCCTTATTCCTACAGCTACTTCTGCTTCAGCTTCAGTTGTTGCTGCCATCGTTGACTGCTCTTTAAATTGAGCGTTCCATCTTAACCCTTAGATATCCGTTGTATAGGTACATAAAACCCAACCACATTTTAATTATTCGTAATGCAGCTCCCAACCCTCTCCCTTCTTTTGAATTTATATTGTGGTCCTGTATACAACCATTCATTCCTATTGTTCTATGAATTGTCCTGAGAAAAGTGCACAATAAAGTAATTAATTTGCAGTTTTAATCAAAATGAATGAATAAGAACAAAAATATCCTGCAGATTGCAACAGCTTTTGCTTAATTTAAAATGTTCAAAGAATGAGTTCATTTATTTGTATATTCAGCGCGTATTTTGTATTTGTTTATTGTTTCTGTTATAGCTAATAGTTTGCTATTAATTAAACATGAATAAGAATATAAAGAAATGAATTAAGACAAGTTGCACAGGACATGCAAAATAAACTCAAAGGAAATTCGGTGAATTGGCCATTATCATTGACCCTTTTCAGTCAACTCTTTTTATAATTTAAAGGTTTAATTTGCCAAAAATTTGTTGTTTAACTTTTTTGCGTTTAATTTATATTATTTTTTTTAATTTAAAATCCTTTCGTGTTCTTATTGAAATTGTGTCATTTGCAAATGAAAAATAAGGAGCTGAAAAGCAGTTTCATAATTCATAAAAGTCTGAGCTAAGTTAAAATCGCAAAGCGAATTGAATTTTTGATGGCTGACCACACAGCAACAGCAGCAGGAGCAGTGGCACGACATCTACTTGGCTGGTGGCACTTGGTTTATCGAGCTCATTGCTTATGCTCGAACACGAAACAAATTCAAATTACAAATTATGTTGTCATTTGCGAGCTTTACGAGACAAAACCTTGTACAAGTCACTGACAACCCCCAAAAGGCAACGCGACAAACCCCTCTCCACCGCCCACTAAGTAATGGACGCAGTCTGACCCAGGCAATGGCTGTAGATGGTGTGTGTGATGCGATGGGGGTGGCGGCAGCATAAAGGAACGTGACGTTGACTCTGGGCAGTAAATGTTAATCCTCTGGCAATGTCTGCGCTTCATTTTGCGCGGTGTCAACTATTTAGTTTCCGGTTTTAACTTACGCCATAAACTTGGCATTATGTGTCTGCTTTTATTGCATACTTGCAGGCGTCTCTAGCGCCTCGCTTCATTGTTTCTTAATAATCCAGTTGGTTGGTCTGTTGCTTTGCTGGTGGGTTGGTGTGTTGGTCTGCTGGTGGATTGGTTGCACACGTCTTCACATTAAGAATTTTTATGTACAATGGATCTTTGGGTATAAGGAGTCCAGTAAGTAAAGATTGCTCCAGAATATGTGTATATTTTCATTGGTTTTTCTCTTCCTTCTTTTGGTCAACTGAAACGCAAGGTTCAACGCCTAGTTGCATGCCACACATATGTGTGTATGAGAAACCTATACTCTACTCGCGTTGCAGTCATAAATGCGCTTAATTGGCAATTTTTGTGTAAGCGTGTCGAAACTTTTATATGTTCAGATTGTAAAAGTTGCCCTGACTCATAAATGGAACATGTATCTATATATATATATATTTTAGTAAGTCTGAGTTAAGGTACATAATTTTATGTTAATATTTATGGCACATTATGCATATATGAACATTTTGATTTGGTTTTTATGATTGACCACAAATTTGTGTAATAAGCAAAGTAAATCTGAATATTATCGTTAATAAATTATTAATAGAATTGTATAATTTTTTTTATTCGATAAATAAAACTAAGTTCTAAAATTATGTCAAATAAATAAAATGAAAGACCAAATAATTGTGCTGAATTTATGAGAAACTTTAATTTTGATTATTTAGCTGCCAATATACTAACATAATATGTCCATAAAGAAGTCCTTATAAATTAAAATTAACAATTATTATTAATACATGCAACATGATTATCCTTGAGTCTGGCTTACTTCTAGAGCTGTCTACTTTCCACTAGAGAAGAATTTTTATGAAATATAAAATTAATTAAATTGAAAGTTTTATTAAAACTTACTTAACATATCGGAACTTGGATATTGCATTTCATATTGTATTTCCTCAATTTCGATATAAAGTCGAGTAAAGTGCACCAGGGGTAATATATATAGATCCGGGCCAAGTAAATGACGATCACGTTCATAAACTGTAACGAGCTTTAGCTCGAAATTAACTGGAAAGTTTACCTGTGAGTGTATATATATATCGGGTACTTCACGTGGATAAAATGGGGTACACGTAAAGAGCAGCTTGCAGGCAATACGCGCATCCGATGGTATATCGATATTATGTATTGATCGTACCAATACTTCTAGTTGGAAACAATTCTCTGAATTCTTTAGTACCTTCATGGGGCAATTGTAGTTAATAGTTTTGCGCAGTTCCTCGTCCCGCATTTCCTTATATTTCTCGTAGTTATCCTTTGTTGTTATTATGTCACTCATTATGTATGGAAAATACAAGGATTAAGTGCAAGCTATTGCAGATTTTGATATAAAAATATTAAGTCAAAAATTAATAATAATAAGAAACCAAATATAACAAAAATAACAAAAATAACAACTTGAAAATAAAGTCAACGAATCCTAAATAACATATTTAAATTTTATTTTATGTAGTTAACATTATCTGTATACTTACGTAATATATTAAAGGATATACTTACGTATTGGATTAGGTCTTAAAACTTGCAGAAAATGTTGCAATATTGCAAGTAAAAGCAATGTTTAATATCCTTTAGGTTGCGATTTAAGAAAGTCAACTGTCAATTGAATAAGTTGTATGTTTTTAGGACACAATCAACAAATCGAAGATTTTAAGGAAAAGTCATAGGCCAGGCATTAGTATCATTGTTACTTGCCATCCGTTGAGGCTGTGTCCTGTGCTGTGCACATCTTTGGTAATGCCTCATAGATTCTATTAAAATCGCCTGTCATTGCTGCATGGCATCGTTATTGTCCGCCTGGTGGTGTGGCAAGCAGAGTGAGAGGGCTGTTTTGCCTTGGCAGACATGCTTAGTCCTTTAGACATTGCGAGGGATGTTGTTGTCTTCGAGCACAACCATTATTCTTCAACAACGTGCATTATATTATCCTTTGGCTGACTTTGGCGCACGACATTTGTATGCAGGCTGGGCGCGAATTGCATTTGAGGATTGGGCATTCTGAATGGGTGAAGGGAAAGAAGCTACTCGCATACGTGAAACACTCCTTTTAGAAGATTGGGTCTGAGGCATAGCCTTTCAGCTGTCGTCGCTGCAATTTGTATTGCCGCCTTCGTTGGTTGTAGTTGTAGTCGTCGTCGTCGTCGTTGTCTGTAACTTGTTTTTTATTGGTTTTCTCGTTTTAAATTTCAATTTGGCGCTGGCCTGTAAGCAAGATGTATGTACAACTGTGTGGAAGCTTCCGTGTGGCATATGTTGGCACGACAGGTGCGCCGCCAACTGGTCGATTTATACGCGTCACACGGCCAGGCTGACAGTTACCGTCTTGGTAGCTAACTGAACTGTCACTCAGCAAGAGGTGAGCACCTTTACAATTTACCATTTACCATTTACCATTCACCTTGAAGCTGTTATTATTATTTTGCGATTAGGAATGGGTACATAGATTTTACAACGCGCTTAGCTCAAAACATGCCACTTAGCCAGAAAGCATTTATCAAGGTGGCATAGCAAGCTGCGTATACGTGATTTAAGCCTCACACCAAAATCCACTTACACACACTAACATATACGCATCACATCGGATTATCAAACATCAGGCATCATCATTATCATCATCATCTTGCCAACATTCAATACGTGTTTAACCTCTCGGCACAGTTGACGCTGCATTTTCGCTTACTGCTGCGATTATCAAGCGTTTCCTATTCCGTTTCCGATTCCGATTCTTTCCTTTTTTAGCTGCTGTGGCTGCTACTGCTACTGCTATTGCTGTTGCTGCCATTTTGTGGCTTAAGGCCATGCCCCAAAAATTACATGCCTTTTGTTTTTTATCTAATGCTCTGTCGAATGTTCGGGTCTTAAGGGTCGTCCTGTGTGCGTGCCTGCCCGCCTATTTGCTCCCCTGCCTTCTCTGCCCTTCTGCCAGACATTTTTCACATTTTCACCCAACAATTGAGACTCAAACAGGAACAGTTTTGCCTCAATTTTTGTGTGTTTCTGTTTTCCCTTTACCGTCTCACTCCCTAGGCTCTAGTCCTGTTGTGAGCGTATGTAATTCGATCTATTATCAGTTGTCATCGTCCTGAAATTCACACATTCGCATAGGCATTGTCGTTTTGCTTGATTTGTGCCAACAACAGCAGTAGAGAAATGCCATACAGTGGGGCGAATTCAAACAAAATCTGTAAAAAAAAATTGGTTTAAGTGGTGAAAGAATTGATAATATTGTTCAACTATTTTTGGTAGCTCCAAGGAGTACTCTCTACTGTGGACTCTATGTGAATCATAAGCATATAGAAACGTTTAATTATAATACATTTTTGTTGTTCATGTGCCACTGTGCTTCAAGTTATCCCCAATTTGAGCTTTAGGAATTGTTTCACGTGCCATTTCACAACAGAAATTGGAACTTTTTCAAGTACAATTCAAATTCAAGTCTCTTTATGAAGAGCATAGACGGAACAAAGTTATTCAAGTGCAATTTATTTTCAACAGCTGAACCCAGGATAAGCTCTGAGACTAAAAGGGTTAGCTACATAAATGTATATACTATATAAAATATATATTCAATTTAAGCTGATCGATTTTGTTGGAATTTGTACATGATTTTCTGGTGTCTAAGTGACAACAAGAGAAAATTGTAAAAACAAAAATTGTTACATCACAAAAAAGATGGTTTCACCGGGCTGAACTCAACTGATCTGAATAGCAGCCAAGTACACTGTATATATACTTCTTTCATTAATAATTCCCAGGTTCCAGATAACTGATCCCAATAGAATGTATATACTATATATACAGATCGCGAAACAGAGCGCTGTTTTAAAAAAAAAGTTTTTATATGAATAAAATTTATTTATTAAGAAGAGATTTTTCACAAACATTTAACTTTTAACCTCTTTTACTAATATTTAAGCAAAAAAAATAAAATAAAAAAAAAAATACTTAGCAGCAAAAATTAGGTCCGATCGGTTCCAAGGCTCTAAGTCAACTGATCCCAATAGAATCCAAGTGCACTGTATATGTACAGAGCGCGTAACAGAGCTCTGTTAAATTTGACAAGAAAAAGTAGGCAACATTTTTTTTAAAATTACATTTACAGAATTCTGTTAAGGTGGACGTTTCAAATTTGAAAAAGCTGCCTTCTGCTGATTCTGTTCGCCTGGTATTTTGTTTTGAATGACAACAAAAATTCGGTCAATTACAACAATTTTAAAGACCGTTACTTGTGGTGGTTGTTGTAGGCGTAAATTAGGTTGTGTTTTCATGGCAAATTTAGGGTTATTTTTATATTTTATTTATTTAATATACATATATAGGGTACTCAAAGCCTCTTTGTAGTATTCAGCTGGTACGATGCACCTGCTTAGTTTAGCGGATTGCTTTTTTGAAAATCTCTTTGAATCTGTATTCATAATGGATAATATTATAAGTTTTAATATACATTTTTATTCTTTATCTATATCTTATTATATTTTTAGATTTCCGTCATTTCATGAATATTTAAATATATATTACCTAACTCCAAGTATTTTATGTTTGTATATGCCAAAAGTCGTAGATCTCGTATGTTAAATAAAGAGTGATATGTTTGGCCAAGGACACTTGCGATGACGAATATTAGCTGAAAAAAAAGATAATATTAATGAATAGGTATCTGAATAACATAATTAAACTATTACTTTAAAGAAATAGACCTTCAGGACTGCATCACAAGAGAGTAAGCGTTCGTCTGTGATAATTTTGCAAATTGTCAGATGGCAGGATAATCGGTTGGAAATCTAAAATGTTAATAAAAAATTGTTTTTATAATGATTTTTTATGCAATTAGCTATAGAAAAATTTTGGAAAAATAAAATATTTATACTTACAACAAAACATATACCAAAAATCAATCCGCTCGAAAATACAAATGCAGAGCGAGCTGAAGATGGAATGCTTAGAGCAATGGTTATGTACAGATATAGAGATGTAGCATTAAGATGATGTTAGAATTGGAATTTGAATTGGTGCTGGAACTGGAGGTGGAGTCGATGCGTGCCTAAGTGTTGCATTTACATGTAGCATAATACAATTTGTGCCCTTCCTGCCCAATGGGCGACAACTGCGATGAGGCGTGAATTGGATAATTTATACCATACGCACATATAAGCAATAAGCAGTGTGCAGTGAGCAGTGAGCAGTGTGAGTAGCATGTGATACACAAATCCAATGAAGTAGATGGACACCAATGCTCCAAAATGTTTAATGTATATATATATATATATGTATATATATTGTATGATTGGGGAAGGATGAGTTTGTGTGGCATATTAAGCAAAAATTAGCAACAGTTGCGTGCCAACGCGAGCGACAGTCGAATATGTCAAGTTAATTTAATGTAGCGTGAACTGTGATGACTCTTTATGTTATGTGTATGTGTGTGTGTGTGTGAGATTGTGGAATGATTGTTGTGTATGGGTGTATGCCAGCTGTGGCGCCTAGACAACAACTCAGACATATGTTACGCCTAGGCGAAGCTACGTGCAATAATTTGCGCAATTACTTGCCAAATTTGTTGTGAGTGTGTGTGTGTGTGTGTGTGTGTGTATGTGTGGGACACCCCTAACAGATCGTCCAACATACCAACAACTAACATCTCCTTCCATAGTCTATCTAGTCCTCATGTCCTTGAGTACGTGAGCGCACATGTTAAATTCAAATAAATTATGCCTCAAGGCATTTTACAATTCTATTGCCAGCTTTTAGGCGCAATATTGTGAATTGTGTGAGAAATGCGCCCAAAATTTCTGCTTGTTTTTCTTCATTTTTCTTTCACTTCTTTTACTTTATGTTATTTTTTCGCCTCTTCTCTCCTTCTACTACTTCACAAATTATGCATTTAGCTAAAAAAATGTTTGAGGCAAAATACATAAGGCGCATGTTTGGCATGTGTGGAACTACGTGAGAGGAGTGACAAAATATAGTCAATGGCCTGGAAAAATATTCTAATATATGTAATATATATATATATATGTATATATATACTGAACATATTTACTAGCTATTGGAGAACTGAAATCTTTTGTTGCAAATAGATAAAGCCAGTTGAAGAGCAATTTATGAACTGTCTCTTTTTCTCTCATACAGTTTAAAAAACTCAAATAGATAAGATAGAATGTTATTCAGATTTAATAGTTATATCTTACTAAAGAAAACAATTTTAAACTTAGTATATCATGTGTTGGAGAATTTAATAGTCAAGTAGACTTTTTGAGTTATTTTTAATGTTTTTTGTCTTTTGAAAAAAGATTTTTATAAAGATATTTTATTAAAAGATATTTTATTGAGTATAACTTATCCTTTTTGGAAAGTTATATTATTGACATACCGTTATAAAAACCAGTTATATTCGAAAGGTCTAGGTCCTAAGACTCCTAAAAAAACGGTCAGAATAGTCCTTAAAAATTTGCCAGAGTTATAGCCAATAAAGTCCTTAGAGATCCTGTTGCCAAAACATTGCCAAACGTTAGTACTGATCCTTACGAGTTCTGCAAGGTATAAAAAGTTTTAATCGGTGCAGGATTGTTAAAGACATAGATAGATCAAAGCCTATTGAACGAGTTCTTCATAAGCATTTGATTGACACCAAACACACTGCGCTAAGTCTTGTTGTTTAGGTTTTATTACCAATTTTCCCTTTGTGTGTGCAGGTGTGTGTGGATGTGTGCGCCACGAAATTTTGTTATTTTTGCTTAGGCACTTTTTATTTCAAAGTAACAGGCGAACAGAATGCAGAAGTAGGTGGAATCTATAGAAAATGCTAATATCTCGTAAACTAAGGAACGTAGCGGAGTGTGCTTGGTGTCAATCGAAAGCTTATAGAAATCTCCTTCCTTGAACTTGTATTCACAAGGATATGCAAGGATATACAGGATATAAAATGACTTTAAAGTGAAAATAACTATTTTTTTGGTTAATTTAGCTCCAATTATGCCAATTATGGTCCCATTTCAAAAGCACATACTTTTTTGACGTCCTGCAACTTAGTCCTTTCGAATGCAATTAAGTTTTTTCAAATCTGACTCAATGTTAGCTCTTTGCAAAATTGCCAAAATTGAAAAAAAAAAATGTTCTTTCTTTTAAAATTTTAACGAAATAATTGATAACAGAGCATTTTCCATGCATTTAGCGCTGTTGCTAATATAATTAGTTTCCAGAAATTAAATTAACAAGTAACACAAGACCGTTTGATGTTTTAAAAATTATTTATTAATTGATAACATATTTATAGCACCTTTGTCTTTTACAAAAGGAAAAAGAGAGCTATTAGTTTTGGGCAAAATTGAAGAGTATGAAACAAATAGAAATGGCTGACATTGCTTAAATAAATTAAGAGGTTTTCTTCGACGGTTAAACCCGACTACAGTCTTCCTACTTGTTTCTACTGCTTATTTTCTTTTTTTTTTGGCTAGCTCATAAAAATGTCAAGTCATCTACATATACGTCAGCTTAGCGACAACTACTTGACAGACATTAATACACTTAAGCTGCTTGCTATAGGACACGCAGCATTATCCCTTATCCTTCAAGCAAACAACAACGACAACTTAACTGACATAATACAATAAACCAAACGGGCAGAATGGGTTTCATGTGTATAAAATGAGTGTTGGAATGGGTATGGAATACAGGACGTTGCTGCATGCATAAAAATCATATGGCAGCAGCCAAAATACCGTTAGACAGGACACCCTTCATACATCTCCTACTTTTACAAACACTCACATGTCAAGTAAGTCGCGTTTCTAGTCGTTTGCTCTTATTTTTTGCTGCTGTTGTTGCACGCTGTTAACAAATTGCTTTTGTGCAAATTTTGTCACTATGTAAAGCATAACACACATATACAGACACACACCTTCCCCTTACATATGCCAACCCTCACTTATCAACCCTCTTAGGTCAAAGATTTGCATTGCCATAGTTGTCTGCGCGCTTGTTTAACTTCATTAGCGACGTTTTTCTTGTATATTTTCTTTTTTAAGCCAGTTTCTGTTTGCCCGAGGACAGTCTGCACATTTGGCCTTTTGGGAGCGTCCTTTGCCATGCAATTTTCTCAAGATGGATTATAATTTTGGCAATTGCTTGACCGGATAATCAAAGCATATGCTTTGATTTTGATTTACGTCTAAATATACAGTGGTTGCTGCATGTCGAACACAAAAGTCGAAGAACCTAAAGCAAAACATTAGGCTGCTCCTTAGGCATAAAGAGTATATCTTTCGTTGCATATATTATCCACCTATGAAGATATATATTTTAAGTAAGCAGTAATTTTAAATAAAGCCTTAAAAACTTACCTTACTGCTCGATCCTCTTAGCCCTTTTCCTGGCATAAAAATCATAAGTTTTTGCTGCTTAAAAAACACTTTTCTTACAACAATAAGATATAAACAATAATAAATTAACTTTTTCTGCAGATTTTCTTTGTATTTCCTTTTTCTAGAATGTGCAACTTGTGGCAATGGATCATTAGTCGCAGGACGAGAGTTCAGGCTTCCGTGACAGGTTTCTTTGGTGCGCTACAGTACTGCAGTCTGTCATAAATTCTAAATAAATAGATTTGTCATGAAATTTTTGGTGGCCACTGTACAAGTAAGTAGCAAGGATGGCCCCAAGGATGTAGCTACTACTTTTTTTTGTCAGTCAGTCTGTGTGTGTGTGTGTTTGTGTGTGAGTATGTAAAAAGCTATTTACAATTTGCATTCTGCTTGGTGCCTCAAGTTGGCCAAAGCAAAAGCCAAAAGCAAAGGCAATTTATCATAAATATTTGTCAACTGCAGCAAACTTATTTTACGCTCGAACTGCCATAAACTTAGAACAGGATATGGCAACTCTATGGTGCGGACATATGTGTCTGCGAAAAGGAATACAAAGAAATAACTTATATTTATTCTAAGGCTTATGTACTAATCGTAAAAGTATATATATATAGTTATAGTTTTAGTTAGTACTACAAGTATTGCCATATCAGCCAGATGGCCAGCACCATGCCCAGCACAAGATCCATGGGCAGACTGAAGGTATCGCGTTGTATTTGTTCATGACGCGCAATTTCAATGATCTTGTGTGTGGCAAGCAGCCATTGTTTAACTACTGAGGCCTCTGAAGCCACAAAGGTATACTCATCACGTTTGCTCTTATCTTTATCCTGCTGTTTAACCAGCAGATTAATAATCTTATTGGCATTTGCTGTGGCCAAATCTAAGGGACGCTGCAGCTCCACATGCTCCCAATAGTAATGCTGGCGATAGGCCAAGCGACGCTTTCGCACCTCGGTGCAGACCAGGCAGCGATCGAAAAGAAAGATCTTGGCGCGATACTTCTTTCTTGTTGGATAGTGCTGTGCATCGAATTCCGTGGAGCGACGGAAGGGACCCTGCTGCAGCAGATCGAACTAATGGATGGAGGAAGAGATGGATTATAGTAAAAGTTGAATGCCTATATAAACTATACATACCTCATTCAGTTCATCTATATTGGGTATCTCCTCCGCCTGATTGACCACATCCAGCTGGCGTCGCAGACGTGTTTCCAGCTTACACACAGCGCTAAGCACTGGTTTACAGCTAATACCGCTCTTATAAAATTCCTAGAATTATATATTGATATAATCATGTGATAACAAATCAATTGATAAGTATATATGACTACACTTACCGATATGAATTGCTGCAAAAGCAATGGATATCTGGTCAGTCTTTGTATGGGCTGCACTAGAAAGCTATCAATGCCCAGTTTGTCTTTAATTCTCGTTTGATAGCTCTACGTATTAACAATAAAAACAACAATAAAAAAACAATTGTTTTATTAATTATATATAATTAAATAATATTAACATGCATTATTGCACTTACTTGCAGCCATTCACGATTCTCTTGACGCAATTGCATCGATGATTTCTTGCCCATGGTAAAACTGACATAACAATAAAAATTGCTTTTCTGTAAACAATAAAATAAAAATAAAAATAAAATAAAATTAAAAACTATTATTATTATATAATAAAAGTAAACTTAATACTTAATAGAGTTATTATTCGAATATATATATATATATGGATTATATATTATTATATTTGTCAGCAGATAACTAAAGATTAAGTCTGAAAACATTTCTGACATAAATTCTTAATAAGAAACTGTCAGTTCTGAATTCATTTAACAAATTCGCAAACATTTTGTCAGATGAAAATAATAAAAATACCTTAAAGTGTTTTAAATATAAATGACTAGCAAATACCCTGTAAATATATAATATATTAATAAACACTTTTCATTTCCCAATATACCGCTAACCTTCATTTTATATGACTAAATCAAAAATGACTAAGTTTAGGTCTAATATGCTCTATGTAATATTATTTATAGGGTATACACATACATTTATTTATATATATTTATTAAAAATATACAAATTTCATAGCATTTTAGTCACAATGCAAATGAGTCAGCCCGAAAACAAATGAAAATCAAAAGTTCATATTTATAACTAAACGTAGTACAATTATTTAATAAAATAATTGAGGGCATTTGACATGCAGCAACAATTTGGGGCGTAACACACAGCAATCTGTGTGTAGCCTGCAACCAAATGCAAATAGCATGCCACAATAACACCATAAATTGCAACTCAAACTTGGTGGCAACTTGTCGTATAATTATTATTATAGCTTAAGATTATGGGTTTGCTGATATGAAAGGCAGTTCTAAGACAGTCTATCTATCAGTCAGTCAGTCAGTCAGTCAGTTGGTTTCGTAGATAATCAAATTAAATGCAATAGAAAATGCTGCTTGGAAAATATTTGCTATTTTGAACCAGTTTTTTGGAAAATTTTGCATTTCACCTTCAAATGGGAACTGAGCTGAGACAACACGAGACGAGTTGAATATCAATTTTTAGTTTTTCTGTCGTTTTAACCAAGGTTCACAGTTCGTATTTTATATGCGTTTGTCTGTTTGTATATATATATATATATGTGTGTGTGTGTGTGTGCGTGTGTTCATTGAATGCGGTGTGGCATTACGTGACTTAAATACCCAAAAAATTATGATTTTGCCAACAGGCAAACTACACTATATATATATATATATGTATATATATATCTATAAATGTGCAAAATTTGAGACTGAAAATTGAAATGGGCTTTGCCCAGACCTGAAATGGGAGCCATGTGAACTGTGTTTGCTGACAAAACACAAAGCAAAGCCAAAGTTTATTATTTGCCTATATATATTTATATATAAGAAAGTCAATTCTATGCTTGGGTTATCTAGGGTTAAGCCCTTACAAGTCTGCTTTAGTTTAGAAGCTTTAAAATATTACTAGACAGCAGACAAATTAAGAGATAGAAACGAAGCAACTACTGAATTTAGACATGAGGTTATATGGTAATAGCTCTATTTGAAGATAGAAAGATAGCTAAAATTGAAAAGAAAATTAAAGTTAAAAGTAGTAAATTTATAATATATATAAAATATGAACAACTAAACTATATACTAAACAGATAAAACAAAAAGCCTACCAGTTATATGCGTCAAGTGATAACTGCAAACATTTGAATATTTTCTAAAAATTTAATAAAATTAATGTTGTTTACTTAGTTATTAATGTTATTAAAATTCCTTATTTTATTAATCTACTATTAAGTAGTATTAAATAAAAATTTATAAAAAAATACTTTTAGTTTAATGAACTGTGAGAAATTGTTAACATTTTAACGCTTGTCGCTGATCAGAAGCAGCAGCTCCGCTTTATAAAGAGAAGCTATTTATGGCTTATATTACACTAGAACTATGGCCAAAAAAGTGTTTTGAACAGGTTTTTCGTATTTAATTTTGTTTTGGTATTATTTTATTTTTGTTGTAAACATAGACTAAAAGCAAAAACTTTTGGCCAAAAACTATTAAAACAAACCAAGCAAATCATAAATTAAATCTAAGTAAAGACCAATTTATCAACAACAAAAAAATCGAATGTATATGTGAAAATTAATCGAGTAGCCAATTATTTTTGAAATGCCCCATTAAAACGTTAGACAAAAATTAGAAATCTTTAAAGGAAACACATATCAGCCAAATATATATTTATATATATATATAATGTTTATATAGCTTCTTGCCAAAATATGGCTACAAAAATATTTATAAACAAAAGTATAAGATTTTTATGATAGATATTTTTCACTTAATCTTTTTTTAATACACTTTTAATACATATATTTTTTGTAGACTTTCTTTTGTTTATTATGTTTGAACTGTGATTCATAACGGTTAAGTTAACCAAACTAAAAAGGGGTGCAAAAAGTCACATAAATCAGTTAGCTGCGTCTTAACGTGTTTGTTAAACATTAAGGCTTAAATCCACAGGGATTCAGGTTCTTTGGAATGTTACCTGCAGCAACTGTTATACATAGTAGTATGCTTTATACATATGTATATATGCTATATATATATATATATATACGTTATATATTGAGTGTTCTTGGAAATCAACATGACATAAGATCAGAAATTGTGCTTTGGTTTTTGGCTTTGCTGAAAAATCATGTAGTAAAATCCGTCTAGCAATTTCAATTTAAATTGATTATTTGGCTGTCAACACTTTGTGTTGTCCCTGGACCACATGTTGCTACAATAGAGCACACACACATACATACATTTATATATATATATATATATATATATACATATACAAGTATACCATCAAAAACACACACATTGTCATATAGCACTTGCTCGTACATGGCGACGTTATCATTTGTAATGAAAACCAAAAATTGAGCTATTCTCGTGAGTATCAAACAACAGAACAAAGAGCACTATATATATATATATATATATATTTGTATGTATATATAGTATCTCTTATATATATATAATATATTTTTTATGTGCTGTCACAATAAGCAGTGCTTGGCAAGCCCCATAACAAGCGCTTTGCGACAAGACTCCCAAATTCGATGACGTCAACTTCAAATGCCGGCTATGTATTCTATATATACTTGATTCCAACTGATTTCACATGTTTACACTAGATATATTTTTTTAAAGGGAAGTTTTTAGTTTGTGTTTAATATGTTTATTGTACAAATTATTATTATTATATATATATATATTTAATCTTATCAAAGGGGTTTTACTGTGTCGCTCAGTCTTTTCCGCTGTGTCAGCCTGAATGGCTTTTGGTGTTAGCCTGCTAATTGGTAGAGGCGCAAATAGCCAACAATCTGTTGTTTATTAATTTCTAGTTAACAAATTATACGAATTCCTTAATTAACTTTTTAACTGCAACAATAATTTATAACTTCTAACCTTCAGCTTCCAACCATACAAAATATTTTCAAGTATTTTTTAAATTAAAGACAATTGACGCCCATTTCATGTACTTGAGTTGACTTATGTATATATATTTATATATTGGCATTGATTCTAAGCTGGGTTGGGCCTAAGACACGTCTGCAATATTCTGACACTCAAGTCAAGTATAAGCCAAGTGTTACAATAGCCATGTTTTTCCTTGGTAAAACAATCTGCTGTCAAAATAAAAGACGCAACTTCCGAGCATAATAATGAATGTTGTGTATTTTTTTGATTGAATCGTGACCAACTTAACAACAGGTGTTAAAAAAGAAAAAGAAAATAGCCAATGAGTAACTCATTATTCAAAACAATAAAAATACCTGTAGGAACGTTTATAATAAATCTATTCAATTTAAATTGATTCAAATATTTATTAAGTGATAGATAGAAAGAGCCGAACGATTGCAGCTTAGCATAAAAGTCACTTAGAGATGTCATCGCCTGGACACATTTGCATTAATTATTTGACTTGAAAATAACTAAAAATAGCAACAAATAAGCAATTCAATAATTAAATGGAAAACGTTATAAAACCTGCACACGAACATTGAGTATATACAATAAATAGAAATATCTATAAAAAAAAATATTACAAACAAAAAATAAACTCTGAAGAACAAAATCTAAAGACGAGAAAACGTCAATCAAATGCTGTTTGCTGCTGTCGCACTCAACTTAAGTAAAGAAATAAAAAATAAAAATTTAAATACGTAATAAAAAAACTAAACAAAAGTAAACTATTGAATACCCTTAAAAGCGAATAAATTGCTAGCAATAAATATTCAAAAATTGAATAATAACCTTTAAACCCATCAAATTGTAATTCAACCATTTGTTATTCAACTCTGCAGCAAGTAAGCTATTGAGCAGCTGTTCATTGCCCTCAGCAATGTACCCTTAGTTAGGGTATAAGCACAAAATAAGTTGACACTTGAAACAATAAAAAAAAATGCCAGGCAAATATTTGAAATTTTTATTTGCTTTTGGCGTTAAGCTGTTCGATTGGCCAATGGAGTTAAGTTAAGATTCAGAACCGGACTAACAGCTACTGTTAGATATACATATATATAAATATATATATATATATCTGTATATATATACTGGTCAACCCACGTATTGGACTTACCTCAAAGTGCGCCGCAAACTCATCAAAGAGACCTTTCAGATCACGTTGATTGCGCAACATTAGTGGCAGAATCTGTTGCTCGTGCAACTCCAGTATCTCCGAGATGTTGGATAGGAGCTGCTGTTGTCGTTGCTCGCCACGTAGTGTTTCGGGCAGATCCTCACAATCCTGCAGACTGCCATAATTGGTTAAACCTTTACGTAGATTATTCACATAGTTAACTTCTGTTTGTATCAATTCATCGATTATAAAACTGATCTTTTTGGTGGCATAGATTTCCGATTGATCGCAGGGAAATAGATTTTCCAAGGAGAGCGTATCCTCATCCTCATGACTAAACAGAAAAACCAACAATTAACAACTATATATATAAATCTATGAAGTATATAAGATCTGTGTAGGATCATTTGCAAAGGGTATGGATATATGGATAATACTTACTACTCATCGCCCAAGGTTTCAAAGCTGAGGGTATGTGTGAGGAAACCATTGTGTGTACTGTAGGTGGGGGAAGATGCACCTGTTGCTGCTGTCACTGTTGTTGTTGTTGTTGGGCTTGTGTGGATAGAGTTCAATGAGATGCCACTGTAAACACAAAACAAAATGAATGCAAACAAATGAGACGCAACAAAGAAACAACAATTTATAGATGATAACAAATGTCAGTTGATACACCTATAGGAATTTATAACTGATTCATAAACACCCTTAAAAAAATTATAGTATATAGAATTTATATGTGAACTGAGTTATCATATACAATTTCGGATTGGTTTTTGTTTTATAATCTCGTATCAAAGCATTAAAACACTGCTATAAATAATATTCTGAATTATAAAGTGTTTTTATGAATCTCAATGATTACAGGAAGTATTTGTAGGATATATCATTAAAAGAGCTAATAATAGAAACATTAAATGACGCAATTTATAATCTATATAGCCTAAGGGAAATGGGCTATAAGTTTCTGGTTATACATATATAATTTCCTGTACAATTTGGTTCTATTTCCATACATATAGAGCTGCTTATCGGCAAAATTACGTCCTATAATTGGATTTGCAGCTGCTGGGAACCTGTGGCAATCTATAGAAACCCCTGCGATTATTATGCAAGTAACGTTCTTACTGCCAAGAATCAATTTCTAAGAAATCGTGTTAAAATAAACCTTAAGTCATAAAATAAACATTTGTTTTATGCGTTATCTTATCACATTTTAGCTGCAATCGTCAACAAATGTTGTTAACAACGTCAGTTCAAAGGTCAAACTATACAAATATTTAAAATTTCGGTATGTGACGAATGCAAAATGATGATGGACAGCTGTCGGACAGAAAAACAAAACAAAACAAGCAAAAAAAGAAACAAGAACAAACAAAAATTGTGAGAAATCATGTGACTTACCTATCAGTATCCAAAATGCTCGACTGCTTTTCCAATTTAGTTATTGATTTGGGTGATAACGAATCTCTTTGGGATATACTGTTACGAGATGTCGCTGTACCGTTACGCGTTATCACAAAATCTGTATCGGTCACCGCATGGTCAACGACATCTTCACTCTTTGACTTTGTCGTATCACCTAATATGTGCAAATAGACATTAAGAACCTGCACTATGACTATGGCGACAAATGATAGGCCGACGGGTATCACATCAAACCAATTTATGGCATACATTTTTTCTTTCGTTTTGTTTCGTTGCACTATTTCACAGTTATTATATATTATATAGCTAACACATTTACGAGGCCATTTGAGCTACGTTTTTTTTTTACGCTTAATTCGATCGCCAGCGAATTCGACACATTTCGCGTATCGCAGAAATCATACGAACCGTCGCGTAGCACATGCGAAATTCAACTGATCGAAAGCTTGCCATAAATTTGAGCAGCTCACCGAGCACGAAAAGCTTGCGCTGTATAGAGCAGAGTTTTATAGCAAAAAGCTATAGTTCAATGTGATACCTGTTAATGCATAGCTCTCTCTCTCTCTCTCTCGCTCTTGGTGTAGCTCTGACTCTGCATATGCTGTTGCTGTGTGAGGTATTTGTTTATAAACAAAATATGAAACTGTTACAAATATTTCAACTGGAATTAATAATTTTTCAACACTTTTGCTTTCAGGCTTTTGGTCTAGCCAAAATCCAGTTGAATGTCTTAATGATAATTTATGGCAAGCAGACTTATTTATGGTAACTAACAAATCAATTAGCTGCCTTTGATTAATGATCAATAACTGTAATTACAGCGACTAGCCTAAACTATAATTAGTTATTAGCTATTGTCGTGTCATTTATAATTTTCTTGCAGTTGCTTTCGTCTGCCTTGAACGTTTATAGAATATAATTATAATAAGAGAGCGTTTTATACTAAATATTTTCTATAAATATCCATAATATAATCATCTATATGTGACATAGGTTAGTTTTAAGCTATAATCAGACATTTAATTATCGTAACTGAACTTGTATCTACAGCTACGTTGCACATTTGAATTTATGTCGATGATCTCACAGAGATCACATCGGATCGTTGTTGTTGTCAATGATGCAAATATCACAAATAAATATTTAACATTTCATTTTATAATTAAATAAATATTTTTGTTTTTATTTAAATTTCTTAGTGAATGCACAAAACAACAACAACAACAAAAATACACACACGCCTTAAATAAATTTCGCACTGCGAATGCCGGCAGCAATTGTGAGCAGATACCATGATGCCACAATCATTGCTTGGGCGCGATTGATGATTTGCATGCCCCATTGGTAGCAACAGGCTGTTAGCATGTTGTATACATTGATGGGCATCATGAGAGTGAAACGCTCATTAAATCTTTAAATTTGTTTATAATATAGTTGTATATGGAATTACTTTTAAATGTGTGTATTATAGGTAATGATGCTTAGTTGATTAAACATGCAACGGGCTGTATCTACTTATACTCTTTTCTACTTAGGTGTTCTATATTGTAGCGTATACTATAGTCGTATATACTTAATCGTTTACACATTTTTTTTTTGTTTTATTATTCCATTGTTTATTTTTATACATTTTCAAAGTGATGTCACAAGTTGTGCGAGTGCCAAACAAGTTTTAAGGCTTGTTGTTGCCTGTCTGGCATATCATTAACAATATCATATCTATGCGTTCTTGGCTTTTGGTAATTTTGCGGTGTTCTGGGAATGCTGATCTATAGATCAGCTACGGCTGTTTAATGGCGTGCGACCTTTTGATTTGATTGTTTTGACGTCTCTACAAACAAATGTTGTCGGAGGCGACGTATCGATTTAGTAAACAAAGGAAATATAAAATGAATTAACCAAAATCTCTGACAAGTCGATTAGGTTTGATATTTGATAGTAAGAGTTTTTAACGACTTTTACTTGTGTAGACATAAATTAGTTAGTTATGCTAATTGAATTGCCAACTTGTCTACATATATATATATATATATATATACAAATAGATTTATATACAGTTAATTTAAGAACGAATAACAATTTGCTTTAGTTTTGAGACAGAACAGAAAGAATAAATAAATACACAAAAAAGGTATTTAAATTTTAGAATTAACTTAATTAACAATATTTGGCAATTTAGCATAGTATATAAATTGTATTTTTTTTTACTATTTATAATGAATTTAGTGAATAACTAAGAACATTTAATGTCAACTTAAGTAGGCTTATTGCACAAGCTATTCAGGTACTGTCCATTGCCCAGCAATGTGCAGCATACGCTTGGAGCTGGCTCCATAGTTCGTCATGAACACACATGAATACTCGCAATAGTTTTTTGTCTTTTTGATTTCATTTTAAAATCCAGTCCATGGTTTGGACTTTACTACTTTGGCATAGTCTACGTGGCTGCATACCAGGTGGTGCGGTTGCTGCCTGTCTCCTCAATATCTGGCTTGGGCATAATCCAAATGTTGCCTATGCCGCTATCCGAACTGAAACGATTCGAGTCGCGGAATAGAGAGAAGCTGGGCGCCTTACGATGCAAATGATCGTTTTCACGTGAATAACGTTCGTGCAACTTTTGACGCTCCTCAATGGCATAGTTATTGATCATATCACGTATAAGATCTAGCCATATCTGTATCTGTGCTGGATCAGCGCTAAACTCACATTCCTGCTGCTTGCGACGCTCGTAGTAGAGCGTAAAGGATTTGGTCTTGGAAGAGATGCCTATATGTTCGCATGGATAACGTCCATGGAATACCAAGTGTTTGCCTTTGATCTCCGTATAAATAATGCACTTGTCAAATATAAAGACCTTGGCACGATAGCTACGTTTCAGTTTCTGATCCATAACCTGAAACTCATTGACCTTACGGAACTTGCCCTGATAATACACATTAAACTGAAAAGCAGATAAAACAGTTATAAATATATATATATATGTTGTGGTTGATTGAGAGGTTCAACTTACATCATTACAGTCCACAATGTCATTGATAATCTCCGATTCATTGGTGGTTGTCAACAATGTGCGTAAGCGTTTTTCCAGGCGGCAACAGGATTCAATTAATGGCTTCATAACAATATCACGATTCTTAAAGAAGGTCTGTAATAAATATATATATAATTATAATATTTATATTTATATAATAACAAAGTGCAAAGCTTACATTAATGAACTGTGTTAGCAGCAGAGGATAACGAGCCATACGCTGTATGGGTTGCACCAGGAAGCTATTGATGCCCAGCTTATCATCACGCTCCAATCGTATGCTCTATTTATATATAGAATTGGTGTCACATTAGTATTGATAAACAATGGAGAACTTAGAGTACAAGAGTAGAAGAAACTTACAGTAAAATAGTTCTTATAGAGATCGCAGAGTTTCAACGATTTCTGTTTGTTCATCGTAAAGATAACATAGCCATAGAAGCAATCTTGCTGCAAGTATCCAAAATATAATATAAAATTAACTTAATGCATAATGCAGACATTAATTCTTAAACTTACATCAAGAAACGCTAAGAACTCATCAAAGAGACGCTTCAGATCACGTCGATTACGTTGCAACATGGGCAGAAATTCATCACGATGAAATTCAGCGATCTGTTCTATGTTACCAAAGAGATCATACTTCTTGCCACGCAAGCCAAGTGGCAAATCCTTGCGTTGAAATATATTGCCATAGTTATCCAGGCCAGTAAATAGATTATTCACATAGGCTTCCTCAGTTTTAATGAGTTCCTCGAGTATGGGATGAACACATTTATCGCTTTTATCACGCAGTTCAATTTCAATCTCATCCTCTCTACAATTATATAAAATATGATAATAAGTTAATTAATTGTTTATGGTATATATAAGTAATATATTGTATGGCTACTTACTCATCATTTGGCCGATAGACCGAATGAAATTTACCAACCAGTTCTTGGTTTGTGGTACCAATGATTTCAGTCTTCCTTCTCGGCGTAGAACGATAGTTTCTATATATATATATATATATATATAAATAATATACGATAAATGTAAATAAAATGGTTAAACACGAGTAAAACACAGTGCTTTTAATAGCTCTTATCACTGATAACATATAGCACACTAGACCACACAGGCTAATAACAGCAATAACAACAATAAATCAGCGATAAGAACTAGGCATAAAAAAATGATTCATCGGGCGTCTCGTGTGTTGCTGATAAGCAGCAAAAGGAGCAGCAGCAGCAGCAGCCATAATATGGCTAAAATATAAGGTATTGTTTACTGAATGATTCAGTTAGGGATTAGCATAGCATGAAGGGTATATACCCGAACTATATTGCTGTCAGTGTATGTATGTGTGTTGCATTAGTTTGTGTATCTTACCCTATTTGTCAGGTACAAGTGTTGTTGAAGGAACTTTACTAAAGCTGGCCATCTTTTCATTTAAGCCATTTAGTGATTTGGATAGTAATGTAACAACGCCATCAAGCTGAGAGATTAACAGCCAGGATATCATGATCATTATAAACATTGACAGACCCGTTACCACAAAGCCAGTCAACTATAAGATGAAAATATATACACACTGCAAATCTAGCAAAATAATTTCTATGCAAGTAATTTGAATGGTTTGTACAGACCCCTTCAATGCAACCCTCCCGTTTGATTTCAACATATACTGAAGGTTCAGTAGATTCTATATAATCACTATAATCTGATTCAAATGAATCGTCTAATTTTGAGGTATGTTTACTACCACTTCTCTCGCTACTATCATAAGTTGTTCGACTGTATACAGTGGTTTGCTCGTGTTGACTGATCGAACCACCATCCTGTTGTAATTGCGCTTTAGTTTCCGGTATTTCTATAATATGTGAATCCTTGATTTCGGCCTTTGATGTATTGGTACCTATTGATACTAATTTTACTTTCTTTTTGCTGCCTTCTGTCACATCCTGACTGTCTGAACTTTCTGAACTGGTTTCGAGTATTGTCACTCTTGTACCCCTTGCACTTGACCTGCTGCTGGATGGTTTCTCGTCGGGATTTGTACCATCCATAATATAATTGGAGGTGGTTTATAACATCCCAAAACAAAAGATACATTTCAAAAATTTTGCTTCATTTCTAATCGACTCTAAGTAGTTGCTCAATATAAAAATATAAAATCATTAATTATTTTATTTAATTTATTTTTTTTTTGTTAAGTTTCTTTTGACAATTAAGTCACAAACGTAACCGGTTCCAAAATCCGTCTCAAAATTTAATTAACACTCCAACCGGAGCTCATTTTAAGTATTCATTCAATAACAAAACACTTGCCAAATCAGTTTTACCAACTAAAGTTACATACATCCACTCCAATTACGTCTTAACAATTTGTCTAAATGGCTGCCAGCTGACCCAGAAACAACAACAGCAACAACAACAACATCGAGACAAACTGAAAAAAGTTCGCTCGTTTCGCATACGAAAATCTAATTGGATAACTCAAACTAGAAACTGATAAGAAAACGCTGTAATAAAACAGCAAAAGATAAAAAATATATATATATCTTTTGGTATGGAGTACAAGCTGTAGGTGTGACCAAAACATACATACAATGTGACCATATTATACGACGCCTAACTGTAGTTGCTTAGTGTTGAAGAGTGTTATCATTGTTATCAGTGTTATGAGTATTATCAGCATTATCAGTTAAAAGTTATCAATTACCTTGGAAAATCTTTATCATGGCGCATCTTAAGTGGTAAAGTCATGTTACCAGTTGGATCTGCACTTATGGAACGTTGCACCGGCTGCACATTATCTTCCACAGCTTCGTGACAGCTGTCCAAGACAACGGAACAACTCTCAGTGAGTGCATACTCGGGAGTAGTTTGTGGTTCCGTTTCAAAGTCAGATATTTGATCGACTTCATCCTCGGAACGCACCTCATCAATGCTAATCTGTGTGCTGGAAATGGAACTGCTGCCGGAAGCCAGACCAGGTAGGGCAATGCGACGCTGCGTGGGTGGTGTGCGGATTTGTGTATTGAAATCGCATCGTGAAAAGCTTGGCACTCGTCGATTCTCCAGCAGCTTTAAGCTATGACGCTCTTGACGCATGTAGGTGGTTTTGAGTGTCTCAAAACGTTGCACCTTCTGACGTACATCCAACAATGCTGGATCTGCTGTGGGTGTAGTGGGTGTGACTGCGGGCGCTGCGGGTGTATCATTGTCATTGGCATTTGTCTCAACCAATTCATCGCTGACGGCGCGCATTTTGAGCATAGAACGACGATTGAATGCACTCTCCGTATCCGAATTAACCGAGTAGGAGAGCTGAAAGGAACTGGAGCTGCTGCTCACGTTACTATCACGTCGTCCAGCGCACTCTGCGTCCAAGACGTTACTGTGCCTATCCAGCTCCGTTGCCAGACCACTGCGTCGTCTCGAATTGCGTTTGTTAAAGTTACGATTGCTCAAGTTACGCTCACGACGAAACGGCAACGGACTGAGATCTTCGTCGGCCATTGTATTATTGTTAACTGTATATGGAGGCGTTGACAGCGTCTGATAACGCTTATCACAAAGTTGCTCAAATGCTCTTTTATAACACTCTTAATTATTACTCTTTACACTTAACACTTGTGTCTTTAATTTACTTTTCTTTTCTTCTGTTTTATGTCTTACTCTGCATTCGTTTCATTTCCACATTCCACGCTGCTGATATGAATTTCTCACGCTTTGCCTTATTTAATGCTATCGAAATACGTTTCAATGCCGCCAGTTTTTCAGTCCAAGTTCAATTTTTATTGCACGCTTTTTATTTATTTTTATTTTTATTTTAATTTTTCCTTTTTTACTTATTTCGGTTTTTTTTTTTTTTTTGGTGTGTCCACATAAATATACACTCAAATAATTGTTTATCTTATTTTGTTGTTGAAACAAGTTATATTATTTTTTTCGTTATTCATATTCAACTCTTCTCTTCTCTCTCGCTCTCTCTTGCTGTCTTTTGCGTTGTGCGTTCAACAGCTGTTTTTTATTTCTTAAGCTTTTTTTGCGCTGCAAGAAAAATAATAAAAAAAACCATAAAAAAATAAATAAAACCGATTAACGCAATTTATATATTTAAGTATTATATGTATATATTTAATTATATATGTATATGTATGAATAATCTGTGTTATTTCTTTACTCTTGATTTTTTTTTGTTTAATTCCAACGTTATATTTGATTTAACTTGGGAATGACTTATCATAAGAAATACCTAAGAATTCTGCAAAATGCTTAAATTAGTTAAATTTGCTGTTAAAAATAAAATAAAAGGGTATAAAATTCCCACAGGAAAACAAAGTCTACCATAGAAATTCTACTCGCAGCATTTACTCTTAAAGAAAATAAATCAAAGACTGTAGAAAGAAACCTATAATTATACTAAAATTAAATTAAACTAAAATTGTTTAAGTATTAGTTAATTAATACTAAAATATGTTTAAGTTTTTTGTAGCTTTATATATTATCTAAGAACTGCCTAGATAAACGTGAAACTAGTTAAATATTTATATAGATAACTACTAAAAGTCAAGTGCAGCTGATTAAAAAATGTTGCCAAGTTGAGATAATGTCAAAATGTTTGTTTTAAGACTTATTTTAAGTTGTTGGATTAGCATTAAATATAATATGCTTAAAATATATATCCACAGCAGGGGGGAAAAAAGCCCAAAAAAAATGAGAGAAAAATAAAATACGTTTTATTTATATCAGAAATGACGTCAAGCTCTTTAGGAGAAGGGGTGCAAAGAGAGTGTTGTTGTAAACTGTATAATATATAGTGTCTATATGCATAGTCACAAACAGACACGATCTGTTGTAGTTAATTATGTGTGACGTTTGGCAGAAACAACAAGAACAACAGAAAAAAAAAATAGAAACAGAAAAGCACAGACAAAGCGTTTCAAAAAGCAAACAAAGACAATTTATACTAGACAGATATATATATATATATATAATATAATAGAATAGTTTATATATGAAATGTATATATATATAGAACACTTGATAGTATGACTAAAAAAAAGAAGTTGGTTATAATCCAATTGATCAAAACTGCAGCAGCTTTAAGTTGCTTAACTTTAGGTAACAATTCGAGGGGGGTACGAGGTATGAGTCCCAGTTTTAGCATCTAGTTGCCATTGCTTTCCCTTTCTTAACTTTTTGTGTATTGGTTGAAACGTAGTAGACAGTTAACAGTTTATTTTGTTGAGGTTACATCTATTGAGTTTCTTTTTTAAATATCGAGGCATAGTCGCAAAAAAAAAAACTGATAAAGAATTTATTATTATTTATACATAATAATATTAATATTTTTTTTTTTTTGTAAAAAAAGTATCAAATTTGAGGTTCAATCATTTTCTTTTTAATAGCAATTATATATATATATATAAATTATATAGTAATGAAACGTTTAAATTTATATGGTGCCTTCTTGGCGCTAGCTGGCACAGGCAGCAAAGAGGATATTGTGATACAGGTGGCCAAACAACAGAACATACGCTTCAATGATTTGCCACTATTGCAAAAGGATGTGGATCGTGCACTGGATGAGAGTCAACGTTTGGGCTTCATTGAACGTGAGGGTGCTATATATAAGCTGAATATGGAAGGGCATAGCATGGCCAGAGCCCCAATAGAAAGCAAGCCGCCTGCTTGCCTTCAAAGTCTAGAGGGGCAGACTCAAGGAGATGGTAGGCGTGGTCGTAGTGTAAAGGATACAGCTAGCATTCAGAAAATCAATGAATCCTCAACTGACACTGATAAACAACGTACAGATAAATGTGTTTGTGCAATCTGTGGCCTAAACAGTGAAACATCTCTCGAAGAGGATGTTGATGTTGATAACTGGCAAGTCGAAATGAATATGCACCTATAAGTAAATCCAAAAACTAAAAATCCTAAGTTTATACTGAAGTATAAGGCCCACCAAAAACAGCAAAGCAAATGATTCTTGTTTCTATGGTATTATGCAGGTTCTATATTAAAATGGGTAAATATCTATGCTATGTACTAAATTAATAACTAATCTATAACTAATTTACTTTCTCTCATTTCTTTACAGCATTTCGAAAATCACATTATTTGATCCCGTAGACTGCATTCTAGAAACAGTAATATAAATTTCCTTGCACTATGTTTTTTTATGATCCAGTATAGGATACTTATAGTAGAGTCGAGGTAGGAATGTATAAATAAATTTATACCAGAACTTTGGCTTTTATTTTCTATATATATATATATATATGTAGACTTCGACTGAACAATTAACCCAGTTAGATAACTGTATCGAAACTAGTTACAGATAAATGTTAAAGGTCAATAAAGTAAGGGGTTCTATTCTATCTTATCAATGAGGTTATTATTGATAAGCAAGTTGTGCTGCATTGCAATGAAGCTAGAAAACTGTTTGCAATTTTCCTGTGCAAAGTTTCAATTTAAAGTCCAACAACTGCTATATGCATATATATATATATATCGATAGTTTTTTTTTTGCCAATTGTACAAGTATATATAGGTATATAAACCCGTTTTAACTACTAATTTGAAGGTTATAATTTGGTTTTTTTTTTCTCTGTTCAACACGTGCCAAAAGTTTCCGAATGTTTCTACTTTTTACTGCTTGTGGCAAGAGTTAATCAATAACAGTTAACAAACGATTAAAATTCTCACAAGATTAAATATATTCCATTGTATTATTGTTTCTTAATACAATCAGCTGATAAGCTATTTTTTTCTCTGTCTATAAACCATTAAGTTACCTGAAACGCTATTTATAGACTGATGGAGTGAATTAAAGCCTGACTTTTGACTTCAAACTGGTTACGTGCCAAACGTGCCTGGCATGAGATGACTTATCTGCTATGCAACAAGATCAAAAAAACAATATATATACATATAGAATATATAGTATATATATAAATAAGAATTTGCCATCTTAATATGTAATCTTTAGATTAGTGTTTTAAATACTTTTCTGAGAATTTCCGGCAAAAAAAATATAAATTCAAATTATCATAAAAGTTGCTTGACAGATATGCTTTTATTGCTTTGCTGATAAAAGAGGGGAGTTTTTGTTTTATACAAATCAAAAAGGGGTTGGTATATTATGCGGATATAGGCTATATATATAGTTAATTAGCTTGATAACAAATGCAACTTTGGGTACCATAGGAAATGTTTTTTTTGTAATAAATATAAAAAAAGACAAGGAAACTTTTCGCTTGGGAAATGGCATAATAAATATTTGAATTTTAACATCAACTTTGTATAGATATATATATATATATATATATATATGCATATTCAATTCCGCTGGAAACAAGTTTTTATTTTTTCACAGTGTTTGAAGTTAATTATTTCATTTTTTTTGCAAAATCCGCAATTTTTTATATGACTGTTGCTCATTCTGGCGATAAGTAAGGCAAATAATTGGAGAGCAAAAGTGACTGACAATTGACAGTAACCGCAGCTGATACCAAATTGTACCCAAATCCCATGAGATACATACTGATTTTGTTGTTAAGTATTTAACTAAAAATTGTGTAAATAAATGAGCTAATAAATAAATGTAGAAATTCCCACTCAAAAACATACAGCAAACACCAACACACAAAGCGATAAATACACAAAGTTATAAATGGCATTTTGTCTCTTATTTTTTTTTGCTTTTAATTTCGTAAAGTTCATTTTATATTAATTTTTTTTCTTTTTTTCTTTTTGTACTACAATTTATAATTTGTGTGCACGTGTTAATTAAACAATTAGCTAGCATATTGTAAGCTCGTGCATATTTTTTACATTTTTGTTGTTTGGGTTTTTTATTTTTTTTTTCTTTTTAGATAAGTTATTATATAAATATTCATATTTCATGTTGCTTTGTCGATTTTGGCACTTGGTTCAATTAGCGTATATAAATTTAAAGCAAAATTAAGGTCACTCTAAGCCAAAAATAAAAGTTGTGATTGCAAACAATAATTCAATTGACTAAGAAAATCAGTTGAAAGTTCTAAAAGTTCAGAAGTCGCTTTAACATGCAGCGTATACGCAATTTATACACACTAGAGAGACAAGCACATACACACGCAAGTTTCTACAGCTGCTGTTAACTGTTCTGCGCTGATACAAACAGTTGCAGAGGTTGAGACGTAAAGAGATAAAGAGAGAGAGAGAGAGAGAGAGTATGATATAGATATAGATGATGATGACGATGATGACTCGAACTCGATACGACAACACGAAACGAAAACGGAAAACCGAGAACGGCAATGAAACGTACAGCTCACCTGCGCATTTGAATTGGCACTGATCCGGAATTCGCATTGCAACAAGTGCGCACTGCGCAGTCGGCGCCAAATGTGTGACAGTGGGTAAAAATACGTTGCTACTATTTAAATTCAAATCAATGAATAGTATATACTATATTTATATATATACAACAGTTAATCAACCAATATTGTATGCTTTTGCTTTTAATTGAAGTGAGCAGCAATATCTTTTTTTTATATTTTTGTTAGCTTTGGTGACCAGTTTTAACCACTGTAGACTGTGCGCATTCTCTCTTTCTCTCCATGTTTGTCACACGCTATTGCCTTATTGTTATTGTTGCTTTTATTGTTCTTCTTATTGTTGTTGACTTTTAACTGTTTGCTTTTGCTTGTTGTTGGCTGTTGACATTGCTGCGCCGACTCCGCCGCTTTAGTTATAATACTAATTTTTTTTTATATTTTTTTTTTTTGTAGTTGTTCCGACATTATGCTAACTTTATTATTTAGATTGCACACTCTCACACAACTTAGCAGCTGTGAGTGTTGTGTGAGAGTTGTTATTGTTGTATTGGTAAGTTTGCCGCATTTTCTACAGCAAATTATTGTGATAATTTTAGTCTTGTTTTTTTTTTATATGTATATTATTTGTTTCTACGCTCTTTTGTCTTGCTTTTTATTTACATTACAGTCGGCATAAATTCTTAATTAGTCTGGGTCGACTATGACTCTCCCAATGACTCTACCGGTAAAATTCTTTCTACCTATTCTAAATGGTAAAAAGAAAAATAGTTTTGTTTTTATATAAAACGCAAGCAAACATATTGTTTAATGTCAATATCATAACCTTCGGAAAAACTACTGACCCCAGCAGTTAATACAAAGGCTTGTAAGAATCAAGTATATATAAACAAATTGATTAAATATCGAGGAACTTTCCGTGTAAGTTAAAAAGTAAATTCATTTTTTATGACTAACTGCCTAACAATGAGTATATTGATAAAATTATGTATATGTATTTTAATATCTTATCTGGTTATCAGACAGTTTTTGGTAGTTCTTTTTTTTACTTTGCAACTTGATAGTCGGGAACGAAAGCAATTGGCCACTTGATGTGGTGCTTAATCTTTGTCTAAGTTCTTGACACTTTTTTGCTTATCTTTGCGCATTTTCAACAGACCAAAAATATATACACAATTAAGGGGGGGATTCACTGCTAATTAGTCAACTTGATATATAAACTGTAGGTTTTTTTTGGATTATTTTTTTGTTGCTTAAATCGTAAATAAATCATTTGTTTGTTATCATACTTTTTCGTTATAAAGTTCATATTGCAATGTTGTAGCAAGCAGCTTTTACGAAACAACACATGGTGCAAACCAATAAGCTATTGTCATAGCGTAATAAATGCAAAATAAGCAGTGCAAGCAGCAAACCAAGAGCAAGCAGTACAGCCGCTAAGTTCAAATTTACATTTGCTTGAAACTTTAAAATACTTTAGTCTTGTTCCTTACATATCTAATGTAATATTCTCTTATTTTCTCTTAATGAAAATTCTCTTATATATATATATATAACCGCATAGAACCAGTTAAAATTGTTTTTGCTACAGCTGGACTTTGTCAGCCCAACTGCACTTTAGCATAAACAAGACTATTATTGGTTTTTGTTTCATAGCCTGGCGCCAAAAGACCAAAACATACGAGCATTTGTCGTCTGGCCGTATCATGTTGGCGTTAGAAATTTCAGCGAAATGTAATTGCTGCTCACTCATTAACTGTAAAAGAAAACTAACATCTAGGTTTAAGCGGAAATGCATTAATATAAAAAATCGCTCATGCAACCTATGCTTCGCCCTAAGGTGATTCCATTAAGATAAGAAACATTTAAGAAAGAAATGCGTGGGCATACTAATTTCTTTTCTAATCTAAAAGCATATGGTTGATTTAAGATATCTAGCATCCGGAATTAACCGATACTAGATACTAAAGCTTAACTGATTATAAATATTGTCTCAATTTAGTTGTTTAAACTATCATTAAAGTATCAACTAAGTATATACCACTAAAAGCCATGATAAATATTAGTTTAGAGCCTCATTTTCAAGCAATTATAGGCTACCAGCTATAATTGGCTCATAATTAAAAGCTCGACAAATATTTAGTTAGTTCAAAATGATCAGATAAAATAAATAACCAAATTATCTACACACCAAAAAGAGTATCATTTACACAGCTTAAGAGCGACGCCATTAAGAAAAGAGGCAAATTTAAAATTTAAAATCAAAATTCCCAATTAGGCGAACTAAACTGCAACTGTAAACTTAGTTGGAAGTAATAGCAACATTTTAATATGAGTCTACGACATTTAATTGAATTCAACAGACAAGACATTCCTTTGTAAGGGCATTGGCGAGTAGAGAAAAGCACAACACCCACACACATCTGCACGCAGACGCATACAAGTCAAACGTACTAGCACTCTCTATCTCTCTGCTCCAACACACACACACAGACAGACACAAGTACAAGCAGACAGCAGCTATCAAAGGCAGCATTAAACCGGCCGGCAGCCGGCTTAATTTCTCTCTCTATCTGTCTGCAGTTTAGTACGCCGTTAAGCTTAGCTTTCTGAGAGAGCGTAAGTTCGTTGAGAGTGGGTGGGGTGCGGCTTTTGTTAATAGCTTAACTAAGTCTTAGTACAGTTGCAGATATAGCATGCTTTTGTCTACAACTAAATTTAATACATAAATAATACAATTTATTACAAAATTTGATTAAATATGCAACATTTACGTCTTAATTAAACATAAGCGCAATCGTTGCATGCAAAGATATAGAGCGCACAAAGAGAGAAACAGAGAGAGAGAGGATTTTACTCACTTTTGTAGCGATGCGCAGGCTGCTTTCGCCTTTTGTAGCTACTCAGAGTCAATCAATGTGGGAGTGTCACCGCCCATTTACACAATTGAAACGTATAAAAGCCGTTGCTGAAGTTCTCCAACGATAGTCGGCGTTCATAGCTGTTGCAGTTGGCTGTTGCAATCGGTTTGAGGTTAAGTGTTTGCTGTGTGTAACCAGAGCAGAGCCCTCTTCGAGCATAATTATTAATTAGGAAGTACAGCTGGAGCTGAACATTTTTCTTATAAATTTTTAAAGGTAAGAAAAGCGCAAGGAGCCAAAAAATAATTTGTGAAATAGAAAAACATAAAAAAAAAAAATTCTCTGCTAAAGTGATGTAATGGTAAATGAGTAAATGGTTAAGAGGTTTCTATTTGCCAACTTAAAAAGAATAAAAAAATAAATTTTTTTTAAACGAAATTAACCGAATGGTTAATACAATCGGTTATAACTTCGGGTTTTATCTTAAGAAGAATCGTATCCAAAATTAGAACTGTCCGTTTAATTGATTTGTGGGTCAATTGATTCGAAATCGAAAAAGTTTTGAACTCGTTTCGGGTATACGCAGTTCTCGCTTACGACTCGAATCATTCGCACGCAAATATGTGAAGGACAACGACGTGTGTTGGCCCAAAACAACCCATCCGACAATTACCAATCGACCAATCGAATCGAAATCTTCTACGAATCGAATTAGAAATAGTTAACTCAAAATCCAAATTCATTTCAAATCGTGGAGTGCGCGTACGAATTTCAAAGCGTGAGGTACATTTAACGGTCGAAAAATTTTCAAATATTTTCCAATAATTTCTCAACTCGTAGTGCAAATATATATATAAAAATATATATATATAAAAAATATATAAAAAATATTTTAATTCAATTAAATTCCCTTATATAATCTATACAATACCTAACTAATAATTTTTAGGAAAATTATTTAAGTTGATAATCGAATCTACTATATTAATATGCATTATATTAGTCAGTTATTAAATCATATAGTGCGGCAATTAGTATTGTAATTGATAAGAGATCGTTGTAATATATACATATTATATAGTATGTAATCAGTGCAAGTTGCTAATGGAATCTATAGATCACGTGCTACTAATATATATTTAGGTCTTTGACCTGATTGAATTAATATATGACTTAAAGTGACAAAATGTCCTGTGAACATAAAAGGATATAATGCAAATCGATTGATAAAATATTAATATATGAATCAGTTATATATGTATATACTATATGTATATAATATAACACTTGATATACTTCAATTAATTCTGTTAACCCCAAAGTATTTTCTTGACATTTTCGTATCGATCGCACAAATAGAAATTCGATTTCACATCGAGACAAGGCAATTAGGCAACATCAAAGTAAAAAGCACTAAAATAGCACAGGCAACAAATTTAAAATCGAAATTAAATTAAATCATGACACTAAAATAACCATGGCCCTTCCAACCCCTCTCATTTAAGTGGACACCCCGCAATGGATATTGCCAAATTAAATTCAATTGTTGCTCCCACAGCATTAAGTTTTAAAAGTGTAAGAGAGAGAGAGCATATGCAAAAAGAGTAAGAAGGAAATAGAGAAAGAGAGAAGAGGATATAGAAAAATCGATTGTTGCAATTTGAGACACGAAATTTTGCAACGGAAGAGCCAACCAATCGAGCATTACAAAGTAAAAGAGGAAGGGGTAAAAAGTAGCATAAGGTAGAGAATTGGCAACTCATTGATTAACTGACTGACTGACTAACTGAATGACTGACTGACTGGCTGACTGACTGACTGAATGGGCTCTCTGCCAAATGTGGCAGGCATTTAAAGACAGCGACACTTTAAACTCGTTTAGGTTTCCAAAAGGGCCCTGGCAACACTTCCTGTCCCACAGTTAATACTATCATCATAAAATACAAAAAAAGACAATGGAAATAGGGGCGTACCTACAGCGCCAACGCCCCAATGTCAGTTCTTGACTTTTATGTCTGGTTCTGGCTATAGTGTACCCCATTGATCTATAGATACATTCGCGTCGTTCAAAGTCTGCTGCATGGGCGTGGGTGTGGGTCTGTCTCTGTCTCCAAGTCTCTGTCTCTGTGTCTCTATCTCCCTGTATACCTTCTCATTGCTCTTGCAACTCAAGTCGTATGTGCGGCATAATCAATGCATTTCCGCTTTGCAACCAAAACAGCACAGACAATCCATAAGTATATCAATATGTATACTATACAGATATATATATATATATATATTTATATATACTGCAATTTTATGGTAATTATTTTGTTGTCAGCTTTTGATTTATCGTACTTCTCTATAGAAATTTAAAGAATTTGAAGGCAACGAAATAAACCCTATATGGAATATGTGAAAAATCTGGTTTATAAGGTCTAATTATAGACAAAAAGTAAACTTAATTTCGTAATTAAATGTAATTAACTTAAAATGCACACAAATCTGTAGACAATAAATAATAAAGCAAGATATAAACTAGAGTTGAAATGTGGAACAATTTTGAGTTGAAATAAAGATAAGAAGTTTGAAGAGAGATAATTATAAGCTTAATAAAAGATAAAAGCTGCAACAGATTCATGAGATTACAAGAAAGAACTAGAAGAAACCTTTATACAAATCAGTACTTGAACTGCTTTACTCATCTCAAACCTTTTATAAACATAAATTTAGGTTTTAGCCTAGAGATAATATGATGCTCTTTCCCTTGAGTAAACAAAACATTCACTGATTAAACAGAGACATTTGTTTATTATGGGATTGATATGGGTAGATCTTTTGTTGCATTGGCATTAAATCAATATATAAATAAAAAGCCGACTCTAATGCTGCGAGTTGAAACTGATATATTGGTATATGTATATATATATGTATATATTGAAAGAGTATGCAATTTGTTTTGATTTCATTTTTGGTAGGGAATTTGCATTGAGTAAGCGCAGAAATGGCTGACGAAGCACAAGCACCACCAGCTGAAGGCGCCCCACCAGCAGAGGGCGCACCAGCAGCCGAAGGCGAGGCAGCACCACCAGCTGAGGGTGGCGAGGCAGCACCACCCGCAGAGCCAGCAGAGCCGATCAAGCACAGCTACACACTCTTCTATTTTAATGTTAAAGCTCTGGCAGAACCATTGCGTTATCTATTCGCCTATGGTGCCATTGAGTATGAGGATGTGCGTGTCACACGTGACGAATGGCCAGCCCTGAAGCCGAGTAAGTATTTTGTGTGTGTTGAGCAGCATGTGGGAGTGTGTTAAGTGGCATTAACTTATGTGTGGTAAACATCAATTTGATTAGCCATGCCTATGGGCCAGATGCCAGTGCTGGAAGTTGATGGCAAGCGTGTGCATCAGAGCATCTCAATGGCTCGTTTCTTGGCCAAGACAGTGGGTCTGTGCGGTTCGACGCCCTGGGAGGATTTGCAGATTGATATTGTGGTTGATACCATCAATGATTTCCGTCTAAGTAGCGAACAATGTGTGATTCAGTTGCATGTTCAGTGTCCTTGATTAACTCTGGAATTTTTAATGTATAGAAATTGCAGTCGTCTCGTACGAGCCCGAGGATGAGATCAAGGAGAAGAAACTGGTCACCCTAAATGCCGAGGTCATTCCTTTCTATCTGGAGAAATTGGAGCAAACCGTCAAGGATAACGATGGTCATTTGGCTTTGGGCAAGGTAACTAACATAAACTTCTACAATCATTATACCAATTCCTAATCCAACTACCTATTACATATAGCTCACCTGGGCCGATGTTTACTTTGCCGGTATCACCGATTACATGAACTATATGGTGAAACGTGATTTGCTTGAGCCGTATCCAGCATTGCGTGGTGTGGTCGATGCCATCAATGCTTTAGAGCCCATCAAGGCTTGGATCGAGAAGCGTCCCGTTACTGAAGTCTAAAGCGGATTGGCAGGCATCATGAAACAGCAAGGCGGCAGATAGTGCGGAGGGAGAATCATTGCGCAGCAACAACAACAAACTACAACACACATCCACAAACAACAACAACAACATCACGCAACACGACACTATTTTGTTTTAATTTTATTATTTCGTTTCATTACTTTAATTATTTTTTTTGGAACTTTTTTTCTTTTTAAAATGTTATGCCCCCTTTTGATGGGATACACAAAAAGGATTCAACCGCACGGGGTTACGTTCTGAATTTCAAATTATTCTGCATAGTCACCTAGCACATGGCACTAAATAATTCTTTTTTGGCATAATTCTCTTTGCATTGCCTCGAAAATTTAAGATCAATTTTCTAGCTTAAAGTTCGCGACTATATTAAAAAAAAAAAACAAAAAAAAAAAAATAATTAAAAAATATATACACAAAAAAGAAAAAGAAAGGAATAATAAACTATTGCACAGTTATAATATTGCTCTACTTTTAAAAAATACTCCTAGTACATATATACATATGTTTAACTCTTATTATAGGAATACTATATATATATATACCCAACTATCTATCGTTATAATCCACATCCTATAAGTATAATATTCAACTATTCTTTCTAGTTCAATGCGAAGATTTCTAAAAACACAACACAAACAACGCTGTTACAACAACAACAACAACAACAACAACAACAACAACAACAACAAACAGCAGCAACAACAACGCAAATATTATATATTCATTTATTTATTTTTTAGTTTTTTCATTTTATTTTTTGATATTTTTGGCACACATTCGTCCAGCCTCAAGAATTTTCCAAGTCCAACCATTTAAATAAAAAAAAAAAAAGAAAATTCAACATGAAAAAAAGACTCACATAAGAAAACTAAACTCAAATCTAACATTGGATATATAGCAACAAAATGAAAAACAAATTTTAATACAACAATAAAAACAACAAACTCCACACAGACAAACAACTGCCAATATTTATTATATATATATAAATATATATATTTTATTTTTGACTTTTATTTTTATTTTGCACGTCAAAGAAAATATTGTAATTGTCAATTTTCTTTTAAATATTTGCACAAATTTATAAACACATGGTTTAAAAATAAACTCTACACAAAATAAGAATTGAGCATACTTTTCGAAAGCATGAAAAATGGTTTTATTTATAAATAAAATAATAATTATACTCAAAAATAATTATAATTAATTATAATTGTTTAATGTAAACGTTTTAGTTTTAAATTAAAACATTTCTACAAACTTAATACACCCTTTTGCCTTAACAGTGTACAGGGTACAAAAAAGCTCAATGTATAATGGCATAGGCATACAGTAAATTGAAGAATTCACCACACACGCAAGTTCGACTCATGGTGAAGAGCGAGTGTGGTGAGCTTGCAGCATACCGGCACAGTATACAAGCAAGCGAAAGAACAGAGTTAGAAATAGTGTGAACCACGATCACGTCCACGTCGTACGGTAAGTAGAAAGAAATGGGGATAAACGAATGAAGCAGAAGCAGAGTAGAAATTAAAAATAGAAAGTGACGACAACAGTGCGAGAGATCTCTTTCTAACCAAGTTTAATATACAGTATATAATATATACACCGTTTTGTTCGTGTCACATTGAGCAAGTAATTGTTTTTACCAATTAATTGAAAAAATTATGGTGAAATAGACATAATGTTCTAGAAACCTTTTGAAAACTATATCAATATATGTAGAGATATGTAACTGAATCTATAGTTTCGTATCTTATCTTAATGATCAATACACTGAATTTGACTTAAGTAATTTCACACACACATGTAGTACAGTTATACAAAGACAGCTTATCGCACAAATAAGCTGGCATTTCATTACGTTATCGGAAAATATAAGATTTTCGTTCGTTCAACAAACAAACAATTCACTGATTATAGCTAGATATGATAACAATAAGCAGCAGTGTATAAAAAGTCTCGACCTGAAATCATATATATAGTCGTCCAACTAACAGCTACTATCATTTCTGGTTTTACAACAGAACAGCAAGCATCAAAAGTTAAAATGGCCCCAACATACAAACTCACCTACTTCGACTTCAAAGCTCTGGCTGAGCCACTGCGTTTTCTGCTTGCCTATGGTGACATTAAGTACGAGGATGTGCGCGTCTCCCGTGAGAACTGGCCTGCTATTAAGTCTTGTAAGTGTTTCGCTTAGTACACATAAAGTAGGGTTAACTTATGTGTGGTATTTAATTTATGTAGCCATGCCTATGGGCCAGATTCCCGTGCTGGAGGTAGATGGCAAGAAAATGCATCAGAGCTTATCGTTGGCTCGCTACATTGCCAAACTAGTGAAATTGACTGGTGAAAACGCGTGGGAGGATTTGGAAATCGACATTGTTGTTGATACAATCAACGACCTGCGTCAAAGTGAGTATATAATGAGGCATTCCGTTGCAGGATGTGTCCTTAATTAACCCTGTTGTGTTAAATGTATAGAAATCGCTGTCGTTTCCTACGAACCCGATGAGAAGATCCAGGCAACGAAGCGTGTTACTCTAAATAGCGAGATACTTCCCTTCTATCTTGACAAACTGGAGGAAATCGTCAAGGAAAACAATGGTTACTTGGCTTTGGGCAAGGTTTGTAACAGAAACCTATCAAAATCAAGCTTATTTTAAACTAACCTTAATCCCTAATACCCACAGCTCACCTGGGCCGATGTTTACTTCGCCGGACTTATCGACTACTTGAACCATATGGCAAAGGATGATTTGTTGAAGAACCACCCAGCTGTGCAGGGGCTCATCGACACTGTTAACAACCTCGAAAACATTAAGGCTTGGATCAAGAGACGTCCCGTTACTGATCTCTAAAGCGTATTCAACCTCAAGTATTTTTTAAGTTCAAACACAAAAAGAATTATCAAAAACAAACATCATTTCTACAGATTAAAAATATATATATATATATAACTAAACTAGCAACTGGTTCTAACTTTATGATACCAATAGGGTGTAGTGGTAGAATGTTAAAAAAAAATACCAACTGATAAGTTGAAATGAATGATATAGATAAAGATATAGTGGTCTATACTATAGGATTGTAAATTGCTTTTTACTTACCCATGAGAATGATAAGCATAATGATCATTATGATTTATGAACGTTTCCACAATGCGCATGACATGAGATAAAAATGTTTGCTTATATTCCATATATGTTAAGTTTTAAATGCACATCTGGTCCTTTTATTATAATTGTGGTTAGTCCCATATAGAAGCGAACCATAAGAAGTAGGTTTTAATATTATAAACACCAATGAAAGTCTGGATTATTTACAATGCTTCCATTTGGGCGCACGTTTTTCAATAAAACTTGAAATGCCCTCCACACAGTCATCCATTTGCAAATTCTCTGTCATCTTATCTCTGCCCTTTATGTATGCCTCCTTAAGCGGCAAATCCAATTGTTCGTTATAGAATTCCTTGCCTAAGCATAAGACAGCGCGACTCTTGCTTTTAATAGCAGAGGTTACTTCTTCAACTACATTATCTAAGTCTTTCTCAGGCACTACTTTTGTGACCAACCCAGCAATGTATGCCTCTTCACTTGACACGGGCAGACCAGTCATTAGCATATACGCCGACTTGGGTCGCGACATGACACGCCCAATAGCTATGCCAGGTGTATTGCAGAATATACCAAGGCCAGCGCTGTAAAGAAAACCTCGATTAGTATATTTAATAACAAATAAACGCTAAAAACAGTACCCAGGTGTAGAGAATTTACTATTATCCGATGCAATGATTATATCACAAGAGGCCACCAATTGGCATCCAGCCGCAGCGGCATAGCCATTTACTTTAGCTATAACTGGCACTGGATGATGTTTTATGTCCAAAACAATATCGGTTAGTTTTTGAAATACGGCATCACGTAGTTCTTTGTTGTCAGGACGCAGCTCCTTTAAATTATGACCAGCTGACCAAACTTTGCCCTCTGCCGATACAACAATACAACGCAGGTTCACATCATTGCGGTCCTTCAGCAGTGCATCATGAAGTGCGCACATCATGTCCATCGACAGTGAGTTAAGGGTGCTTTTATGGCTCAATGTTATCTCTCGTACACCAGACTCATTTTTCACCTAAAATTTTATTTTAAAAATATTATTTATACAAATGGTTTTATAATTTAACTTTATTACTTTTATGTATTGGTTTGCTGGAGCTGCAGTGCTGGCAAGTCGCAATGGAGCTAAACGCGCGCACTAAACACATAAATAAAATAATTATTAATTGCAGCTTGTTTTTATTTACTTTTATTTACCAAATTTATTGATTTAGATAGGCTTCGAAACATATTAATTACAGTTTAAGCTCAGAATTTATATTAATATCAATCACTTGTTGCTGCTCTTGTTTTTGGCGGTTGAAATAGTTATGGCACTTTTTGTGTTTAGCGATGAATTTCACAAATTATAGATAAAAGCCATAGTTATTCATTATTTATTTAAATTTTGGATTTGTATACTTTAAAACTTAAAAAAAATAGGATAAAATCACTTTAAATGTAAATTTAACTCTTTAAACGTGCAATGATTACTATTTTAGCAAAGTCTTCTTCTTGCCAATTTGTCATTCACACATAACCTATCGATACTCATTGTGGTATCGGCGGCTGCTGTTAAAACAGCTGATAGTTGACCGCCTTTTTATTTCAGTATAATTTCTGTCGTAAAAACAAACACTTGTAATAAATCCATGAAATTCGCAATTTATTTGCATTTGCTCACCGCGCAATACATTTTATTAGTGAATTCAACAGGTGAGTGAACGTAAGTAAACTGCAACAAGTGCACATTGACTGCTTTGTTTTGCTTTTTTTTTTTGGACTAATTGATTGATGTATCAGCTGAGTCAGTTGCGCAGCCAAAATAATAATAAAAAAAAAACATCTGTTATAAATACATAAATATAGTTAATAAATAAATAAAATTGGAATATGCCCGACCGTCTTATCAGTTAGCCGAGCATTATGTATGTATGTATGTGATAATCAACTGACTAGTTCATACATTAACTCAGTTATTGACTTGAAACGCACGAGTGCGGCGGTGTTTCTGGTTAACATTGTTCGATCCATTCTAAACGAGTTATTACAAATAAATATAAATCTTTTATTTTAGTTGCGATTAAAACGGCAGCATAATGCGTCCTTTTTCTACAAGTGATTGTCTAAAGCCTGTCAAGGAGTGCATCAATCGTGCCTTTGTCAGCAAGGAGCCCTGGCAGGTGGTTGCAATTACAACAACAACTGTTTTAGGTACAGTTTGGATATGGACAGTACTCAACCAAGATGAAAGTAAGTACCAAACCACTCTATAAACTACATAAACTATAATTTAGGCCACTAGTCAAGTATTTTAATCCATTCAATAATCTTATCTGCAATATATAGACACATAGACATACTTTGAACTTTATTACAAACAACTTAACAGTACTCGACCCACGGTCTGTACCTATGATCTCTATCAAGTTAACAGATTAGACCCCATGGGTTTAGATTAAATACTTGAAATAGTAAGTTCATTACTCGATTACTAACACGTACTTATGTTTGTACTCAGTTTTCCACATTGTCATGCTTTATTCAGCAAATATTGTTGGGCAATATAATATTTCATAACTTTATCCATTCGGACAACTAGGTTAGACCGTTTATTGCTTTGTGTGGGTGACACTCTTTATGACTAATTTCTATAATGATTCTACTTTTGAATGAATTTCTTATGCTTTATCAATGTTTGACAAGGGTTAGTTATAACTTTTCCCTACCAATTTTTAACTGTTTTATAAAAATTTGATAAAAGTTACTAAAATTAGGGTGCTGTTAATGATCGATTTGTAATCAGTTGCCTGGCTACTGGTTATATATTTAAATTTATGATAAGAACGAAATTTCTTTCATGATATGTATTCTTATCAGTTAACTGATTAACATTCTAATTAGTATTTAAGTTTGAATATTATTTTTGAAGGTCTAAAAACCAAGTACGAAATACTCGAGAATCGAAATATATAACTTATAAATATTTCTTTTAATTTTAGGTCTATACGTGCGCGGTAAACGTCAGTTCTTTAAGTTGGCCAAGAAGCTGCCAGCTGTGCGTCGCCAGGTGGAGAAGGAACTTAGCAAAGCAAAGAATGATTTCGAGTCGGATATCATTAAGAGCAATCAGCATTTGGCATACACGGTGCGTTTGCCTGAAAAGGGTCTAAGCAAGGAGCAGATTTTGGGCTTAGTGGATGAGCATCTTAAGACTGGTCACTACAGTTGGAAGGAAGGGCATGTTTCGGGCGCTGTATACGGTTACAGTCCCGAACTGGTGGAGCTTGTTACTGCAGTTTATGGCAAAGCCTCGTACACAAATCCCTTACATGCCGATCTATTTCCGGGTGTGTGCAAAATGGAAGCAGAAGTAGTGCGCATGGCTTGCAATTTGTTCCATGGCACCAGCGACAGTTGCGGCACCATGACAACAGGCGGCACTGAGTCCATTTGTATGGCAATGAAAGCGTATCGTGATTATGCACGCGAACACAAAGGCATCACCCAGCCAAACATTGTGGTGCCACGCACAGTGCACTCAGCCTTTGACAAGGGTGCTCAGTACTTCAAAATACACGTGCGCTATGTAGATGTAGACCCCAAGACCTATGAGGTGAACATGAAGAAGTTCAAACGTGCCATCAATCGTAACACCATACTGGTAAGCACGAATTGGACTTGACAAAAATATATGACCTAAGCTAATCATTAATTTTTTAACAGTTGGTAGGCTCAAGTCCCAATTTCCCCTATGGTACCATTGATAACATTGAAGCTATTGGCGCTTTGGGTGTTAAGTATGACATACCTGTGCATGTGGATGCTTGCCTGGGCAGTTTTGTAGTCGCCTTGGCCCGTAATGCTGGTTACCAAGTGCGTCCCTTCGACTTTGAGGTGAAAGGTGTCACTAGTATTTCAGCTGATACGCATAAATATGGTTTTGCACCCAAGGGTTCCTCAGTCATTATGTACGCACACAAGAAGTACATGGATCATCAGTTCACCGTGACAACTGACTGGCCCGGTGGCGTGTATGGCTCACCAACAGTGAATGGTTCCCGTGCTGGTGGTATTATTGCTGCCTGCTGGGCAACAATGATGAGTTTCGGCTATGAGGGTTACCTGGAGGCTACCAAGCGTATTGTGGATACTGCACGTTATGTCGAAAGGGGGTAAGAAACACAATGATACAAACGAATGCAATTTTAATATCAAATTACTTACAGCTTGCGTCAGATCGATGGCATCTTTATCTTTGGTAAGCCTGCTACGTCTGTCATTGCCATGGGCTCAAATGTCTTTGATATTTTCCGTCTTTCGGATGCGCTCTGCAAGCTGGGCTGGTGTCTGAATCCACTGCAGTTCCCATCTGGGTAAGATTTGATTATTTATAAGTTACGTTAAGCAATTAACTAAGTTTTTCTTATATGCTTACAGTATACACATTTGCATCACAGACATGCACACAGAGGAAGGTATTGCGGATAAGTTTATATCCGATGTGCGTAACTGCACAGCAGAGATTATGAAGGATCCTGGTCATCCAGTTGAGGGTAAAATGGCACTATACGGCATGGCCCAAAGCATACCTGATCGTTCAGTTATTGGTGAAGTGACTCGCCTGTTCCTGCACTCCATGTACTATACACCTGAAAAGTAATATGAAAATTTAAAATGCCATAAAAACCAACTCGTATTGCATTCCATGTGCAATTTAAACAAAACCCACGATATCAAAACTTATTGTTGTTACCACATCTATTAACCTATCTATCCTATATATATATAGCATTTATATTGATGTTTTTGTAGCTAATTGTTAGTAGTGTAAACGAAGGTACAAAGCATTTGTTACATTTGAAATTTATTGAGATCCTTTTATATATATATATATGTATTTATATATTTACGTGTGTATTCGTGAAAGAAGCTAATTGTCAATTTTGTCTACTTATTAAAGTTTTCTATGTAATTACCTAAAGATTATAGTTTAAATAAAATATATAAACAATGTTTATCAATCAGTTTTATATATATATATATAAAAACATGTGCAAAAACTGCAGTTTAAATTTCTAAACATATATAAAATAAACAAATTCTTATGTTCTGTAATGCCATGCTATAAATATCATAAAAAAACAGACACTCTTACTTTCCAAACACAACAACACACACACACATTATATAAAAAAAATTACAGATTAAATTTAAACTATATAAAATTGTTTTTCAAGTTTAAAGATATCAATGATTTTATACACCGCAAGGCAATTGGCTATATCGATAATACATATAGTTAAGCTAACAGCTTTTAAGCCATTAATATGAGCCAATTTATAACGCTATTTTAACCTTCTAGCACATATGTTCTTTATAGCTTAAAGTTTTTCATTTAATATTTATATTATCCAATTATTTTTTCTAATTTTGAAAATTTAATTATTTATATATTTTCTTTAGCTTTTTTAATTTATAATTAATTGGTTTATTTTCATATTAATTTTAATGCAAATTTTGTGTTTACTTTTAGCAATAATTTAGCATAATTATGTGTCTATATGTGGGTGATCAGGTGATCTGGTCTGATCTTTTTCTTCTATTTTTTCTATTACATTTGTTACGCGTCGGCGTTTTTATTTAGTTTTTGTTGTTGCTGTTGCTGCTGGTGTTGCTGCACATTTGACACGCCCATTTCCTGTCTCTTAAGTTTTATGTAATTTTCTTAGTTTTTATTTTAGAAATAAAACCTAGTGGCGGAAGCATTTATATTAAATATCAACGACAAATGCGTCTCATTTGTTTTATTTGTTTAGCACGCGTCAGGTGTCAAAGTAACTTAAAGTGTTGGCGTTTCGTTTTGGCCAGCAACAAGTGTCAAAGGCGACAAGCCCCAAAAGATACATTGATAGTCGACAACAAAAGGCCATAAGAAAATGTACAATAACAATAACGTTATACATTTTCACACAGCTGTGCAACAAATGAAACCTGTCACACATTAACATGCGTCAGTCAAAATCATCCATAAGCACACACACACACATACATACATTGAAAGATACACCCACACATACAGCGAGTCTCATACAGACAAAAAAGCTTCCCAATTTAGTTAGCCAACAAAATTTACAATAAAATACAACTTGAGCAAAGCCGCCGAAATAAAACCGGTGTTGCCAAAAACAAAAATAAAGAAGAAAAAAAAAAAAGAAAAACATAAAAAAACGTTTCTGTATAAACATTTTCATAAACACACGAAAAGCGCAACGCTAGCAAGGCACAGTGGGTCAAAACAGCAGCTCACTGAGCAAAATATAAATTTGCTTATTAAACAGTTTCTTTCTTTTGAAGTTCTTTTTAAAAATACCTTTAAGAATTGCCAAGTTACTAAGGGTCAGAGTTTACTATATATGTATATATTTATATAAACTGGTTGAGACGCCAGCACCAACAACAGCGCCAGCGTTAGCAACAGCGACAGCGACAGCGCCACCAACGCCGCCGACGACGTCGACGCCGACGCACAGGTTGAGCAGCGGCGGCTCATACGTTCGCTCACTGCGGGGCTACGTCTCTGACTGCCTCTCCATTCGCTATGCGTCCGTTGCGAGCGCCAGTCGCAGTCGTCGCGAGTGTTAAGTAGCCTAATAAAAAAATCATTTTTAAGAAACCTGCTTTAAAAATACATTTAAAAATACAACAACAACAACAACAACAAGAAATAACAAATAAAAATAAATAAAATATTAAGAAATAATAATTTAATGCAAATTAATTAAGGGCTACCATATCAAATTCATATAATCCGGAAAATGCTTTGAACTTTTAATATTATTTTTTCTGATATCATTTTTTATGGCCAACGTTAAGTGGGAGACCCTACGACGAATACAACTACTACAACTATAATTCTGCTGAAAAGCAACGAAAGTGGATTCTACTACGTGTGTGTATGTGTGTGTGTGTGTGTGTGTGTGTAAGTGTTGTGATAAAAAAAAAGTGCACTGCACCATAAATTAAACTGATTAAAAATCTTACACTGAGTCAAGGCACACGTAACACCCTCAGGTGTTGGAGTATCATTCAAAATGGTCAATTGATCAGCAAATATATATAGTACTATATAGAAAGGAATATATAAAGCAACTTTTACTCATATTACAAGGTAAGCTAAACTACTTTAATTTAAACAAGTTAAACTAATTAAAGTTTTAAGTTATTAATAGGAGTTTTTTTTTCAAACTTGTCAAAAGTGAAAAAAATTATTTATAGTAATCAGTTTTTTTAGCGATAACTTGCCAGAAGTTAAGTATAATAGCCAATTATAGATCAGAGGCGGTAAATTATATGCACGCGATAAGGAAACACCTTTAGCAAATATGAAATACTAATAGAGAATAATACTTTCTTAGGCCAAGTTATATTGTATTACCAACCTATTCACAAATTGAACTCATTTGCTAACAAACAAACAAACTGATAGATAGATAGATAGAGAGTTAGTTATAGATTAAAGATCAGCTGTTGTGAAAGCTTTGGATCAGCTGATTAGTTACAGTTCAAGGTGTTAATTTTTAGTAAATTAAACAAGTTTTTACATAGCTTAACTATTTATAGCCAACCTCTAAGCTATATTTTATATATGAATAGTAGAAGCCAAACTATATCACGCTTCTTTCTCTCTTCCATCGTTGTCCGATTTATCATATTGATATAGAAACAGATTCAGCTGATAACAGCTATACAAAGACCCTATATATACAGTATTCTTTTGCTATATACTATATACTGTTTATATATATATAACTCATAGGTATATATCATGTTTCTCCCCAAGTAGCCACTTTTTTATCTACAGTTTCCGTTTCAATGCAGTTCTGTGTCTATATTGTTGTATCGTCTCGTATTTATTTAAACCTGATATAGGTATATATACTATTACCTCTACTAGTCTTACTGCGCAAAAATATATTGAATATCAGTTATAAAAATATAGATATTCTCGGACCTTTACTTTGCCTATTTACCTATTCTGTGTACATCGTTTTGGCTTTAGCCTTAGACAGATAACAATTTAGTTGCCGTCTTTTGGCTATTATTTTTCAATTTTATCTGACTCTGCCCCATTTTAGATAAGATATCACCTAGCTTATATATATATCTTCTTTTGTTGTACTAGTTTTTATATAGCAGCTGCCCAGACCCCAAAGCCGATAAATAGTGTTTTGGTTTTGCATGCAAAGCGGCCATCAAAAGGTAGCCAAAAACTAGTCTTGGTCATTATTGTGGTATAATGTATTATATATTTTATGTCTGTGCTTTTTGGTCAGATAAAGTAATGGTAGCGCCATTCACACACACAGAAACACACAGAGACACACATATGGTAATGCTCCACAAATCCTTCAGATATGGATACATATGTTTTTAATTCAACTCATTTTTCCATGGTAACCAGCAACGGGCATAACAAGCGTATAGCAAAAGTTGTTTGCCATATAAAAACAACAACAACCAAAAGTACAAGCAACAACAACAAGCGTCGCGACAATGGGCAACTCCCCAAAGGACGTCCAACGGCTAACTGGGTGGTGTTGTTACCAGGGTGCGGCATTTGATGTCTGGCGTCATGTTACCATTTATAGCTCAACTGTTCCTAGAACTTTCGCCTGCTCCTTTGTGTTTAATCGATAAACCAAAAGTATGGTTAGAGTGCAAATTGTTTTTTTTTTGTTTTTCTCTTTCTTTACAATTTTTATTTTATTGCCTGTTTCATGTGGGTTTTTCCTCCCAAAAACTACTTTGCTAATCGCAGATGAAGTCTAAATAGGCTATCAACTCCCTAGAGACCTTATGGTGGGTGTGGTTTGAATTTAACTTAATTTTCCTGTGCTTTAATAAGATTTTTATAGTAATCGGAATAAACGAAGACTTAAAGTATTAGTTAGAGTAACCAAAATGATATATGAAGATCAGTATTCCTTAGCAATTGTAGACTTAGTTTAGGTTTTGCTTTGTTAAACAATATCATTCCACAATATTTCCTAAGCTTTACTTTTGCTTTGAGCAGCTTTCAAAAGAAAAAACAATTTAATAATAAAAAAATACTTAAAAATTCAAAGCATATTCCATTTGGCAATACAAATATCTTTGTATCCATACTCGTTTTCGTATATTCCATGCATATTTGCAACGCTCCAAAAAATCCAATAAACGGCAATCACAAGAGGCAGCAATATGTTTCGGCTGCCCCCACGATACCAAACATATACATATACATACATATGTATATGTATCTGTATTTGCATATATATAGTATAGATATATATATATATATATATATACTATATATCTGTCTATAAGGCAAAACGGGCAAGGCATATTCAAGTGCAATTAACATCAAATCTCAAACGTCGTTGCGGTTATTCAAAGTCTATTGACAAGTCCCGCACTCACTTCAACTAGCAGAGAATCGTTTTAACTATACATATATCTATATATATATATATATATAAAGCTAAAGCTTTATAGCTCTATAGTAAAAAGCAGTGTTACAGCTCGTCACACGAGACTTAGAAAAAAAAGTTTAAGCTGCGAGATTCTGTGTAACCTTCAAGATCGTGACGTATTAACGACTTCTAACCAGACACAGATACAGAGCCAGATTCTCTATAGTAACACAGACAAGAACAACAATAAAATTAACAACAAAGCACATTAAATAAAGTCAGAGCTCAAGTGATTGCCAAATGACATCAGCTTTGAGAACAAAAGCACGCTTCAAAATGTTGTAGATACTCGTCTCTAGATACAAAATGTATCTTTTAGTTTACATATCGCACATTCGACAGGTGCCAATAGAAATTTTTAGACAGTGAAAGCCAAAGAGCGTAGTTTTAAGGTAATTTTTAGATACTTAATTTTAGGTTTTCTCTCAGTTTAAATTATAATTAACATTAATTATTAAATAAAAAAATAAAAACATCAACAACAGCTGTAAACTTTGAGATACATTTTGTGTTCTTGCGGTGACTTTTGTTGTGAGTAATGTGAGATGTTAACCTCATGTTTATCTAATTGATCGGTGACTAAACGTGTGGTTTAGAGAAAATGTTTTAGCTTAACTGTAAGATAATATATGTATATGTATATATAAATAAATACCTGCAATTAACTTGATAATTGAGTGAAGCTTGGGATTTTTAATTGAGCGTAATGATAAATTGTTTTGTTGTTACCGTTGATTGGTTGAAAAACAATTTTAATTGACTTCAACCAATCGAATGGAAACTATAGGTTAAGATTGGATTAAATTTATATATATATATATATGATATGTAGGCGTATTCCTAGTTAAAGAAACAAACAATTCAATTATATATAATTTGCTTTACACTTGAAAAAAAACATTAACCATTTCTTATCAGATTCTTCCAATATGTTGCTTAAGCCCATAAGGAAAATGTCAACATTTCGATTGGTTTATGCCATTGCTTATCGCTCTAATGAAGTGTGATAAAAACCTAAAACCTAGGTCACGAAATGCTTGATAACTTATCGCTATTTTACTATAGGTTCCATCTATTTGATATGCCATAGAGCACTCATGAATGCAACATGTGGCATGCCTTAGAAGAGAGAACGGTGCACACTCAACTGGTAAACTGACACCAGAGACGAGAACCCCACGTGACCTTCAGACATATGTCCATGTCGAGTGTGTATACAATGTGTATATACAATTCTCATACTCATTCTCATTCTGATTCCTATTCTGATATATGCGTACTCGTTCTCACTTTGGTTATGTGTGCCAAGCCGAAAGTGTTTTGATGCCACAAATCCGCTCGAAGGTGAAACTTGTCCACTTGGAACAACATACAATATACAACTGCTGCACTTGCTAACCAGGTAGACAATCACGTCAACGTCTTATAGACAGACAGCTATCAAAGTTAACAAGTATTTTCCATGTTAAAGCCACAGCTTATTTGCTCGACTTAAATTAACTCTTGGTTAACGATCCTCCGAATTAATTAGAACCTGTTTACTCCGAACCAAATACGCAATGACCTTGAAAGATCTTGGCAAAGTGCAGACCGCTTAATTACTTGCCATGAATTCAATTATAAGCCATCAATTACAGTACACTCTTATCGCTATATATACACTATATATTATATATATATATATAAAAATATCATACCCCATAAAGTTCATTTTGAAAATCTCACTCAAGGCGCGTGCTCTTAAGCGAATTACGCTTTAAGCTTGACTTTTAATGCGTAGGAGCTTGGAATAATATTAAAAAAAAAAGTCAAAAATTGTTTCAGTCTCAGAAAATATGCATATATCTCAGCGGCTTGGTATTCACTGAGTGGATGGAGAACAATTTACAAAAAAAAAAAAATTAAAAATTTGAATCAGAAATATCAATGAATCAGCAAATACAAATTGAGCTGGTAATGTACAAAGATCGAAAGATCATTGTGTAAAACAAATGAAATTACAATATGATATGAGTATAGTATATGATTTCTGAGTACTACAGATGTTATTAGAAGGTTGTATAAGTATCCTTAAGGAATCACTTCCGTATATTATCTGCTGTTTACTTACAAGCAGCAATTGTTAAGTGTTCCTCAAGTGTAGTTTTATGTATAGTAGAAACTCGAACCAATCATTATTACTCATATGTTTATATTGGTTTTCTAAGCACGTACTCCAACCACTGTATAGTACTGTATTTTAGCCCTCTATAGGAATATAGTAATAGATATAAGTAAGTACCCCATTCATATGAATAATAAAATCATATATATATATGAATAGCTGCTAAATGAAACGAGATACATACATGAATGCGGCGCAAAAACCTTTCAAGTCAAATTATGCACAATGGGTACAATAAATATTTGGTTTTTATCTAGACAAATGATATTGCCATAAATTAAGTTACAAATTTACAACAAGCACTAAAATTAACCAAAATAGCTAAAAGCAAGTTTTCTATATATCTGTAGTATCTAGTATAGAATAAGTAACATATGACAACATGTGTATATAGTTGTAGCTTCTTATAGATATTGACAGGCATGTCATTTGATTAATATATCGGATTATCATTACTTTTATGAGTGGGTTTGCGTTACAACAGACAATAAGCTATAGATGCGATAATATGAAGACTTAACTTGATGAATATAATTTTTTTTTATTGCTAGATATTTATTGCGTGATACTTAAGATCAGCTGACATTATATTAACTACACCCCTTGTTATTTATAATTATATTAGATATACATAGATATATATTTGATTTTTGGTCAACTCAATGGTTGTCTGCCATGAACTCTATTGTGTTTGCATTCAATATAAAGTTGAATTGTCTGAAATGGTTGAATGGAAGAGCCATTAAAATAGCCAAATATAGCATAATTAGAAGAGAAGCGTTAATTGATATTTGAACAGGCAACTCAAACGGCAAATAGCCAAAGCCATCAACAGTCACAAACAACCAACAAACTTTAAAATAAAATTGGCAAACAAACATATATATATATTTATGATCTCTGACAATGTTGAAAGCATGTCGAAGACCAAAAGATCAACAAAGAGACAACAATGCTAGTAATAATAATAATGATGATGACAATGATAATAATGATGTTAATGATGATGGCTCTGGTGGGAGATACAATTTTCAATTGCTCAGCCCAAGCTCAGTGATGGAACTTAATATACACTTTCATTTGCAATTAAGAGCAACAACAGCGAATTCTCAGTCGCATTTCAACATTCAAGCGTGTCGGGCATAAGATACAATTGAACTGAGATACATTACGAATACTAACGCAACAAAATTAAACGAATATTAACGGTAATTAAATGCTTAATACTGTATTCTACTTTTTTTCCTAAATGTAACCAATCCAATTTTGTTGAATTCTCTTCTGTATTTCCACCTTTTACTACTTTGCACATTGCGTGAGACGAACCCAAAACGACATCTAACTTTAGGCGATTTCATCATTTTCAGTATTGCGTTTGTTTTGCGTATTCATTAGATACATTTTTTATGTTGTTGTTGTTGTTGTTGGTTGTTGCTATTGTTTGAGTTGTTGTTTTGCGTTGTTTGATTTGTTTTTTGCAAATTAGCTAATATGCGCTTAGCCCCATTGGTGAATGTTTATTTTGAGGCTTGTTCGTCATCAGCGTTGTGTTTTTCTGTATCTTTCAGATATACATAAGCTCAGGTTAAACACTCTCTAACTGATTACATTTCAGCTTTTGCTGTCGTATACAAGTTGCCACATATATATTTACCCTTATTTCTATGAAACATGCAATGTAACTTTATTGGAAATCAACTTATATTAATGATTAATGATTGTGTAAGAAGACTCTTCTAGCTAACTCTATCTGTTTATATTTTTATTATTACTGTAAGATTCAAGTTTTATTTACATTTAGTTAAACTTAAATCTCACGCTCTAACCTTTTGCAGATACGACTACGATTAAAGTGGAGGAGTGTACCCCCAGAGATCTGATCGCTTAGACTACAGACCAGGGACACCAGCTCAAGACACCCACAGCACTTGGCAGACAAAGTTAAATTATAAGACAGGCGCTGCAGAAACAGCAAATTTCCATATGATTTTGGAGATAATGTGAAAAACTAGCAGCAACAACAAGCATACAATAAATCGACAACAACAAAACATTATATTTATTTATTTTTATTTTTTTTCTGCTATTTGGTGCAAAAGTTTCGCGTGCATTAAAAGCAACAGCAAAAAGAATTGTGAAAACAAAAAAGTTATAAAAAAAAAAGAAACAAAAAAACATTAGGCAAAAATTATTACTAAAGTTTTTGAAAGTGCAGTGAAAACGAAATATGATTAATTAGCAAATGAGGCAAAAATCGTTAATGTAGAAATATTAAAGCAAAGCGCTTGCATGTGAGCTGCAAGAGATACGCGGCGCGTTTTTAATCGCTCGCGGCGCGACAAAAAATACGTGGCAAAAAAAAAAAACAAAAAAAAAACGCGCGCGTTTTCTATTGCTTCACGGAAGCTTTATAAAAAGTGCAAGAAATAAACTAAGAGCAAAAAAAAAACAAAAGTAATTTAATCAGAGAGTTCATTGCATAAATTAAGTGGCTGCCAAATCTTTTTCACAGTTTCTATTGTGAATAGAAAAAGAAAAATGGAAATGGCAACATCAGAGCCACGCCAGCTGGAGGCGATTTTTATCGCTACACCGCCATGCACACCCCACATCACCTCTGTGACGCGCACGACAACACCGCGCGATCTACCAACTATGTATCATTTTGATTTTGGTAAGTTGCTAATAAGAAACCAGTAGAAATGATAAGCTTTATATGTCCAACAGACTGAGATATACCCTGTAGTTAAAGCTTAAACAATGTTGGCTAAAACAGTTGCTGCTGTTGGTACTTTTGCTTGTGTTTAATACATTTCAATATATGTGTTTATATATGCCCTTTCACCCTTTTTTATAGGGTATACTTTGTTATAATGATAGAGCCATCATTAGCCAGCTAACAAGTTTGAAGCATTCCGACCATTAGCATAAGTACCTAAACATCCTCATACTTAAATTGAGTGGCACCACAAGTGCATTGCCTTTTATGAATTAATAATTGCCGAAAACAAAAACAAAACTGTTAACAAAATAATGCCTATAAACTTGGCTATGTAGTGGAGTGTATAGTTGGGGCAAACTTCCGCGCAGGCGAATGCATGCAGCAGTGTTGAAGGAAGTACTTTAAAAAACAATTTATTGTAGTACAAAAAAAAACAAAAAAATATAAAACAATATAAACATAAATATGTTAAATATATATAAAAAATTTATACAAATTTTGGTAGCTCATATATGGCATGATATATTTTGGGGAGAGTCATAAAATGACAAAGAAAATACATTTTAAGGAAATGCATAAAAAACAAAGGAAAAAAATACAATAAAAATTTTAATGCAAAAGTTGAATTTCAATTTGAATAAACTTCAAAAACAATTTCAACAGAACAAGGAGTAAAAAATATGGTAATAAAATGTTGGAAAAAAATTCTTAGAAAATATTAAAAAAATAATAACTAAAATAAATAATAAAAAAAATATAAAATAAATATATTTATGATACTACAAACGTTATTAATGGGTTAAAGCGAGATACTACTGTATAGTTATAATTTATTTTATATTGTTAGAAACTTTCTACAATTTTTGGCACATCAAATGACATCAGAAACGCTTGCAAATAATTTAAAAAAAAAAAAAAACAAAGTCAAAATGCAAAGAGAATACAAAAATAGTAAACGAATAAATATAAAAACAGAGGAAAGTTAAAAGACAAAAAACAAAGAAAACAAAATAAGTGAAGCCAGACAAAGAGAATGTTGACAAAAATCTATGTCAATTTTCCATTTCAAGCAACTAAAATTGACATAAATTCATTTTAATTAAATTAAATATAAAAGTCAGTCGAAATTTGGCGACATTTCATATCATTTTATATATATAGTCTCTGTTTTCTTCTTCTTATAAAAAACCAACGGAAGACATTAATTAAACATATACTTAACTTTATATACGAGCTGTACTTGAATAATCGCTTGACAGAAATCGAGCATTGAATTCATTTTTAAAACAAGACACGTACGAAAATTGCGTGTTAGTTTTTAGTAATGTAAAACATCAATATATCAATATTATATAGCTATGCTTCAGTGTCACATAGGCGCCCTATAATGGCCTTTCTTCATATTTGGCTTAAATGCGCGCGACTTTTAGGCCTCTAATTGTGCTCAAGCATTGAGACAGTTTGCGCCTGGTTAACCAAAGCAATTGACCCACTTTTGAGACCAACCCCACACAGAGCTTATTGCTACCCACAAGATCACTTTAAATTTCCCTGACATTGAACTACATACAACTGCTTTATAGTATATATAATAGTCTATAGTATAGTATAACCCACACTATATACATATGATCTGTGCGAATACCAACAAATTCCAGCACATAGAATAAATTCCAAAGTCAAAATACCAGTTTTAAAAAACATTTTTTTGCAACGTAATTTTATGACAACAGCAACAGCAACAGCAACAACAAGAACAATAACAATAACAGCAACCAATTTTATTGCTAATTCATAAAAAGTATTTGTTATTGGCAAATGGTTAAGGCATTGTTATTTATTTAGCCAAAAACCAGTTTTCAGTTAAGATTTTTTTGAATCTGTTGAGGATGCTCCGGTTCCGGTTCTATATCTATCTATACAGAATTTCTCAAGTATTTTCGACACAATTTCTTGACATTTTAAAAATCTTTCAGCAAAGCTGCGCCACTTGAGCGGAAAGCTTGTGCGAAGCTCAGGCAGTGTTGCCGTGCTGCATGCAGTCAATACTTTTTGTATTAACTTTGGAGTTGAATGTAAAATATGCCGCCTGACTTTTGTTTTGAATGAAAAATTGATATAATTTTTGAATTTTCTTTTCTTTTCTTTTAACAAATTAATTAATAACTAAATTGAGCAGCTGCGTTTTGAACTAGTTTAAATCTTCGGTATAGTAAAATTAGTATGCCTGTGGCGAGAAATTTCATTATAATTATTAAACAATTTTCATTTAAAAATTTAATAATTATGTTTAATGATTATTTAATTTACACAGTCAGCTTTTATCTAAAACATTTAATCGTTTTTCCAAGTTTTTAACCCCTTGAACTCTTCCCAGCTCCAATTCAAACCAAATCAATAATTACCTACCTCAACGAATGGCAAACACTTTCCCAATAGACAAACTGATGCAAAACTGAATTGTGAACTACTTATGCTACAGAAATTGTTTTACACTTTCTAAAAAGCAATCAACAACAGCAACAATGATAAACTACAAATAAATCAACAACAATTTGTATGAACAACAGACAACAACAACCAACAACCAATAACAACAACAACAAATATACAAACAAACAATATTAACAACAAAAAATTACTGAACTGAAAAACAGAACAAAATTGTGCAATCTGCAAAATGTTTTGTTCAAAATAAGGCAACAAGAACAACAATAACAAAACTCTATTACAAGGGAGCGCCAATGAACTGAAATGGTATCATTACAACAACAAACTTAGCTGAAGAAAAAGAGACAGAGAGAGAGAGAGAGAGAGAGGGGGTGTAGATTGACGACTGTGAACTGAAAGAAATAGAACTTAATTAGTACAAAATGTGCCTAAAAACTGTTGCTAGTCGTACGACAGCCGAATGTTTGATGGGACAAAGAGCATAACGGAGTCAGAGAGTCTTAACTCTACACTGCACAAAATTATTGGAATTTTTATATAAAATACTACTACTAGTAGCATGCAATTGCATTTGTTTATATCTACACATAACTCATTAACTCATTCATCTTCACTATATAGATTGATATACAGTATATACCGCTTATATGCAAAACCTATAATGCGGAACATTTTTTGCATACATTCGATATTTCCTTTTAAGCAATCATGAGTTATATGCAAATACGTTGTATTCAAATAGTTATTATAAAATAAATCACAGGTTTAGAAGTTTACTGCTGTTCGTCAAGTATAAAAAACAGAATATTAAACAGAATATTAAGTATAAAATTATATCACAAATTTTAATATTGCTGTTCTACAGCTTATAATTTGCTTAAAACCAATTAAATTTATATGAACTGATTGCAAATGTACTATTTTTTATTTGTATATAAACAATATCTGCTTTTAAGCAATTGTTTGCATTAATGAGGCTAAATTTAGTTACAAATAGTTTTATGATCTTTAAAAATAACATAATTTTGCATTTAAGCAATATTTTCATATAAGCACTGCATCATATAACCGATATATACTGTATATATATATATTTCTCAGTGTATTTACGCATTGCTCATAAATATTGAGTTCATTGAGTCTGCCTTGCTCCCAAAATGCCACCCAACCCACCAAGTGCACTATTTATAAGCACGTGCCCTTTTTTTTATGTTTTTGGCGTCTTGGAAATGCCGTGAAAATCTTAGAGGAGCATCCAGCTCGACTGCAACATTTAATACTATATATATATTTATTTTCGTCTTACTAAAACCGTGACAATTAGAAGAGATTATGAAGTTTTATGTAGAGTTTCAGTCGTGTGGGCGACCGCAAATGACGCCCACGCGTACTCCCTGTGACGCCCTGTAAACAACAACAACAACAACAACAACAGCAACGAATATAGTTTTATAAATTGTTGTTGATTCAATAATAATACTTTTATTTACATAGATACCTAGAATTTGCGTGCTTCAAGTTCATTAAATGCATTGGACTACCATTGGGCCATGAAACAAATCGAAAAGAAATGTTTACTCAAGGCAAATTGCATAAGAGTCTCTTTAGCTGTGACGTCATCATCGTACCAACTGTCAACTCTTGTTGAAAGTGCTGTAGTAGTGTTGCTACAGCATATTGGGATTTATTGCCTTTAGTATCCATCCAGTTGACTTAATCGCAGAGCAAATGAGATCGTACGAATCTGTGGACCAGTCACAGATACAGATACAGATATATCTACAGATACAGTCACAAATACATAAACAGGCACTCAAAAGTGCATTCGCATTTCAATTAAAAACAGAAGCAGAAGCAACTCACAAAATGAAATAACAAAAATCCAAAAGGAAACTGTAAAAGAAGAAGAATATTTCAAATGCAAAACACCGAAGAAGCAATACTCTATTCTTAATACATTTATATATATTTCAAAATTATGTTGGCACATCAAGTAAATATGCCCAGTTGTAAGATTTTTTGAAAGAAGCCAAAATTAAAAGCAAATGTGTCTCCAATTCCATTGCCAACTGTTTATTTATGTGTGCCGCCTGCAACATAAAATGTTGCTGAGATCAGCAAATGTTGATACAAGCTGCTTGAGGCGGACAAAAACTACAGCAACAGCAACAGCAACTACTTACTGCAGCCACCTTTTTTGGCACACTTATGCAATTGTAAGTTATTGGCCATAACAGGGCATAATTATATGTGGCCTACACCCAATGTTTGTAGTTTTCTCTCTTTTATTATATTTGTCAATAGAAAAACAACTGCACAGGAAGTTGGCTGCTGTTTGAAGTTTGTTGATTGACATATGGCTAAAGGAAGTCGACAGATTTAAAGATTTCAATTTGCATTTGGTACATACGGTATACCATTACATATATACATATATATATATATAGATACAGTATAAAATAAAATAGAAATACCTAGTTAGATGTTAGCTAAGTGAAAAATAGCTAAGCAGCCAAAGTTCAGCAACATTTGTGCGGCGCCTTTAAATAAATCAGCCGTTAAGCCAAGCAAGAGGGCTGCAGGGAGCATAGAGAATGGATAATGGCCTTACAAAGAATAGCCGTCTTTGTTGATTATCTTGTTGTTGTTGTTGTTGTTGCTGTTTTTATTTCTTTGTTGTTTTTGTAAAACACCCACACAAAGAGCAAGCGCATGCAGCTGGAGTGGAGCATGCAGCTATTTTTAATTAAATGCAAAATATGCGCCAGCAACATGTTGCTAAACTAAATGTTGCCAGCAACATACAAAGATCTTTTGCTATACAAAAAATCATATCGAAACGGCATTAAATGAATTTGAAATATACTAAAACAGAAAATTTTTTACATTTTTTATTCTGTAATAAAAACTAAGAAAATGTACCATATATTAATGCATCAGTCATGGTACCAGTTCTCATACATTTGGTACCAATGCTGGCATACTTGTTGCTGACTGTAGTGAATGTTGCCGAAACACCCGATGATGTTGCTCAAGTCTCTGTAGTTGTTGCTGCTGTTAGCTGATGTTGCTGGCATTTAGTTGGACACTAAACGCCGGCGCGTAAAGTTTGCAGCAACGGCGATCTGCCTTAAAGCGCGTGCGTTAAAATGTTTTAAAATTTAAAAATAACGAAATATCGAAAATAAATCAAAAAAGATTAAGAAAATAAAGAAAACATATCATTCAAAATGAGCAAGAAAATGTGGAATAAGATCTTCAAATCGAAGGCGCAAAAGCAACAACAACAACAATTGAGCAACAAAATAAATAAGCGCCACAGTCGTGGCATCTATGAAGAGTATCAGCAATTAAATGAACTGCTCAATGGTGAAAAATCGCCAGTTTTGCATTTTTGTAGTGAAAATGGAAATGGAAATGAATATCAAATTGAAAATGAAAACAGCAACAACGGCAGCATTAATGTATTTGAGCAACAGCCGCAGCAAAGTTCTTTCAACTCGGCGCCGCTTAGTGAGGCGCAACAACTGCAACAGCAACAACAACAACAACAACAACAGCCAACGCAACAGCTGTCAACATTTTCGCGCGTTCGCAACACATTCTCACTGCGACGCAACAGCAACAATAATAACAATAATAAAAAGCAAACACCCAATGCCAAGTCAAGTGAGTCGAACACGCCTACTCTCACGCCCACGCCAGCAATTGTGGGCGCTGCTCAGCCGCAGCATGTTTTGATTATTGTCAATAAAATCGATGTTGCAGCATCAACAGTTGCACCAGCAGTTCAAACACCAACAACAACAGCGGCAACATCAATAACAACAACTAATAACTCTACTACTACTACTACTGTTTCTGCTACTAACTCCGCTAATAATTTGCATGACAAGACAACAGCAACATTTAAATCAAGTAAATTTATAGCAAATTAGTTAAATTAGCTCAAAAGCTAAACGTTTAATGATTAATTTTAATGATTGTTGCCAATTTAACACTGCGAAAGTGGCACAACTTAACACCGTTAGATATCTTATAGCCCCATCTAATGTCCCCCCATACATGTCCATATAAAGCTACATGACTTCAACTAGCTCTATGCTCTATGCTCTATAAGTAACTCTACTAAAAATATCTATACTAAATTCAGCATAGTCCTTATAAATCTTTATTTCGTTGTATGTATTTTATCTCTATTTTTATATGCTTCACTCAATTCTCTACACAAAATTTGCTTTATTTACTAACTAATCTTAAAGATGCTCTTTCTTACAATTCTTCTATACAAAGAAACAAATTTGCAGACCTTTTTGGCTGACCTTTTCTATACGCTTATCAATTGATGTCGCTCTGCTTTATATGTAGTATAGATTCAATCTGAAAAAATGAATCAGCAAAGTAGATTTTTTTACCTAAATCCAAATGTAGCACAACAAACAACAAACATAATGACATTCTTACAACATATAAAAATAGCTTGTAATATTTAATGGTTAGTTGTTATGCTACTTAGTTACTCGTATGGAGACCGTTAAGCTGTCAGAGGTTAAAGGTGTTGAAACATTAGCACAAACAACTGTCTCTAACAACAATATCAAGGCAAGGGCTTATCCAACCTCAACAAGCCCTTTGGCTTCTCCACATGGCAATAATATACATGTTGCAATAGCTGTAAGAACAACATGTTTATAGACTCAATGAAAACATTAATGGCTTTTTTTAAGGTTGCACAACATGCAAGCAAATTGAGTTACAAAATTTCAATAAATTTAATAAATATTGAAAGCTTTAGAATTTTCTAAGAAAAATTGTGGAAATTCTTTTAAAATTCATTTAAAATTGTAATAAATCATTTACAAAAGCTTATCCTTACTGTAAGAGGACTTTTGCTTAGCTGAAAGTTGATTTAAAAATGTTGCCAAAGTTCATTCCTCTATCAACCTATAGCAATATCAACATAAAGTAAGCCTTTACCTTTGCCTTTCCATATTATACTAGTTCATTGTATTCCATTGAGTTTTTGTTCTAGTAAACTTTCGGCCGATTGAACTTTTTGGCTCATTGCTAATTCGCAACGTTTCCTGGTAAACAGAAATTCAAAAGAAAATCAGAAAAATCAGAAAAATCTGCTTTGACTCCATTCAGTAATGGAAGCCCTGCTGTTGTTCCATTAAGTCTTTTGTCTGGGCAGCAGCAAAGTGTAATTTATTTATAAAAACTCAAGTGGAAATAGTTCAAAAAGATATGTATATACATATATATATATATAGTATAATCATATATCTGATGGCTACATTAGCCCAACTGATTGCATATTGCAATGTGAGTTTCGCTAAGCATCATTAACATATGTTTGCTATGCGAAGCTGGAGCTGTCATGTGCAACGGAAGGGACAACCAACTTCACAGGCATTGAGGCAGAGTCACTCACCCACTTCTCATCGGATTACATATTAAAAGACTGCGTAAAGGAAAAAAAAAAAAAAATAAATTGCATTGATTTGAATTGGAATGAGAGAAGAGAAGCTGCACACGTAGCAATTGCAAGTCAAAGATGTTGCAGTTAAAATTTATGCCTCAATGTAACTCATGCGTGCAACTGATTGATGTAATCATAGTAAGATGCTGCTACTGTTTGCCATATAATTAGATTGTCTTTTGATTATAATAACAATATAAGATATTCAGAATATGCTTACACAAACTGTAAACAATGTGACTTAAACAATGTGTCTAGGCTCTTGTTGCCATAAAAAGAAGAAGATGTTTCTGCAACTTTGTTCTATCAGTTTTAAATGCTCGCATTTTTGGGGTCAAGTTAACTCATCTCAACTGAGTTGTAGTCAAGTGGGCAGTTTGCCCAAAACAGCTGACATGAATTTTTTTTTTTTTTTTCTAACTTGTATCTTTAAGATACAGATATAAAAAATAAAAAAAAAAAAACGACGCCCACAAATAACGTAGCAGAATTTTAACTTGCGGCTGAAACAAGCTGCCAAGTTTGGCTATTACCACATTTCATCAGTCAGTTGCTTAGAGCCCCAAAGATAAAGATAAATAAATAACGATTTATAGGCTGATCACACACAGAGGCACCCAAAAGTTGACACAATCAAAATAATAACTATAAATTAAAAGTATTTGTGGATAAATATTATTTTTTGTTTTAACTGTCTATTGTCTTGCCAGACTTGAGAATTTATAGGGTTGCCTTTTCATTTTTGGTATTTTCCTTATATATATATATATTAGAGTATATATACGTACGTGACAAATGCTGCCGGATAAGCAATAAAACAACAAAAAAGAAAAGAAAACAAATTGTTAATGTTGCCAGGGAGCGCTACACTTTCCATGTCAAGCTTGTGGCTGGAAAGTTTTAGGGTTTCTGGCCCAAGTCTAAGCCGGCACATTGAACTACTTGGCCAGACATAAATCGGATTTAGCCTTTTACTTGGCAACTTCCTTTTGGCAACTTGTTGACATAAAACTTTCAATCTAGTATTTACATTAAATTTGACTTTGACTTTCTAAGAAAATATAAAAATGTATAATTCTTAAATAGATATAAATATATATAATTCTTAAATAAAAATTTGACAGTATCTGTACAGTAATTATATTATATATATACTAGCAGATGTATATATTGAATTCTATATTTTCTAATCATAGTAGGCTGTTTCAGTTTATGTTTTGAGTTTGTCGAGTTCTATGAAAATTTAGTTTTAGGTTTTAAGCTATACAGAATCTACCAAACATCGCAAAAGTTACCCAGCCAACTGAAGCCTCACAAAACCAACAAAAAATATTAAAAAAATATTAAATAATTATAAATAAAAGTTTTATTTATAATCATATACATTGAATAATTTAAACAGCCAGAATGGAATCGGATGGCGCTGAGGATGAGCAACAGGAACCACTGCCACCGCCGCCAGGTCCATTAACCACAGGCATGGCAGTGCCACTTGCTGAAAATGCCACCAGTTCGGATCTAACACCTTGTCCTAACTGTAGTCGAACCTTTAATCTAAATGCATTGCGTAAACATGTTGTTGTTTGTGAGAAGATGGCGAGTAAAAAGCGCAAAATCTTTGATTCATCTCGTCAACGTCGTGAGGGTACATCCCTATCCACCTATGTGCTGCCAAAGAATTTCGGTCTACCGAATGCGGAAAAGGCTTCCGGAGTGCATACCCCACCGGCTGCAACTCGTGAAGCATCTACACTATCATCTGGCTCAAATCAGAAGGTATCATCTCTTCTCTCTCTCTCTCTCTCTGTTATCTCTTATCAACTGTAACTCAAACTTATCTCTCTTCTTGGCAGTCTAACGAATCTCCTTTGCCGACACGCCGCAAACCTCAGGATGCCACACGTTCTACGGCACGTTCTTCCATGCGCAAGGGCGCTGCTGCACCAACAGCTGCTGCAGCAGCTGAGTGTACCAATGCACCAGCAGCCGCTGCCCCAGTTGCTGCAGCACCGCCAGCAGCTGCACGTAAACGCTCCAAAGGTGTGCCCGCTGAGCGCTGTCCCCACTGTGACCGTAGCTTTAATCCCAAGGCTTTCGATCGTCATGTAGAATGGTGCAAGGAGAAGGCCATTCAGGCCAATATCAAAAGCAACAATACCGCCGAAACAAGCAAGGCCAAAGAACGTATGGAGGCACGCAAACAGTATAGACCCCCAAATCTGAAGTAAGAATCTAACAGTATGCTGGGAGAAGTGTCTAGAATTCAAACTGTCAAATATTCGATTTGAAATCGATTTATATTCATTCTTTTTCTCTATGTTTTAATGTTTTTGTTTATTCAATTTCATTTCACTTATACTTTTCAGAACCAAACGTTCAATTAATCGCGACAAATATTCGGGAGCACAAGACGAACAGTACGAAGCAGAAATGGTTGCCCAGAAGCCGCACTCTCTGTCCCACTCCTCCATGGCCTCGTCCGTGCACAGTGATAAGTAAGTAATAGCAATTAGTTTTTCTACTTGTATTATATTTAGTTTGTAGTTAAATCTAACCAATATATATATATCGAGTTTGGCCCATCTGGCGTTGCTATGGTTGTCGTTGAACTAATCTTTCTACAGTAATTTGAGCAGTAGACACCGTCGCGTAGTTATGTTGTACACAACGTAAACGTAGCTCAATGATCTTCGTAACTTCTATCAGTTAATCTAGCCCAAAATTTGCTAATCCCTAAACCTAAACCAACAAACATAGCTTGCCAACACATAAGGTACAACGCCCCGGAACACCACAAGGAAATAGTTCTAGATCAAGAGGAAGTCCTACCAAAATGATCAGTCATCTACTTATGGAAGCAGAGGAACCAAATTTCAATACTGTAAAACGTTCTTCATTTCCTAACAAGGCCATAAGACAGTCGGAAGTTTGTCATGATATCGATGTTGCCACACAACGTTTGCGTCGTGCTGCAACACCAGATGCCCTAAGTGTGGTCACATTGGATTGCCACCAGGCGCAACAGCCCAATAAGTTGCGCCGCGCCATGGGCCAACGCTCCAGTAATGATATAGCCGAAGCTTCGCTGCAACCCTCAGCTCAAGCTGCAATGACCTTCGAAGAGCTCAATGGGTTAATCAAACTAAAAGGTATGGGCACTATGGGGTTAACATTATTATTGTATACTTGATAGACTGTTAGATTTGTTATGTATAGAATGGAAATCATTACGTATATTTCAATGCTCTAATTATTGTTTTCAAACTTGCAACAGACTAGTTGCAAGTTGCAACTTTCAATTAGAATCTCATAAGGTTCCGCATCCTCATAGCATGTCTTTAGGTAATTAAATTCAAATGATGATTCCATGATTAGTTTCAGAGGCACTTTGATGATTCATAATTAATGCGCTGTGCATTATAAACAATTCAAAGATCAGCGATGCATTAAGCGGGAAGAGAATTGAAGACTAGTCTACAGACAACTGTAGACTGTAGTACAGTAGTATAGTTTAGGGATTTTCTGCATAAAAAATTATAGTCTTTGCATTGTTATTGAAATATAAACCACTGTACTTAGGTGGAGCAAATATATGCAATATCAAAATGGATATAGAGGATGCTGATAATAGGGATACGAAGGATGCGAAAGTGCATCCTAAGCCACGTTCGTCTACCTCGCTGGTGCGTCAGGCACGTCGTCGCATACGCACTCGGGAGAATCCGAACATTGATCTGCGCTCACTGGAACCAGTCAGGTTTGGCGCTGAGCACGATGAATCTATAATGCAGGCAACAGTACCATTCCATCGTATGCCTCTTAATAAATACTCTGGTTCCGATGAGGAGGGGGAAACATTGCATGGTGAGGTACAAATAAAGGTGGAAACGAGCACCATAAAAGCTGTATGCCGTCCCAAGAAGCGCACAAATCTTCCAGCTATAATGAGCAATTCGGAACCATTGCGTGCCTTGCCAATGCCGGAGCTCAAGCATAGCATGGAGGCATTTCTGCCACGAATTGAAATGAGTGCCGCACCAAGGGATCATTATAAAGAGAATCATGATGATGATTTGAATGGTATGGTTATGGAACTAGATGATCTTGACTATGACGAAACCGATGTGGAAGTGAATGATCTATTGAATAAGGCTAGGCAGCGGGCAGGCTCATACGACGATGATATCTCATGTCTTGATGCTATCGAAACTGCCATAGACAGTGAGGAGGAGCAACGGAAGCCACCAACCAGGCGTAGCCAGCGCTCTAACGTAAGTCGTCGTCTCGTTGTTTTGGAACAGGATGAGGAGGGCACCATGTACATCAAGGCAACGCCATCACCAACTAGACGACAGCGTGCCTGTTCGCCGGCTACCAAGAAACAGGGACGCGCATCACCCAGCGTTGAACGGAATTTTGTAAAAAGGTTTGTTAACATATTGAGGCTAAGTAATCCTTTCCAGACGACAACCAGGCGACTAACAGACGGGCGGGCTTAAACTAATCCTTAAGGAATCAGTATTCAATATATTTTCCATGTTTACTTTATATTTTAACAGCGGCTTTAGCTCCATCGCTGGCGACAAATATGATCCATTTTTGTCCGCTAAGCGTCAGCTGGAGGAGCTCTGCTCGCCCAACACACCACCAGACAACGAACTGGACAACAGTACACCGACATCAGCTATGACCACCTCGTTGACTAGCACACTGGGAAAACTACCTACAGCCACACCTTCTGCTACCAACAGCAACACAACCACAACACCTATAGCAACAACAACATCAAAGTTTACGCCCATGTCAAACTTTCGACGCACTTCATCGCTACGTTGTCCACGACGTACACCACTTCTACCCAGTCGTCCGTTATTTGCCACCAACTATCGCCCCACCATACAGCGTGGCCTCTCCGACGAGGGTCCCATTTCCAGCAACTTTCTCAAACCCGAAGAGTTTGATGAGATGCCCGTACGTGCTGCTTGTGGCAATGATTTCCATAGTCCTCGTGTAGTACGTCGTGATACAAGCGCCTCCAATCGTAAGCAGCAGCTTAAGCTGCCTCTTGGCACTGGCCCCGAAACGGAGACAATTTCTACGCACAAAACGCCGCAACGTAACGTGGCCAAGACCGATTCATTGGCTGTATTCCTGAACTATGAACAGGAGTTGGAACAGCTGAACACAAAAGCTGCAGAAATGGCAGCCAGCAGCAAGGAGCTGGGCAGCAGCAAGGAACTGAGCTGCAAAGAACTTAGCAGCAAGGAACTTAGCTGCAAGGAACTAAGCTGCAAAGAACTCAGTTGCAAGGAGCTCAAGGATAAGAGCAACAATCTAAGCAAACAGAACTCAGCCAAAAATCTAACAGCTGGACAATTGCCGCCATTGACGACGCCTATTCGAGCGCCAATTACCACAGAGAACAACGAGAATGTGGCACACAATTATGCCACTCCGTTGCGTCTGGAACCTATCAGCAAACCAATGACACCAATGACACCGAAGACACCGCTGACCCCGCTGACCCGAATGACACCACAGTCGACGCATGCCAGCACACCGAACAACAACAGATTGGCAGCTTTACCCATTAAGCTGGAGAGCATCTTTGGTAGCAATGCCTTAGGAGATTATATTGATCCCAAGCTGATCAATCCATGCGACAATCTACATGTGCAGCAATCATCAACGGGTTCATCGGATGCCAGTTCCACGCCACAACAACTATCGCAGAGTCGCAGCAGCTCACAGTCTACCATAACGACGATGGGCACGGAGCAACGTCGTCATTCTGGTGAAGCAAGGAATCTATTGAAGCGTAAAATGCGTCTGGGACGCAATCAATTTCTGTATGATGCCTCGCCAGAAGAGGCATATATATCCTCAGGCAGCTGTGCTGATGATGAGGCCAATCGCTCATCATTAGAATTCGATGAACAATGCTGGCAACAGCAGCAGAAGCAGCTGCTTAATAATACGCCTAGTCTGAACATGACCATGCCCAATTTTCAATTACCAGTGCTGCCCACTTTTGATGATTTCGATTTTGAGGAATTTCTCTCATCATTCGAGAATGAGAATGATGAGGAGCAATTTCCATTGTTCAGGGATTGTCGCGAGTTTCTAATGAATCGCCAAACGAGCCGTCAACGTTCGTTCCATAAAGCGAATTCAACACAACAAACACAACCACAACATCAACTCCAATCCCAAATACAAACACCATCCCAGACGCAGACTAAGACACAGCTACCAATGCCAACAGTGACACAAAGACCTGCCACCACCGGTAGCACCAGCCACAACCACAGCTCACAGTTTATAACACCACCCAAAACTCATTATTATCCAGCCTCAACTAAAGACAGTCAAGCCCACAGATCTGATTCAAATGTGTCCAGTAGCAATGCATCCTTCAAGACGCCACCAGCTAGCTCAAGCTCCTTTAAGACTCCTTTAACCAGCGGCAGCTCCTACAAGACACCATTGAACAGCAGCGATGAGAAGATGCAACGCCAGCAATCGAATGCTTCCAGTAAGAATAGCTACAGTAGCTGCCTATCGGATGGTAAGGATGATTCGCAGAAACGTGAAATATTTATAAGCATTGAAACGGAAGCAAATGCCCAGGGACGTTCACCCATTTCACCTGATTCACTGCGTCATATGGTGGGCAATGCACAGACACCAATCGATGTGCTCCACATTGACAATGGCAATGAACCGGAACATGCAAAATTCAGCAAGATAAGCGATACCGAGGATCATATCGATGCTGAGCTCAATGCTGATGGTAGTCATCTTCTTTACAAGAAGAGGATGGCCTTAACATCGGGCGCAGCAACGACATCGAAGTCCCCGAATGTGGAGGCAAACAATGCTAAGAATGTGATAGAGAAAATGCGTAATGAATTTAATAAGTTGGGTGAGGAGGTAGTCGCTTCGGTGCGTCGCGATATAATGCAGTGTCAGGAGCAGGTGCAGCAAAAACAGCAGCAACAGCAACACCAGCAGCAGCAACAACAACAGCAACAGCAGCAGCAGCAGCAGGATGAATTAAAGGTAAGCTCTCCATTGACACCATCACCATCAGGAGATTCGGATGAGCTAAGCAGCCTTGATGGATATCCAATGTCATCCTCCCATTCATCTCGTCGTGGTGCCGGCTCTAAGCTTAGCTCTGATTCAGCATATGGCAGGTAAGTCAATCCGAATAGACTTCCAATCAATAAGCATTCATTTCATATTCCTTATGCTAAACCCTGCAGCACAAACTCTCCATATAGTTTGTCCCGTCAGCGTTCCAGTGAGCTGCAATCAAACAATACACCGCGATCCCAGAATCAGATGCGGCCACATACAGCCAACGCTGCCATGTCTGGAAAACCGCCAGGTGTCATGATGAATGCATCCACACAAAGCAACTATGATACACTGAAGGGACGACAACGTTTGTTTACAGGCAATGGCATGGGCGTCGGTGAATACTCCAGCAGCAGTTCGGAACACTCGCTGCCAACAGCCGTTGCCCAGCAACAACAGCAGCAACATCCGAGCTCAAATTACAACTACCAACAACAGCAGCAACAGCAAATACTGAAACAACATCAGCAGCAGTTATCCCAAGCGCAGGTTCCTCATGGCAAAAACACCAACAATAACAACAACAACTATGAGCTTAACACAAACAATGTGAACAACCATAACATGAACAACAACAGTAACAATGGTGGCATGAAACCAACAACATCACAACACTCACTGCAGAGCAACAATTCATCCGGAATGAGCACGAGTATGAAAATGTCGAAATTCTGTCATGAATGTGGCGCTAAGTTCATCATAGAACATGCCAAATTCTGCATGGAATGCGGCATAAAACGTGTTGTGCTCTAGAGCAAAGGCCTTAGAACAAATTTATAAACTAATACTAATCGTAGTTTTATGTATAACTTAAAACTTATAGACACAAATCACTTACCTACTGATTCACATATATAGATAGACACACGCGATTGTTGCGGGAGGGGAGACTAATGTAACGTGTTGGCCAGCCAAGAAACTGGATGTGGGGAGAGAGAGAGAGAGAGAGAGAGAGCGAAAGGTCTTATATACCAAATGTAGTTACATACAAATGATTTATAGATAAATCTATATATATATATATATATATATATGTATATAAATATATATGTATATATATTATATATATATGAGAACTTTTATATGTAAACTTATATATCTATATATACACACATATATATTTATATATACATATATATGTATATATATATATATATATATATATCTATATGTCAATATAGAAATGTATGTATTACGCTGCTTAAATATATTTTAATAATAACAATAAAAACAACACAGAAACATGTTTGAAATCAAACAAAAAAAAAATATACCAAACACCCATGCAATATTAATTATTATTAACCAGAAACTTGGCATAATTTTATCCAATATTTCTAAATTGTAATTAAATTTGTGTAGTTGTTTCTCTTGTACTTTATTCAAAAAAAAAAAAATAATTATTATTAATATACACTTTTAACCAAGTTGTTGATTAACAAAGACTGAACGAATTAAAAAAACAAAGAAAATTTATAAAATTGAAAAAAAAAAAAAAACAAAGTACGAAATTTAAAAAAATATTCGATATTTAACGAAACCACAACTCCAATTTGTATTTGTATTTTGTAAGCTGTTTACTAATTATATAGAGACACTGCTTAAATATAATCATAATAATACGTATTTATATATATATGTGAATATATATATATAAACTTTTAACTCAATTTTATATTTAGAGTTGGAAATAAATTTGATTTGCTTCTCACAATTTAAATTGGTTTTACATTTATTTAGCTTGGAGTTGTGCTCGCAACGATCTTAATGATTATATATAATTAGTTAATTAATACGTTTAATGAAAACTAATTTCTTTGAAAATTACTTAAATTATTTTTATCATTCATTTCATTTTTTTTTATTTTGTTATAAATTTTGTTTTCTTGTACTTCACAGCTGCACGGAAAACATTCAATACGGAGATATAAAAATATAAACCCAAATTGATGATTATTGATCAACGTGGATTCATTATACTGATTATATATATAAATATATATATGCCAGCGTTATATTTTTTTTTTAGCGGTTTTTGAAAAAAAAAAATTGACAAACATAATATTAGTGTTTACAATGAACCAGAAACTTAAATCTTGACTTAAAACGTTTAACATAAAATAAAAAAAAAAAAAACAAAAAATAATTTGACAAAAAAAAATTATCGGAACAAAAATGAAAATTTCTTCTGATGCTTGCTAGGCTTGAACATCTAAAGTTTCTTGCCAATCAATCCGAATCTTGTGCTAATGGAATAGCGTTAGTAAAGTTATCTTATAATTATATATAGGAGTTTACACTAAACTTACAGGTAGTGCATAAACTTTTCTTTCGTAGATATGACACATTGCTTCAAAAATTGTACGCTTACGGGTATAACTTCCCGGTTTTCATCATTTTCCTCTTGTAATTTGTTTGTTGTGCATTTACAGTTTGGGGAACAAGCACAATTACTTCCGGTGGTAATAGTCTTGCTATCAAGTGGTGATGCAATCGATTCTAAGTTGGACTTTTTAAAGTTTGAATTATCTGAAATTAAGAAAAATTTATTAGTACATTCTAAGTCTTGGATTGATTAAACTTACTTGAAGTGAGTGATATGGTTTGTAGTTCATTTTTCGGCTTTGCCACGCTTATGTGACGAGGTAATTCTCTATTCCAGCGTGATACTTCCTCATCTAATATATCAAAATTATAGTCGTCAACATCATAAAGAAAATCTGGTCGATGTAATCCATCTTTTTTCTTAAAAAGATAGTTACCATGCAACTTGCATTCATTGATTATGAAATTAAAGTCATGACAATGGCGCAATGTTACTGGATTTCCAATGAGTATCAACAGTGATTTGGCACGGGAAAGTACTACATTTATACGTTGTGGACTACTCATAAAGCCTATATTGCTAAATGATCGTACTAACGTTGTTATTATTATAAATTTTTCGCGTCCTTGATAGTTCTCCACGCTTCCAACTTCAACGCATGGGTAACCGAGCTTTAACAGCATTCCACTAATGATTTTACATTGGGCTTTATAGGGCGCAATGACGCCAATGTCATCCTGCTTAACAGTGATGTTACCGCCGAGACCATGGGTTAGTAAATTTTTTATATACCAGCATACCACTTTGGTCTCCAGTTCATTTAATGAACTGGTGGAAGATACCTCACGTTGAGTCTTGCCGTGGGTTGCCTGAAATATTATAGGAAACTTTGCATTGGGTAGCAAAGGCCACTTCGCAGTCAGATTGACCTGGGATAGAGGCGCTTCAGCTATGAGCTCTCCATGGTAATACAACCTGTTGAATAGTCCAACAATTTCCGGATGGGATCTGTAGTTACGACGTAGTCTTGCCTGCAAGGTATTATCGTAGTTGCCATTGGCATCCGGAGCATATAATTCGTTGCACAGCAAACGTTCCATTAGCGAATGCTTTAAACCTAGTGCAGCAGCACGTGTACTTTTAATTACTGCGCCAAGCTGTTTGTGATCACCTGAGAGTATTACATGGCATGTATTAGCCTGTTTAATACCCATAATGCCTATCAAAGCCTCAGGTTCAGTGGACGCGCCTGCCTCATCAATAAAAATATGTGAGAAGAAACTGTTTCTTCCCATGTTAACCGTAACTAGGCGTCCCGCACTGTTAAGTGTAGCGACTATAATCCCATACTGGTTTAACTTATGTACATTTATATGGTCATAATTATTGTTGGCACAATTGGAATGCTTCAGTAGCAGTGGATTTACCGATTGAAGACCCCCCTTGGAGTAAATGGAGCGGGAAAAGACACGCATTATTTGATAATCAAATTTAACATCCCCGGTGATCCCCCAAAAGGGGTTCTTAGCCCCACGTGCCAACAAACGGTCATTCCTAGCATAATACTCGCATAACTTTAAGGCAATTGTGTTACAGGCTGAGTTTGAACTGGCAGTTACAAAAATACGACTTTGCGGCTGACGAAATCGCAATTGTAGAATAGCTTCGACAATGGTTGTTGTCTTACCGGTGCCTGTAAGAGGAACACAAATATAAATAGTAGTTAAATGGGTTTAGATGGACATTAGAAAAAACTGACCTGGTGGTCCGAACACAATGTAGGGTGCTTTTGTGCTAGGCCCCTTGACAATCTGTTGAACTGCATGTAACTGTTCCAAGTTTTTTGCAATTCTAGGATTGAACAGCTCTATCTCAGGTAAATGAGTTACATTGGAGAAAACTGATAGCGGCTTTTTGATGGGGAACAAATAGCGTCGAGTTTCTGGACTCTCCTGCAAAAGTTGCATTGCGCGGTACATAAAACGAAAAGATGTACGACGAGAGCGCAATATGACACAGAAGCTTTGCATAAGTGCAAGCTTCCCAGGGAATTTATTACGACGGAAGCTTAGTAGGATTTTATTACGTGTCACTTCCTCAATATTAGCTACATAACGGCGCATCGGATCATTTAAACGTAATTCTTCATGCTTGTGTGGAAGCAGTGCCAAGATAGGTTCTTTGGGCAGCGGCGCAGCTAATAAACTGGCTCCAGGTATAAGCACAACTTCATCCACAAAGGGTACCACCACATCCTCTGGATTAAACTTACATTGTTTTATCTCAAAATAATAGTACCCTTTCTGCTTTTGGATGTGCACATTAAATTGCGTTAACTGAGCATAAAGCTGCATTATGGAAACATCCTCTATGCTGAGCAATTTACTTAGCACTGGACAAACATTATCATAGTGTAGGCACTGCGTTTGCAAATAACTGTTAAAATGGGCATCGTCAGTGGACAGACTTTCATTGGTAAAGTCAAGTTCAAGAGCTTTTAATAATGTATGGCTAGGCTCATAGTGTGGCAATGAGCACATTATTTTATGCAATCTTTAAGTAAATAAATTTATATAGAATTTATTATAGCCCCTTTCAATTTACACTTACTTTTCCTGGTGCCTAGCGTAACCTTCTTTGTCAGCTATAAAATTAAGGGCCTGTATGGGATTATTTAATCTTAATTTCTCTTTATGACTGTTAAAAAATGCTGCAGCATTATCCAATTGTAAGGCCATCTGGATTATAAACACAAACATATTTGAAACTAATGAATCTCGATTAAATATCACATATTACCGAGGCCAAGTCCTTTGTCACTTCGATTGAATTCATTTTATGACACATTTATTTTAACGAAGGCACGTGGAGAACGACTTTATTTAATTTTTGGAAAAAGTACAAAAATTCAGTTCCAGTTAAGATGCGAAAATGGAAGAACCGTTATTGGCGTCATCTGAACAATGATCTGGCATCGCCGATTTTAGCGCTGAATGCAGCATGTAGTATTTTATTTGATACTTATTTATTTAATCTTTTGGATACAAATGTATAAAGTTAACTAGTTGTTAGTCTTTAAAAACAAATGGACTTTTAAAACACAATTAATTACTGTAGAGCCACTTCTAACAAATATGTATCACACCATTTCATTAATTTTAACCGTTTAATATAAAAATGCGCGAAGTTGGCTGTTCAGTTAAGCATCGTATTTTTCAACACAGCTGAGATAGGAATGCTTTGAATTATTATCGATTTATTTTTATTTTTGTTTCGTTGCATTTTTTTTAATATGAACCAGAAAAAGCTTGCATTCCACCAACGTTTACAATCGCATAATTTAATACATATGCTTCAAAATAGAGAATCCGGATATACACGTAGTAAACTAAATCAAAACGCTCACCTATCACATGAGCGACAGTTCTATAAAGCAATTACACCGTGTTTGACGATTCCCCTTTCAATACCACCTGTTTACTTGCGCAAGTTTACGCCTGATGGGAAACTATTGCTAGCATTTTTACATGATCAGCGTTCCTGTATTGGTCAGTCCATTCATTTACTTAATGTGCTTGATTTGTTCTATTAAGTTTAATTATTTGCGGAACCTTCATCTTTACCTATATGGTACTGACGTATTTTTATTTAAATATTTCAGTATACTCATACTTAGGAGTTGGTTCAGACGGGGTTGGTCAATTGCTGAGTGAGGCTGACATAGGCAACACCGAGTTGTACGGCGAAATAGATAAAACACATATAAAATCTAAAATATTTGAACAACTATTTAAAACAAAATATGTCTTACGCTTGTGCCAGGGTAATACTGCACGTTACTATTTGCATAGAGAATTTAGTGTTTTTCTGGAAGGTGGCCGCTATGTATTACTCGCAGGAATGAATATACTTAAAATCGGCAGCTTGCCTACCTCTGACTATGAAGATTATCCGGATCTCTTTGATAAAGTAGATGCGTTTTCGTATATATTTTACTTAGTAGATTTGCACCGGGGAATCGTAACTGATGAAGTTCAATTGCCACAAGATGCAATCTGCCTGTCACATAATCACGGTATCTCAGCACATGGTTACACAATAGCTATATTGTCAAAATTGCGTCAAACAATTTATATATACGAGCTTGTTAATGGACGACTCATAAAGAATGAGCATGAAATTGGACCAAGACCACGAAATTGTGACTCTAAATTAATCTCACCTTTAGGCATGATAGATGTCCATACTTTGTTGCCCATATCCCATATTAAGCAACGCGTACTGAGCTTTTTGTACCGTCAAATTAATATCAACAGCCCACAGGCATGTCAGGAATATAAAAGATTCTACAAGAACTTTGATTTTGTAAGTTTTGCAGATTAAGTCTTTCACCGTTTCATATGTAACTACAAATTACTAAATATTTTGTTGTGCTTACAGATCGAGCATATGATCATTGAAAAAATGCAGCTAGTCGACAACGAATTACTTTTTTTGCGCTATGAAGAGAAAGCAAAGGACATCGATTTAACACCAATGCTAGGGATAGGCGGACAACAGACGCCTCGACGCCTTTATGTATTCTATAATATGAGCAACGAAGATGTAGTGGGCGTGTATCATGATGACTCTGTTGATTTGCTACAAATAGTGATAAGGTTTTATGACAAAATGTGCAATGTGCGTTCGTTGCAGACGGGGGATGCACCCTCGTCGCCCGCGCATTATTTTATGCAGCAAAATTATGGCAATCCATATAGTGATGCTTTCCTAAGGCAGGCTGCATTACGTGTACCTGTGAGCACCCAAAGTTTTTCAACATCGCCGTACCTAAACTATGGTATGTTTAGCTATGATGATAAAGTCATCTCCTCACTTGAACGTCCTAAAGCTTGCTCAACGGAGCCTATTGTCTTTCGCGATCGTGCCACAAATTTAGTTAAGTTTCGTTTAACCACCAGATTGCGGCGGCATCAACAAAATCCATTAGCCTCGCGTGAACTATGTGCCTTTATCTTCCATCCATATGAGCCGCTTGTGCTCAGTATACAAAAATGTATAAATATATATGCCTATACACTCCACATTTATAATCACAGTACCATTGTTAAGCCCAGTTAATTCTTGTTTACTCCAAATGAATATATAGTAAGCGTTTGATAAAAGACAATAAAAATAAGAAATATAACAAATTTTTGTTAAAATATTATGTTTGTTACATTTTAAATACACCTAACATTGGCAGATCTGGGTAAATATGTTATTGGCTATCGATAAATTACGGGTAATGTACAATTTAACAGAAGGCTTACAGCAATAAATCAGCTGACTATCACAACAATAAGAAGAAGAGAAACTTAGTAACCGGATATTGGTTTGTTATATACTTGCTATATTTATTTCCCTTTAAAAATTAAAAAAATTAGGAAACTGGTATTGTTGTAATTTCTAATGAGAATTACATTAGTTAACGGGCATTATTTCTACGGGAAAAAAGGTTGCGCCCCTAACTAATATATATCACATATGGATGGCAATGCAAAAGCAACCGGTAAAAATGGCAACCGCACAGCAGAAGTACTAATTGAAGAAATAAATACCAACGATGTAACGGAAAACGAGCTGGCGCAATTCCAAGAGACTGAACCATTGCAAATACTAGATATTATTGATTGTGATGCAGATACTAACGAACAGACACCAATAACCACTGAGGCCGCACAGGCCGCCGAAGAAGAGGGTGCCTTGATAAGACAATATGTCCAAGGTGTACAGTGCTTAGAGTTTCCCGATTTCTGCACTAAGCTTGAACCTGGGGATGAGGACGATGATGAAGAAGCAAGGCATGAAGTTGCAAAAGTTGAGGATAGCGAACCAACAGCATCAACAGGTACTGCAGCAGACTCTAAGCAATTACAACTGACAAAGACGCAACCGGAGAATAAGTCTAGTGTTCGTTCGGGCTCAAATGGAGGTGGAAACTTGGGCCGCCGCAGTCAACTCAGTGCAGCATTACTTGGCCTTATGGGTGAAGCGAATCTATCAGTTGCTTATGGACGGCTTGAAAAAGCTGAGCGCATATGTATGGAAATTATTCGTCAGAACCCTTTGGCTAGCGAACCATTTTATACGTTGGCGGAAATCTATGAGAATCAAGACGAAGTAAAGTTTCTTCACTTTTCCACAATAGCAGCGCATCTTAATCCCCAAGATCGTGATATGTGGATACGAATATCCGATTTGCTTGTGCAACAGGGACACTTGGCGCGTGCCCGAGTCTGCTACACAAAAGCCATTAAAGTTTTACACAAGGATTACCTGTTGCGGTTAAGAAAGGCACAGCTATTGGAACGTATGGGGGAGACAAGTGCAGCAATGTTTACATATTTGAAAATGTTGCCGTTGATTCCTTCTTCGGAGTGGACTTTGTGTCTAACTACATGTAAAAATGTAGCACGGTATTTTCACTTGCTAGAGAAGCATACTATCGCTCTAGAAGCAATGGAAGCATCTTATAATGTGTGCGGCGATCATTTCGCACTTGAGGATCTTAATATGTATCTGGAATTGCTCATTATAAATAAACAATTCGTTAAGGTTCTGCGTTGTCTGCGAGAGCGCACCAAGCTGGAACTTGAAACGGATCAAAATGACTGCCTGGAGCTTATTTACTTTTGCCACATACCCGAAGAGTATGTGCCTGAGTTACGTGCCAAACTATGCGTTAGTCTTATAAACTTACACGCTCATCACTTGCTCGGATATTTGGTGCAGAATGTTCAGGAGCACATTATACCTACAGTGGAGAAGGTGGAGTTATACATGGATATCACAGAAGCTCTAATGCAGGAGCACAAATATGCCGAAGCCATTGCACTGATGCAGCCCATAACTGATGGCGATTCTTTTGAATGTCCCGCTTTTGTTTGGTTGCGTCAGGCAGAGTGCTTAAGACAACTTAACCGCACCAATGAGGCCATACAGAGCTATTCACGTGTGGTGCAGTTGGCACCGAATTGCCATGAGGCCAAATTTACCCTATCGGCTTTACTAAAGCAGCAGGGTAGGCATGAAGAAGCTGTTAAAGCGCTAGAACAGTCTGGTGAACAAGAGGGGCAGCCACTACATGCACGCTTACTTTATGAGCGATGCGTAATGCTTCAACAGATTGGCCGCATTGACGAGTTTTTAGATGTAGGATTCGTGTTGCTTGGTCGACAGTCTATAAAACTTAAGAATCGCGAGGAAATGATGACAGCAGCTAATGGTGGCGGTGCTTATAACACAGAGGGCTTAAAGGCTATAATGCAAATGCGGAGCATGGCAGCTGGTGTCCTAGGTAACACCGAACAGGAGGTGCGTACAGCATTTTTGTTTTTATATAAAATTAATTTATATATTGCTTTTTCCACAGGATACATTAAAAACTACACTAGCGACTGTGGAAGTCTCTGACTTAACCGTAAAAAATGAGTACGATCTTTTCCTAGAACTGATTCGGACCGCTTACGCCCATAAAAAGTACAGTGTCATTGAGCGAATTTGCTTTGCAATGGTTACCACAAAACGTTTCACATTTTTTCACTACGAGATCGAGCGTATTATGGCATTGGCTTGTTATTTTAATAACGATTGCGCTATTGCCTTTTCCTATCTCCGCGAGTTAATTGCCAAGCAGCCGGAGCAGATGAATTTATGGAATTTAATGTCACTGTTGATCCAGCAGGGTGATGATGTACGCTTTTTTCGCTATACGCGTCGTCTTTTAGAGCGTCATCAGTTACATTCTCAGCCAATGCGTCTGTTTCTAGGCAACTATCACCTTAATTGCTGCTCCTACAAATATGCACTAAACATCTATGCACCTATATTGCGTGACAAGCCACATCCGTTGGTTGCCCTTTCTATAGCCGTGGTTTTCAATCAGCTAGCTTTGCAAAAGAAGATACTACGTAAGTCAGCAGCTATTGCCCAAGCAGTAGCCTTTGCCCAAAGGTATGCTGAACTACGTTCTGATATAAGTAAGGACGGCGGGAATGATACTCCAGCTTTTTGTGCTGCCCAGCAAGAAATCTATTATAATATTGGACGGATCTATCATCAGGCAAATATCTTACATTTAGCTACTGAGTATTATGAACGTGCATTAGCTGTGAGACATCCATTGATCAGTCAGCATGAGTCGATACTAGGACTGCAGCATGAGACTGCATTTAATCTGCATCTTATCTATCGTGCCAATGGCAACAAATGGAAAGCGAGACAATGTCTAATGCGTTATTGTGTTGTATAAATAATTTTAATTTTTTTTTTATTCCTAAAATTTCCTATTTGAAAAAAAAAATGTTTTTAATTTAATTTCGCCTAAGGTGACAGCGAATTGGCCTAAATCTGTTGACAGTTTATTTCAAATGTTAAAAATAACAGCAGGTATCGATAGTCGACGAGGGGCCGATAGTATGCTATCGACATTTGCCATTGTTTGGAAGTGGGAGAGAAGCGAAATTTGTTTGGCGTAATTTTTCTAGTTTTCATGGCTGAAAAATGCAGAACTCCAAGGCTAAAATGGACGAGTTTAAGACAAGGTTCATGGATATGCTGCACAAACAGGTGATCGAGAAAAATAAGAATATATTTAGTAAACAACAACTTACAAGCTTTGTGCCTTAGACGAATCGACAAATGAAAATACCAGCAATGGGATTTTCCGATTATTTCATACAGACGGTCACAACAGATGCTTTGCCTGCCACAACATCATCAGGAGCAGATGAATCTGCAGTATTAACTAGAAATGGTGATAAAGATAGTGTAGATGCTGCAGCTAGTACACAAAAGTCGGATCAAGAAATTCTGGAAAGCATTGAACAATGCTATTACAGTGCTGATAGTAATCCTGATCTATATGAGCTTCAGGTAAGTAAGTCATCGCCCAGATCAAAACTTTCTAATTGAATGCTGGTTGCTTGTTATTGTTCCATAGAAAGTTTTAAGCTCTGGCATTGATAACCACCTTATTGAAGCAACCATTGCCACACTGCGCACACAACAAAGGGTCCTTACCAAACAAGTACTGCAAAATATATTGGAACAGCGTAATGCATGTAGTAGCGAGTTTCATTCTATTAATGAAACACAAAAGAAACTAGAGGAATCCCTCTGGACATGTCAGAAAGCGCGATCCTATTTAAACTATGCACGCACAAATCTAACAACGACGAGCTTGGAAATTTTAGCCAGCTATCGCAAACGCGAGGTGCTTAAAGAAGTTTTAGACACACTAATGGCCATTAAAAAGTTGGTAAGTCTTTATAAACACCCTCTTAGGCTTAAATATTGTCGAGCAAGGTTATCCTTTATACTTATCTTGTTGTTCCAGCGCACTACAGACGATGAGCTTCAGAAACTGCTGGCGGAGCACAATTATTCCGCAGCCATTGCACTATTATTGCAATGCCAAAACTCAGCAGTGAATTTTATGCAATATAATTGCGTACAATCATTACAAAAGAAGCTACAGGAGACTATGTTGATGATGGAATATCAACTAGACACTGTTCTTAACGAGATGGTTTTGAGCTTTGAAATGAGAAAGTATGCTCAACTACAGGAAGCCTACAAGCTGGCAAATAAGTCACTTATTGCCATGGATCAATTGCATATAAATTACATTTCAGCCGTACACTCTACTGTTAATGCTGTGGTGCGTGGCTACAGTGACCCCAATGCTAATACGGAGGAACAACCAAAGTTGCTGTATGAGCAACTATGCGAACAGCTTAGTTCCGACAAGCTTATACCATGTCTAATAAGTCTGTGCAAAACTTTCTGGACTATACTGGCTTCCTATTATCAGGTTGTTATGTGGCACAATAACTACAAGCTGTATGCACAGCATGAAGAGAGTGATGGCGAATCACCTGATCTTTATATACAAGAGAAACTTAAGAAGGGTCAATCACGTATCTGGAACGATATACTGAACAAAGTTTGCCTCTTTCTGCAGAGTGGCAAGTTAACGACCCTTAAATATGATCAGTTTATTCAAGTGTTATCCATTGTGCAGCGTTTGAAGAAAGTAGGCATGGAGTTCTGCGGGGAGCAGTCGGAGAAGCTAATTGCAACCATGCAGCAGCAAAGCGAGGAGTTCTTTAAACGCTATCACATTTGTTGCGTTGAAGAGATTTGCTTGTTTTTGGATAACGAATCTTGGACTCCACTAGATTCTTTTTCTCATATACTGCAGCTGCCGGTAAGAAGACACTTTAAATATCTTAACAGAAATAAATAAGCTGACTATTTTCAGGAATTCCGATCGGTGCGGCATACACTGAGACGACACAAATCACCAACAGCAGCTTTGTTAGCTTCCACTAACAACTCGCCCATAAGCAATACAAACTGCGACGAACTGGTCTCTGTGCACTCACAGGATGGCGGCGGCAGCTCCATTTATGGTTCCTATGGTTACTTTTTGCGCTTCTCAGAAAAGAGTTCACCCTTTGATGGTGGTCTCGATGCGGCAATGCTAGAGGAGGATATTCTTTCGGGCATTGTAGATGAAGCATCATGTTATTTCAGCGAAGAAAGCGATGATGAACAAAAAAGTCTACAGAGCAAGGAATTTTCCGACGACGCAAGCAAGTATGTCTCTTTAAACAGTTGACTTATTTCAGAAGCTACAATAAATTTATTGAAAAATTCGTTTTGCAGCCAGTTACTTGTAAACAACACCGCATTGAATGTTCTGCGTTGCATTGGACGCTATTTGCAGATGTGCAAGTTGCTGCACTGCATCTCACCCAAGATAGTGAGTTGCATGTTGGAGCTGCTTGACTTTTATGCGTATGCAGTGCACGAGATATTTGGCAAGGATGCGGTAATTGGACATAAGATATATTTTATTATATAAATCTGTAATTGAAATTATTTGTTTTCTTTTCTGCAGATGGTTACTTTGGAGAACTTCTACACACCAGATCTGGAGCAGCGTCTACGATCGGTAGAAACGAATATTTTGACGCAGATTAAATCTTGGCCACTTAACTTTTCATCTCTGGTAAAATTTTTAGCCATTATGTAAAGAAGAGTATACTAATTTTATAGTTATTTTTCAGACCAACAATGAGATGGCTAATCCGGACACACTTTATGGTCTTCCTCAACGCATTGTGGCCGTTGAAGCGGCGCGGAGTATGTTTCAGCAGTTCAATATACTACAGCCTTATCTAAATCACCTATTACCCGCTGCCGAGCGGCCAATACTTAGTAATTATCTAAAATATAGTGAATTTATGACCGATCTGGCCAAACCAGTTTACACCTGTGTCACGTCACGCGTCATTGATCTGAGTGCAATACTGGCACAAATGGCGAAGGTCAAATGGGATGTGAATCATGTTACACATCAGCACAGTAGTTACAGTGATATTTTGAATCGTGTAAGTAAAATTAATTAATTCACATAATTAAATATCATAATTTAATCACGATATTTCTTTTTTTTTTATAGAATATACAAAGCTTTGCTATGTGCCTGGAGGAAATAGCTAAAGATGTGCCTATACCAAGTAAACATGTCTGGAATTCAATGGCTCATGTGGTGACACATTTGTTAGTAGAGGGGTGAGTTAATTACACTATATTATATGTATATAAAATGATTAGCTTGTGTTTATTCATTAGATTTTCGAATGTAAAAAAGTGTTCTGCTGGTGGACGAGCACTAATGCAATTGGATTTTGCAAATTTTATGTCATTTCTTGAACTAATCTCAAATCAAAAGTATCCACAATATGCTGCCTATGTGGACGTCTTTATCAAAGCATATTATTTTTCGCCGGAACAGTTTGAACAATGGGTCGAACAGCAACGACAAACCGATGAATATTCTGCAAAGCAACTGACAAATCTGATACAGTGCATCTGTGTTAATGATAAACGCACACGACAGAGGCTACTGCAGCTGTTGGATGGTGTATCCGTTAATGTTACGCCCACTACAACGCCGCACAAGAACAATTATAGCTCCAACTCAAATCTGAGTAATGTTATCTAAATCTCTTAATATCTCAACTTTTTTCTTTTTGTTGTTTTTTATCATATTTATTTTGTTATAATTGTAATCAATGCTAATCGTTTCGTCAAAACGTTTATCATAGCTAAATGTTATGAACATTCTTTAAATATTTATATATATATCTATATATTTTTGGTTCATTGTACATTCCGTTTAGTGCAAATTTATTAACATTATGTTATTATTATAAGTTTATTATATATATATCTTATCTCCTAGGCGATCTCTCTAATGTACTTTGCTTAAAAGTTTCGAATCTGTGAATAACCTTAAATCTCGATTTTCATTCAATCTCGCTCTCTATTTATAATTTGGCTCAAATAATGTATTTATTTTCTCATTATTTTTCTTTCTTTTTCTTTTTTTTTGGCATTTTGGTTAACATGACTTAAGTACCTAGATATACACATATATAGACGTGCAGAAATATGTATCTAACTAATTCTAAGATATACAGAAACAGATCCATAAATATATTTATTTTATTATCCAATTATATAATTAATTTGCAAAACGGACAAATAATTGTAATAACTAATTCGCGTTTATATAAATATAAACACAAGCTGAGTAACACTTATATACAATTAATACCTAGTGTTATATGAATGTGTAACTAAAACCTAACAAAATAAAGAGTACATATTTTGAGATATGCATATTGAAATCTAAGCTCTATTATTAACTAGTATAATTTATAAACATATAACTAGTATAAAGTATTAGGATTAGTTGAAAAGTTGTCTCTGTTTTCCCCTATATTCTTTAATAACTAATGAGTTTATAATCAGATTATAATATGACAAAGATTCTCTAGAAGATAATATATTATGTATGAATAGGTATTCCATTTATAACAAATCCTATACAGCCTAACGCTCTTTGTTCGCAATGACTTAGCAATAATATGAATAGCATAAAACTCAATATAAACATAGCCCATCGTTGGATACTCAACATATCCATAGTACATTCAACAATGTGGACACTATACATTGGCCTAATTTTCGGTGCTTCAATTGGTTGTGCATCTCATGACTTTATCAACAAAGTGGTGCAGCAGTCCATGTCACCGTTTCTTCTAATTCATCATGATCACTGTCCGGATAGCTTGCTGCAACAGCTGGTAATGGAACCTAGTCTACCTGTTATTCTGCAATCCCTTAACAACCCCACTGCGCAAAGTTTATATTTGTCGCGTGCATTGCATATAATTTGTTTGGGAGGATTTGACCTGTCACCGGAGTATCTAAAGACGCTGCTGCATAACATACGCGAAGATAGAAATATATTCTACTTAAGTGGGACACCTAATGCGCTGGAGTCGCTGCTATGGGAATGCTATACTTTGAGAAAACTCAATGTAATTGCATTACGAGCTGAAGATGAAGAGAGCTACTATTATCGATATCAACCATATCCTAAGTTTAAGGTAGAGCAACGTATGCTTAGTCAACGACCAATCTTTATGGAACAATTTCCAAATATGCAAGGTCAGCCGCTGTTGATATTGCCAGACCAAAAGCATCCACGTACTATTATCTATACGGATTGGCGTACCGGAGCACAGGTGCTAGCGGGCTCAGTAGGTCACTTTATGCGCACCTTGGCCTGGAAGCTAAATGCCACCTTAGAATATCCGAAAGAGGTAAAACCAGGTCAAAATATACATACTACTCAAATGCTGGCATTAGCCGAAGAGTTACATGTCGATATACCCGCTGGAATCGTACCAATTGTGCAGCAAGCACAGTTGGCTAGAACGAGCTATCCTTTTGAGTTAAGTCACATCTGTTTAATGATACCAATTGCTCAGCCCATTCCCATCAAGGATATCTATCTCATACTATGCAGTGTGAAACATATATTAATTACCCTAGCACTAGTTTACAGCTTTGGATTTTTGCTGGCCCTGCACCGACATCTACGTGGACAAACCAACAGCTTAGTGGATTACCTTATCAATGATGCTGCACTGCGTGGAGTGCTGGGTCAGGCCTACAAGCATTCTGTTATTACTACCGTGAGCAGCAGTTTAATTTACTTAATGTTAAGCATTCTAGGTCTCAATGTTGGTTCAATTCATGAAGCAGCTCTAAACACCCTAATGACACATCCTCCGAAATACTTTCAGCCACGCAGCTTTGCGGATGTGGAGCGGGCCAAGCTGCCATTGATCGTTGATGTTAACGACTTGGATATAGCTGGGGATATATCGGAGAGTTTATTGCGTATATTGCCAGTGAATACGAGTGAACTGAATCGTCAAAGGGACAACATGAATATGAGTTATGTCTTCTTTGCATCCCGTTTAAAGTGGACTCTCCTTAGCGCACAGCAGAAGTACTTTCCTAGAGAAGTATTTCTTTACTCCATGGATGCATGCATTATGACATTGACGATTGTGGGATTTCAGTTACCGAATAATAGTTGGTTCCTGGAACCTATAAACCAACTTATCATGGATATACGCGCCAATGGAATGTATCAACATTGGGTTAATATGCATTTCTATGATATGGCAGCTGCTGATATGATCTCCTTTACTGATCCAATTGTACATCAACCTGAACGTATTGGGGGTGCATTGCGAATGGAAGATTTGGAATGGATTTGGATTGCTTATGGAGTACTCTTAATGTCGGCATCAGTTGTGTTTTCGCTGGAATTAATATACAATCGACTTTAGTATTTCATATCAAAGGATCAATACCAATATCCTTAGATTAATAAAAGTATTTAAAGCTGTGGGCTGAGATTCGTTTTATTCGTTATTATTTCGTTTAGTGATTTTAACTATTGTAGGTTGAGAACTAAGAAGAAGATTGAACACGATCCATGGGCTTATTATTATCAAGAGTTGAACTATAGAATTAAATCAAAGTCGGAGTTTGTACCGTTTAGACAACATTGGTGTGCTCCTCACGGTGGTAGATCTTAACATCGGAGAACTTGAAGTTGTCAACATCGAAGTAGTAGTCATGATACACTGGACGATTGAAGGGGAAGCCGAAGGGTAATGCATCAACATAGCGTGAGCCATGACCAACACCACAGCTGACAACGGGATCGTAGCCAGTGTATTGCTTAACAGCCGGTTCATGGTAAGCATAGACCATGTAGAAGAACTGATAGACCTGGCCGCCCTTCTTACCCTTAGGCAACATCATGCGGTTTGGCACACCACAGTGACTCTCAGACTGATCAAGCTTGAACTTGAAGTCGCTGTTGGTGGCATCCATCAGTTTCTGATAGAGTTCATAGTAGGTGGTGCGATCGTTAACCCAGAAGCTAAATTCTTCACTGCTGCGCTTAATGTGATTGACACCAGCATCCAGTTTTACTTTGAAATGTTCCAGTTCGAAGAAGTTTTGATAGTTGTTTTCCAATGAAATCACCTTTTCATATTCGTCGTACTTGGGTCCAATGAATACTTTGACAACAGCTTCCTGAGCCTTGTCGGAGGTGACATCCAGAGTGAATTCGAAAGGCTTGTGGTTAAGACGATGCTGACGTGCCTTGATCACAAAGCTGGTTCCATTGTAGAAAGAATTGCGGCCAAATGCATAAAGCTTATCGGCAGAAGGCATATCAGTTGGTTCCACATTGACGGCGTTGCTAATATCAGAATCGAAGTATTCGAAGTAAGTGGTCAAGCTCTCTGGCATATGGACGGCATCAATCTTGACACCCTCGAAACCATAGTCATCCTTGGTGTACTCAGGGTAAGTCTCCATCAGATGCCAGTAATGGTCAAGCAAATTCTTGTACACACTATAGAATAGAGGATCGCGTAAGGAAGTATCATAATGCAAAAAGGTGCCTGGATAGTACTCTTGGTGTGAGCCATAGGAACGACCTTCGTTAACAATGTAACGGAAAGCTTTGTCTATGCTACCATAGAATTGTAAGTCTTCACTGTCAGCATTACCCTGGATAATGTTACCTAATTTATTAACGGTATCTAGGTCGTGATTCTTATTCAAGTGAATCCAGTCCATTATGCGCTGTGTGTACATTTCGACGTAGTTAATATCTTCTATATTCTCGGGATAGTAGAAAGTTACACCCTGGGCACGGCTGGGATAAGGTACGCCATTGTAGTCACGCAGACCACTGTAGAATTCATGCTCAGAGTTGTCATACATGTTGAACGAGGAGACTTCTCCCAAATCATTTGACAGACGTTCCAGGTAGAAGCGAGCCAATAGCTGCCAGTGAACGTATAGATAGAGCTCACCACGACGGTCTGAGTTTAGTTTATGGACTTCATCACCCTTGGTCCAGACGGGATAGTCCAAGTTGAAGTAGTAGTAGAAGCTGTTAAAGCCAACATCTTCCAGGTAATAGGCAAGGGTGTGTTCATAGTTAATATCACCAATGCCGTTCGTGTAGTTGGACTTTATGACCGTATTGTAAACGTTGTTCAATTGTTTGACATGATGGAAACCATGCATCTTGTAATGCTCGGCCGTTTCTAACGTCTGGCTATCAAAGAAGCTCCAAGGATGAATCTCGTAGTGTGCAGGCAACACAACACCTTGCAAATCATCACGGAATATGGTGGCAACTGTGAGGGCATAAACGAAAAGCTGCTTGTTCACATGCTGGCGAGCCCAGAAGACGACATGCTGGAAGGTCTCCCAGTTCTTGGCAAAGTAGAAGAGACGCACCAGTCCAACGGCGTATTCCTCATGACGGTCATAGAGTACAGTCCATGGCTCATCATCATGGAAAGGATGATGTTGCCACAGCTCAAAGAAGCTCTCTACTTTCTCCACATTATGGTAGTCGGTAACATGCTCCCAGGGTTTGTATTCAGAAAAGCTGGTGTCATACTTGGTCACAAACACATCGTCCTGGTAAACATGCTGTAGCATTTCAAACATGAAAAGTTGCTTCTTCAGGAAATCCTTGTCGGCCACCTTAGATTCGAAATGCCTGCCATGGCTACCAAGTGCCAGCAGTGCCAGCGTTAACACTACAATTGCTGTGATCGACTTCATTGTAATCATAGCAATATGCAGCCAACGGCCTGTATTTATACCCACATCAAATTTGAGCAATGCTCAGCGCCGGAGATATATATACTACGAAAATTGTTCAACTGCTGTTATTATTGCCCTGACATTATCACAGATCCGTTCCACAGCAGATACAGCATCAACTGATAACAAAATCTCCATAAGTTCCCTCCTAACCCTACGATCAGGCGACATATAAACTTAGTTTACAAAGCTTTCAATTTA